>CM008280.1:15526750-16106750 GCA_002319775.1 Fagopyrum tataricum | reverse complement strand
TGGGTATGTCATGCACAAATACTTAGGTACTTGCTTCAGTTACATAGACATATATCATTCCTAAAATTGCACAATCACTAACAATTTGATATAATATATAGGCACAACCGATGTTGAAAGACAAAACCAAGTTCACTATAATAGCAGACCCATTGTTACAAGGAAACTACCCTTCTAGGAGTCTCTACCAAGCTCTAGCAATCGCGGCCATGTGTCTTCAATCGGAACCCACCATTCGTCCTATCATCAGCGATGTTGTTACCGCCCTTGAATTCTTGTCTCTGAGCAATAACTCCATGGGGGATGATGATGATGATGAAGATGAAAATTAAGGACATGCATACCAAGACAAAAATACTCTACATGAAGATGGGAGCAAGCATGACGCCGAACACAAAAGAAACAATGACATATGAGAGTTCCCTACCGTGAAAAGATGTAAAACAAGAGATGAAAAAAGACAAATTTAAGTCATAGTCTTCTTTTCTCCTTTTTTCAATAATGTGTTTTTCATCATTGAACGTCATAACTTTCTTCATATGTTTCAAGTGTAAATCATAAATGTGTTTGTAAATACACTTCTACGTAATTTATTAAAAAATAGGTGATTTCAAATCTCATGACGTGTTATCTAGTGAGATATGCTACCTAATTTATTTTTCGAAGAAAGAAAGTATAAGGCACATATCGAGAAATTGAGTAAGACTTGGTAAGTGACGTGTAACTTCAAATCGTATGTGAGCCAATTGTGTGCGGGAATAAGGTGAGCTTTGGTAGGCCTATGAAGTCGATTGCTTTGGCGTTGATAACGTTACAAGTGGAGCCCCACTAAACAACCAGCACCCACATCAGGGACTCCCTTGCGGACCCAACTTGGCAACACTTTTATTGAGTTTATAAAATTTGTCACCAAAATCTATCAAAAACATTCAATAAAAGTCGCCACATAACCCCAAGTATAAGGTCGTGTCAATGCAAACAACCATCACCCACATCAGGGATTCTCTTGCGGACCTAACTGACCAGGACTCCCTTGCGGACCCAACTTTGCAGCCCTTTTATTGAGTGTATAAAATTTGTCACCAAAATCTAGCAAAAACACTCAATAAAAGTCGCCATATAACTCCAAGTATAAGGTCATGTCCATGCAAATATATGACTAGATGTCAAGGTCGTATACTTTCCAAAGGAATATGTTATCCACTTCTCACTCTAAGAAACCAAATAGATAAAAACAAGTGTTGTAAAATAAAAGCAAAAGTTTGTGATCAAATGATCAACCAAAGCACTTCAAGAGTGGTGAGTAACTGAGATCGATCAAGTTGGACTAGGTAATTACAATCGAGTTACCAATCAACGGCTATCGAGTCAAATTCCTGTAGTTTTCAACTCGTTCGAGTCAAAAACAAAGTATGCAATCGGGTGATATCAAATTATGAAACAATTAGGGGTTGGGGGCTAATTCTCCCAATCCCTTGCTAATGCAATGCCAAAATATGATATTATGCCAAAGAGTGAGAACTATTTTCTTACGTCACCAAGTAAATGATATTAAACGGTAGTATGCATATTTAAGCAAGTGATTAATCTAAGCATAAGTCATTTAAACATCAAGTGTCACATGGTGTTTGCTATTCACAGAGAGACAATTGTAGTCACTACTAGGATTCAATTCGTGATAAACAAGCATCACATGGTATTTGCTATTTGCAAGTATAAATCGAATTGATCTAGTATGGATTAACATTTTGCAAGTAAGTAATCAAACCTCACATGACGTGTGCTATTGGCATGATTGAAATACTAACTCTATAAAATATAAGCATCTAAACAATCATCACTTGAATATGGAATTACTTTTGAGTCTTATCCATACTAGCCGCATATTATCAATACATAGATTCATGAAATAAGACTAAACAAAGTGCATGAGTGCAACAATCTAAACATAAGTCTAGCATCCGACTTTCAAATTAGCTCAAACATGAATCTAGTATTTCAATCGGTTTCTTATCTCTTATATGCTCACTAAATTGCTTTGATACTCAGATAAATTCTTTGACATAATAACAAATTCGGACATCACACAGCTTTGGATTGAGACTTTCACCCCAATCCCTAATGAAGAACTACTCACTCATGTGACCGAAAAATCAAACATCTCATATACGCAAATTGAATCCATAGAATCAAATAAGAGTAGAAATGACCCAAATGAGTAACAATGGTGAAAGAATAAACAAGATCCGAATTACCGAAACAAAGCTATGGGGTTGCAAGCTCCAAACTCGATCAAACTTGACCAATTCTTCAATATCCTCAAGAACACTTCGAACTTCTCTAAACTAATTAAAAACGATCTTAAGGAGTTGAGCTCCTGTATTGTATCTGAATGGTAGTGAATTGGTATCTATTACATGGATCTAAGTCCTTTATATAGGCTAAAATTGGCACGGATTTCCAACATCACCTAAAGGAATCTTCCTTGTAACAACCGTCATGTGGCTGAGTTGGTTGTAACGGTCTGCCTCTTCATCCGAATCGAGCCCAGATCTACTCGACTGATGTTGACATTTAAGTCGGTGACATAGACTTCTTCTTCATGTGAGTCAATGGCCTCACTCGGATAACACTTGTGGGCATGTCATGACAAGTCTTAGTGGAAGAGCCTATTCTAGATCGAGTCAAGTCCCTCTTCTTTGTGCGAGTGAAGGGGAGTCTTCAGTTGAGTTTGCACAGGCACTCGATCTTTAGAACTTGTATCTCCATGGTGATCTTTGACTTTTCTCTTGTATGCTCCATCCTTTATCCAAGCATTACTTCGGGTCTTTTCCTTGCTGCTTCCTTCCTTGCTTCCATTTGGTGATGAGGTATTGTGCTTCATTGGGCCTTTGATAGATTTGTCCTTTTTAAGCTCCTTTTAGACCTAAAATCACCTAAGCACAAGAGACACGGGGGAGTAAACATTCTTTGATGTGAATAAGTTCTAACAAAGATACAAATGTCCAAACCCATGCAAATTTACAGAAAACACATGAAAACAACTCTTAAAAAGACAACATAAAAACATGCTATAAAAATACCCCATACTTAGACCTTTACTTGTCTCCAGGTAAACTTCTAAACATAAAGTGAAAATAAAGAAAGAAAATTATTTTTGGAGCATGCTTCGATTTATTGGATCACATTTCAGTTTGTGCATTGTCATGCAAGGCATTTAGACATGTATGAGAATAAAGAATATAATACTCAACAAATAAGAAGATATGCTAAGAAATCAATCATAAAACCTATAGTCAAGAATCCTAAGTTTCCCAACTTATTCGTGCTACTTAGAGGTTTTATATGATGTTTGCATATGACTTGTATTGTTTCATCATATTATCAAAACATAGCTAAAGGATCACAAGTTCAAGTACAATGATATGATTGGGTCCTTTATAATTCATTTCTCCTTGAACTTGGCCTAACAAATAAAAACCTTCATGTTTATTTGACATGGTAATACATTCACTTGCATTCATTCATTGATCCACAATACTTTGCTTCATTGGCATAAAAGCAAAATAAAATGAAAAATAAGATTCATCACCTTAAGCACAAGTGGCTTGCCAAGTGGCATTTTGAACTTTGATGTGCTTTTCATGACTTTTGCTTTGCTTTTTTTAATATTACATGTCTTTGTCTTACGGGTTAGTATTTTTCATTCAAGTGAGTGCCAACCAATGTAAGCTTCCTTAGGCCGCACAGTTGAGAGTTCATAACCAATACACACTATTATGGACCTAAAAAGTGCTTACTTTAGCTCAAATTTCATTTTCATAAGATTCACTAAGTCATACATCAACCAATAGGAATAATAAGTGTTCAACGAAAATCATCAACCATATACATTTCATGAATTTAATCAACTATCATGCTTCTATTATGTTCAAATCTATATAACTTATAATCAAACAAGTCTTCAAATTATCGTCATGGTTTTGAACAATGTCTCATCATTATGGTCATTTCCAATTTTAAAACAAGCATAGAAAACATTTTTAAAATTTCTCAACTTTTTTGAAATTTTCAATGTTTCAATGTTTTTGAATTTATAAAAAAAATTCAACTAACACAAAAATGTAAAATAAACTAAGAAACAACATAACAAAATTAAAAAAAAATACAAACACATATACACAAATGATTTTGATTTGTGAGGCATTCATACCCCATACTTAAACTTTTCATTGTCCTCAATTGCAAAAAATAAGAAAGAGATAAGAAGGGGAGAATGATGCAGGAGCATCTCCAGACCTAGCCCGACTAAAGACCAAGATCATGGAAGCTAGGATACATGGAGTGAAGATCCTTCTAAAGAGGAGAAGAGGAAGACTTAAAGACATTCCTCAACAAGAGAAGGAGATCATTCATGGAATACTTGTCAAGACCATTTCCGGAAGTGCAATGAAGATCATTGGTTGGAGATGGGAGATATCAAGATTGATCTTGTATGAAAGAGGATGCAACTATACACGTCCATGCATGAGGATCACATATACATGGGCAAGGAGAAGACGTCAAGGAGAGCTTCTTGGAACCAAGGGAGACCAACGACTGAGATTCTCATGGAGAGGGCCGAGATTAGCACACGGAAAGAGAGGAAGCTATGTACGTATATGCACGAGCCCGTATGCATAGGCAAGTAGGAAGTTGCGTGGAATTGGAGCTGCATGGACTTGTTTAGAGCTGCTGAGATGGACGTTTTATAGGTTCTAGTTGGGCCTATTTTATTGGTTAAATTAGGTCTTAATTAGATATATTATTTTTAGCCCATATTTAGTCTCTTTTAATAATGGGCTTGTTTTAGTTGTTTTGTTTCATGGACTTTTGAGGTTATATTTCAGCCCTTTAGTTTGATCTTATCTCTTAAAGATTCGATCATATCTTTTTTCTCTTTTCTGGGCTTTGGGGTTGGCTTTTCATCCCATAGTTTCGCTCTTATCTTTGATAATCCTAGAGACGCCTCCCCTGCCTATATAAGGCATAAAGGTTGCACGTTTTTATGGAGACAATCAATAAACTAAACACATTTGAATACTTCTAGTATTTCAACTCTCTCGTGGATTCGAAAACAAATAGGTGGATTCTTGCTCAAAATAGGTGGATTCCTATTCAAAACTGAGCGAGTGGATTCTCGTTCGCCAAACAGCTTGAACTGGTTTGAGCTGTGTCACTTGAATTGGCAAGTTTACGCTCTCAATCAATCTCAGGCAACTTCTCATGCTTTGAGGATAATCGTTCCCCTTTGTGTGAGATTATAGCGAGAGGATTCTTTTAATCACTTCCCTAGTGTGTTCCAGTTTGCTTAAAAGGATTTTATCAGATTTATCCAGCTACGATCCATCAACATCATCGGATCATTCCTCCATATTTATTCCATCTCACGTCCTTTCATTGGAGTCTCGGTGTCGAAAGATCAAGGCAACCACACGGCTAACCCCGTATCAAAGTGGTATCAGAGCTGCGTTGATCGATACCCCGTATTCATATTTGGAGCTTTCAAGATCCGTCAAGAAAGTTCTACACAAAAGGAGTCACGGGCGTAGATTACCACAACGATTAGTCCTACTATTCTCGTTTCTTTTCAATCTTTTCCGAATTCAATTTCTTGCAAAAGATTAAATTTTGGCTTGTTCTTCACCCATACCCTCAACTAGGATTCTATATTTTCTTGTTCTTGACTGGAAAACCCATCAACAAGATTCAAGATCAAATTTCCAACAAATGGGTTGCATCAAAAGTCCGATTTTCGTGCAATTGTATCGAGATTCGAGTGAAACCTCCATAAAACAACCCCCAACCACCACCACCATATTCGGCCACCACCATCGGCCACCATCACCCTTGCGGAAACCTAAACCCCAAACCATTTCACACCCCCCAAAACCACTCGACCCACCAATCACAAAACCCTAATCCTCGATCCATCAACGACCGAACCCGACCCATCCCTAGACTAGCTCCCTCAACACCGGTTTGTCTACTTTCAGTCGAACCGAGGCCACATCATATCGGACCGAGATACTCACTTATCTAGCCGAGATCATCGGTTCTTGAGGTTGCTTCCACCACCGGTTCTTGAGGTTGCTTCCCCCACCGGTTCTTCCTCTTGAACTGAGCCGAGGTTGGTTCCATCATACCGAATCATTTGAGCCGACCCTGGTCCACCACAACCGGACCGCAACCGAGCCATCTTCGGCATGTTGAGCTGATTGATGCCTCCGGTTCTTGAAGATAAACCCTAGTTAGGGTTTCAACATCTTTTGTAAATATTTTAATTTTTGTTCTTAGTTTCTGTCAAAAAAAAAAATAAAGAAAAGAGATTTGAGTCAAATCTAGAAAGAAAAAAAACATTTGAGATTGGATCCACCTTCTACCCAACCTCTACCATTCTCTTACCTTATTTTTAGGTTGTGTATTTGTCTTTTATAAGCTATTGTTTTTGGTTGAGATTGACAAGCGAGTCTAGTTGTGCTTCTCTTCGCTAGAAGCACTCAAAAAGCCACTTCCCTCTTGAGATCTGAGTCGATCGCTTTATTGGATTGTAGTTCTAAACGCATTTTGTAACACCCCAAATCCGTAAGACTCAGGGCACTACTGGGCTAGGATCTCACAGTGGATCCTGACCCTAGCCTGACAACAAGTTCACTAGATCTTACAACAAGGCACGGATGGATTATAACCAACCATCAAACTTTAGTATATAGATATCAGAAGGTATACAAAGTACCGCTGAGTACAATCAAAACATGTATTTGTACATACAAAATATTCCAAATCCCACGCATAACCTAGTGTACGGAGCCCTCAGCGGATCACCCCATCTGAATCACTCTGCAGTTCTCCTAACCTGCAAAGCATCTACAACACGGTATAAAACCGTTATCTAACCATACATATATAAGATAATGCATAAGCACAAACACAAATCACGGAATCATAAACATATAATCATGTTGTCACACATTTACCCGGTTAATCATCTTTATATAGTCAAACACTCAAATGGTATATATATATATATATATATATATATATATATATATATATATATATATATATATATATATATATATATATATATATATATATATATATATATATATATGAATATGAATATATGTGACACGAGGAAAATATAATCCTCGCCTTTGAGTGCTATAGCCAGTTGGAGTGGTATAGGAGCACTTTCTCGTATACCATAAGGAGTGGTAAGTACCCGTCCCGTATACCAGATCTGGCCTGACTACAGAGAACCTCCCAGACTCCTCAGCGGGATGAAAGGGAAAGTTGTCACGGCCACTACAATGGCGGTCACTAAACCATAGGTCGGTAATAATCAACATCGCATGCTATAAAGCATATAACAAACACCACTCATGCAAACATCCAATATAAGGATGGTAGCTAAGTAAGTCCTATGGACTTACCTCAACCTCGGAATACTCTCAACCACGATCCACTCCAATCTGGAGGACAACACTGCCTAATAACAAGGCATAAAGAGATATTACATCTCCTATCAATCAAAGGGGTCACACCTAGACCCAAGGGATCCATAAGGATCATATCCAACTTATAAACCTCGATAATCTACTAAACCTCAAAGCCATAACCGGCACATATCGATATCCTACTCATCATCATTCTATCCTCATACACATATCTAGCATGTTACTAACCCGCTCATACTAGGAAAGGAAAGGATCAACACTACTCTAGGTAGTCCTGTACAAGACGCACCTGCGTGACAAGAGGGACGCAGGGGCGAAGCAACGGCAGGCGCAAGCGCGGAGACACTCTGGCGTAAGCGCGGAGACACTCTGGCATAGGCGCGGTGACCGTGGCCGCAGGGGCGGCGGCTCTCTGGCGCGGGTGCGGTGACAAGGTCACGCAAGGGCGGCGGATTACTGGCGCGGGGGTGGCGACAGTGCAGAACGTAATCCCCGACTTCTCTTCCACTCTCTACACGATGATTTCACGTCTTCATTGCCCATCAGCCAAACACATACACATGTATACACATATGAGCATCCATACACACCTAGGAGATCTATCCTACGCTAAGGAAGGAGGAAAGGAAGAAGAAAGAAAGAGAGAGAAGAAGAGGAAAGAACTCACCACTGTGGTAGCCTAACCAGGCTGTAAAAGATCACAACACACCTCTCAGCTGGCTCCCAAGCTCAACAACAACACACCACATCAACCTCAATAAGGCCACACAACCAAACTCTTCCAGACCAAGGAGAAACAAGAACAAACTCAAAGGAGAAGAAAAAGAGAGAAGAAGCTCATAAATAGCTGAATGAAGATGAAATCCTTGATCACGAGGCCAAGAAGAAGCTTAAGAAGGAAGAGAAGAAAGAGTAAAGCACGGTCCACTCGGTCAACAATACTGCAGCCGCAGGAAACCGCTGGGCGGAAAAACAGAGCACCCGCTGGGGCGGCGCAATGCACCCGCAGGGGCGGCTAGGTCCAACTCATCTCTAAAGATCAAGGCTCTTACATCTCACCCCCCCCCCCCCCCCCCCTAAAAACAAGTTTCGTCCCGAAACTTGTGAAATCTCAAAACCACTCGGACCCATTAGCCGATGTATAACTCTCTCTATCGGAGGCATCACATCTCCGCTCATTAGGTATCAACCTATATCACTCTATAACCTCAACACAGGCATGGAGGAAATCATCATCTCCAGCAACAAGATCATTATACTATCCAAGGCATAAAGGAAAAACCATCTCTAGCCAAACTATCATCACAACGCAAAGGCATAGAGGAAAAACATCTCTAGCCATATCATCATCATAACCGAAGGGTATGGAGGAAAAACATCTCCAGCAATACTATGTCCATAAAAATAGCATGGAGGAATAACCATCTCCAGCTAAACCCTAATCGTATCTCAACAGCGTGGAGGAAAGAACCATCTCAAACTATAACATCAATCGCACTAGCACAGCAAGATCTAATAAGATCATAAATCACATCATAGCTAGTACGAAAATAAACACATCATAGCATATAAGCACATAATCACAACACTCACCTAGATAGTACTAAGATCTACTCGTCGATCCTACTGGTACATCTATCTCGGCATAAAACTCTGGATAGTTCCTCTGAATACTATCCTCGGTCTCCCATGTAGCCTCATCAGGTCCTCGTCTCGACCACTGTATCCTCAGCATAGGAATTTCTTTCGAACGCAGGCGTCTCATACCTAGTTCTAGAACTGCAATCGGGTGCTCAACAAAGGTGTGGTACGGCTCTACCACCAAATCATCATAACTCACAATATGTCTCGGATCTGGTATATACTCCCTCAGCTGAGACACGTGAAACACAGGGTGAACACCCTCTAATCTCGGAGGCAAAGCTAATCTGTATGTTGCGCTCCCAACTCGATCCAAAATCTCGAACGGTCCGACATATCGGAGGCTCAACTTCCCCTTAATGCCAAAACGTCTAACACCTCGTGTCGGAGACACTCTCAGCCACACATGAACTCCTACTCTGAACTCTAGGGGTCTACACCTCCTATCTACATATCACTTCTGACGGCTCTGTGCAGTCAGCATCCTCTCTCTAATCAATGCTATACGAGCAACATCATCCTGAACTTGATCAGGTGTCAAACCACTAACACTACTCGGCTCATCCCAACATAACGGTGTACGACATCTCTGTCCATACAGTGCCTCATATGGGGCCGTCCACAGTTGTCCCCAATCCAACACACAAGCTCGTAGCATATCTTCCAGTGTCTGAATGGTCCTCTCTGACTGACCATCTGTTTGAGGATGGAACACAGTAGTGAAGTGCAAACTCGTCCCCAGGGCAGTCTGAATCTGCTGCCAAAACCTCGAGGTAAATCGCCCATCTCTGTCTGAGACGATTGTCCTCGATACACAATGGAGTCTCACTATCTGTCTAGTGTACTCCTCAGTTAATCTGCTCATTGGCCACGTTTCCCGAATAGGGATAGAACGTGTCGTCTTCGTCAGTTTGTCCACTATAACCCAGATGGCATCAAAGCTTCTGCTCGGTCTCAATCCAGTCACAAAATCCATGGTGACGTCCTCCCACTTCCTCTACGGTATAGGCAGTGGATGGAGTTCACCTCCAGGTCTGCAATGCTCGATCTTGACCTGCTGACAGGTCGCACACTGTGCCACAAATCTAGCCACGTCGGGCTTCGGCCCTCTCCACCAATATAAACGTCTCAAATCCAGGTACATCTTACTCGTATCTGGGTGCACTGAACAAGGCGTACAGTGAGCCTCCTGTAATATCCTCTATCGCAAATCCGCATCAGCAGGTACACAGATGCGACCGTGGCGTCTCATCACTCCATCTGCTCCTATAAGGAATTGTAGTGCCTCATCCCGGGACATCCTCTCTCGGATCCTCATCAATGTCGGGAAGGTCCCCTGCTTCTGTTGGATCTCACTCAACAGATCAGGAAGTACCTCTAAGGTACTCAACTGGGCATCCTCATCAGGAAACTAGATGTCCAACTCTAACCAGAACAGGTCTCTTTGTAACTGAGGCTGAACTATCAGTCTCGCAATCGCCTTCTCTCGAGGCGTCTTCCTGCTCAGGGCGTCGGCGACAACGTTCGCCTTCCCCGGATGGTACAAAATCTCCACATCAAAGTCCTTGATCAGCTCAAGCCACCTACACTGGCGGTTATTCAATTCCCGCTGCGTGAAAATGTACTTCAGACTCTTATGGTCTGTGAAGATCTTACATGTAGCACCATATAGGTAATGTCTCCAGATCTTCAGTGCATGAACTACCGCTGTCAACTCCATATCATGAGTCGGGTAATTCTCCTCATACGTCTTCAGCTGTCTAGACGCATATGCAATCACTCTTCCTCGCTGCATCAATACACATCCCAAGCCTAGCTTGGATGCATCATTGTAAACCACAAAATCAGTTGTACCCTCTGGTTGTGCTAAAATAGGGGCAGAAGTCATACGTCTCTTCAGCTCCTCAAAACTCTACATACACTGCACATACCATACAAATCTGGTAGTCTTCCTCAGCAGACTCGTCAGTGGACGGACAATTACAGAAAATCCCTCCACAAAGCGTCGGTAATAACCAGCTAGGCCAAGAAAGCTACGTACTTCCTTGACGTTCGTCGGTGTCATCCATGCTGCCACTGTCTCGATCTTCACCGGATCAACCTTCATCCCCTCGGCGGAAACAATATGACCCAAGAATGCTACCTCTGGCATCTAGAACTCGCACTTAGAGAACTTGGCATAAAGTTCTCTATCTCGTAAAACCTGTAACACAGTCCTCAGCTGCGAGAGTACACCAAAATATCATCTATGAAGACTACCACAAACTGATCCAGAAAGTCAATGAATATAGTGTTCATCAACTCCATGAAGACTGTTGGGGCATTCGTAAGCCCAAATGGCATCAATACAAACTCGTAGTGTCCATATCTAGTCCAAAATGTTGTCTTATGCACACCCTGCTCTCTCACCCTCAGTTGGTGATACCCTGCACGCAGGTCAATCCTGGAAAACACTGTCGCTCCCTGAAGCTGATCTAACAAGTCATCAATACGAGGCAATGGATACTTGTTCTTGATGGTCACCTTGTTCAGCTCTATGTAATCAATACACAGTCTCAACGATCCGTCCTTCTTCCGTACGAAGAGGACAAGTGCTCCCCATGGGGATACGCTAAGGCGGATGAAACCCTTCTCAGCCAACTCCTCGAGTTGCTTCTTCAGCTCCAACATCTCGACAGGCTCCATCTAGTATGGGGCCTTCGAGATCGGTCTTGTACCAGGCTCTAACTCAATACCAAAGTCCACGCTCCTCTGAGGCGGCAAACTGGACGGCTCAGCAAACACATCTGTAAACTCACAAACCACTAGGATATCCTCTAACGCTGGACTATCCCCCTCCTTCATGGCATAACACTAGAAGGCCTCACAACCCAGTGCAATCAATCTCGCTGCACGTACCACGTTGATCACCATGCCTAACTTTCCAAGGTCCCAACCTCGGAAAACCTCTATCCGACCTAACTCGGTAGAGATTGTCACAGTACTCCTACCTACATCTAATACTGCATGATGTCTATCCATACCTAGAATGACTTCTTCATGCACTAATGGCATGACAAAGAAGTCAACAAATAACACACGAGTCCCTACAGAAATGGGACAATCACGGATCTCACGGGTACCTCTGACCCTACTACCATCGGGTAACCCTATACTAAAGGGTATCCCCTCAGTCGTATCTAGACTCAAACGCTCAACACATGCATCAAATATAAAAGAATGCGTAGCTCCAGTATCAAATAAAACTCTTACAAGTAAACCATGAATCAGAATGGTATCTGTAGCAGTCAGTGCAGCTGGCTCCTCTGCACTCCTCAGGTCAAAAACTCTACCCTGAGCTCCTCTAGTGTCAGTAGTACTCCCACCACGACCTCTACCTCTACTCAGCCCAGGAGCAGATCCATGAGTAGTAGGACGATTTGGGACCCTCTGTTGTCCCTGTATCTGTTGTTGAGGTGGCCTCTGCCCACCTCCCGCTACACTAGCAGGAGAAGAACCCTGTTGCGATGAAGCCCCGCCCTGTCTACAGAAGACAGCTATGTGGCCTGGTCTGCCACAAGTAAAGCAAGTCACTGGCAGCCTCGTACACTCTGGTCGTATATGTCCAGGATCAACACAATTATAACACTGTCGTCCCTTATCTGCAACCGGTGCAGATGACGAATAACTCTGGCGTCTCTGGCCTCGCCCTGAACTAGCAACTCCACCAGCACCACTAGTCTGCCCAGCCCACTGTCTCTTCTCAAACCCTCCGGTCTGAGAAGCTCTCCTCTGTCCAGCCCTCTATCGCTCATAATCAGAGGCTCTGTCCTGATAATCCATCAAGGACTCACAGTAAAATCCCGCCATATAGGTCCGGGTAGCATCCCTCAGTCGTCGGGAAAAGAGATACACATGCTGATCTACAGGAGGTGTAGCTGGACCCAGCAAAGTCAGCTCCTCCTGGAATCTCCTGATAGCCTCAAAGACTGGTACATCCTCAAATCCAGCCTCAACAAAATCCCGTAGTTTCTCCCTCCTCAGTGAGGCAGGGCATAAACGCTCTCTAATCATACTCCTCATCTGGTCATAACTGGTAACCTGCCCCCGTACAGATCTCCATCAGTTCTATGTCAAGTCTCGGAATAGAGTCTGCACTAACTCAATCTGTTTGTCTGCTGGACATCTAACAGACTCAAGAGCTGAGTCTACATGTCCGATCCACAGCTCCACCTCTAACCCCACCTTCCCAGAGAAAGAGGGTACTCCCATCTGATGAAATGCCTTCAACCAAGTATCTGGTCGAGGCCCTCTATGCTCCTCTGGAAATCAAGCAATCTCAGCAGCATGTGCCTGTACAGCTGGCACCGGAGTAGCTCCATGGGATCTCTCAGATGATCCCTCCTGTGCCGGCAGATCAGGGCACGTATACCCGCTTTCGCAGCCTCCTCAACTTGTCTAATATACGCGCGGAACTCAAGTCCCCCATAGAGACATGATCCGAGTCATCTGACTGGACTCGATGTGGTCTCTGTCTCCCAGCTGTACCGTTCTCAGTCTCAGGAACGACACTCTCAGCAACATCCTCATGAATCTCCTCCGTTGCACGTGGATCAACAGCGGGAATTTGACCCCGTCCTCTAGCTACTGGAGGAAGAGGGGGTCAACCCCTACCTCGTCCAACTGTAGATAAGGCTCTAGTCCGAACCATCTGCAGGGTATATAAACCTAATTTAGAAGGATATATATATGCCATATGTATAGATATATATAAGCTAAAAGTCTATCACAACATCACATAAGGTAATATCTATATATATATATATATATATATATATATATATATATATATATATATATATATATATATATATATATATATATATATTGTCGAGGTCTTCAGTGGGGTGATGGCTTCTCGTACACGCTATCCCAAAACATTTGTACTCATTTCAAAACCAAAACCTTTTGAAAAGTCAGACCCCTTTCGGGTTCTGTTTATTTATCTATTCGACCTTTATCGCAGATTGCAAATGCCATTGTTGTCAACCTAAGGCTCTGATACCAACTCTGTAACACCCCAAATCCATAGGATTCAGGGCGCTACTGGGCTAGGATCTCACAACGGATCCTGACCCTAGCCTGACAACAAGTTCACTGGATCTTACAACAAGGCACAGATAGATTAAAACCAAACATCAAACTTTAGTACATAGATATCAGAAGGTATACAAAGTACCGCTGAGTACAATCAAAACATGTATATGTACATACAAAATATCCCAAATCCCACGCATAACCTAGTGTATGGAGCCCTCAGCGGATCATTCCATCTGAATCACTCTGTAGTTCTCCTAACCTGCAAAGCATCTACAACACGGTATAAAACCGTTAGCTAACCATACATATATAAGATAATGCATAAGCACAAACACAAATCATGGAATCATAAACACATAATCATGTTGTCACACATTTACCCGATTAATCATCTTTATATAGTCCAACACTCAAATCGTATATATATATATATATGAATATGAATATATGTGACACGAGGAATATATAATCCTCGCCTCTGAGTGCTATAGCCAGCTGGAGTGGTATAGGAGCACCTTCCCGTATACCATAAGGAGCGGTAAGTACCCGTCCCGTATACTAGATCTGGCATGACTACAGAGAACATCTCAGACTCCTCAGCGGGATGAAAGGGCAAGTTGTCACGGCCACTACAATGGCGGTCACTAAACCATAGGTCGGTAATAATCAACATCGCATGATATAAAGCATATAACAAACACCACTCATGCAAACATCCAATATAACGATGGTAGCTAAGTAAGTCCTATGGACTTACCTCAACCTCAGAATACTCTCAACCACGATCCATTCCAATCTGGAGGACAACACTGCCTAATAACAAGGCATAAAGAGATATTACATCTCCTATCAATCAAAGGGGTCACACCTAGACCCAAGGGAACCATAAGGATCATATCCAACTTATAAACCTCGATAATCTACTAAACCTCAAAGCCATAACCGGCACATATCGATATCATACTCATCATCACTCTATCCTCATACACATATCTAGCATGCTACTAACCCGTTCATACTAGGAAAGGAAAGGATCAACACTACTCTAGGTAGATCCTGTACAAGACGCACCTGCGTGACAAGAGGGACGCAGGGGCGAAGCAACGGCAGGCGCAGGCGCGGAGACACTCTGGCGCAGGCGCGGTGACCGTGGCCGCAGGGGCGGCGGCTCTCTGGCGCGGGTGCGGTGACAAGGTCACGCAAGGGCGGCGGCTAACTGGCGCGGGAGCGGCGACAGTGCAGAACATAATCCCCGACTTCTCTTCCACTCTCCACACGATGATTTCATGTCTTCATTGCCCATCAGCCAAACACATACATATGTATACACATATGAGCATCCATACACACCTAGGAGATCTATCCTATGCTAAGGAACGAGGAAAGGAAGAAGAAAGAAAGAGAGAGAAGAAGAGGAAAGAACTCACCACTGTGGTAGCCTAACCAGGCTGGAAAAGATCACAACACACCACTCAGTTTGCTCCCAAGCTCAACAACAACACGCCACATCAACCTCAACAAGGCCACACAACCAAACTCTTCCAAACCAAGGAGAAACAAGAACAAACTCAAAGGAGTAGAAGAAGAGAGAAGAAGCTCGTGAAATAGCTAGAATGAAGATGAAACCCTTGATCACGAGGCCAAGAAGAAGCTTAAGAAGGAAGAGAAGAAAGAGTAAAGCACGGTCCACTCGGTCAACAAAGCCGGCTACAGCCGTAGGAAACCGCAGGAGGGGGCATCTTGAGCCGCAGGGGCGGAAAAACAGAGCACCCGCTGGGGCGGCGCAATGCACCCTTAGGGGCGGCTAGGTCCAACTCAGCTTTAAAGATCAAGGCTCTTATACATTTGGCCTGTCTTTGCTTTGAAATACTACTTGCAGGTTTATAGTGATCTTCTCAAACCAGCTAAGAGAAGTTGTGAGGAAACAAGAAAGTGAGGGGATAAGAGAGATACACTTGTGAGGGGTAGCTTTCTAATTTCACTAACTTTAACATGTTTTCTTTCTTTGAGTGATGTCTACTACAGGAAAAGGAGTTAACTATAGGGTTCCTAAACCCATTGACACTAACAAGAGCCGGGCATTGATTAGAGACGTGAGTATTCGATTGGATCGAATTCTCACCAATCTTGAAAGACGGCTACCAGCGCAGGAGAGAAAAGAGAATGTCGAGCAAGAATGTCAAGGGAGTAATCATAACCCTTCTTCCTTGAAACAGGGCCATATTTAATTAAATGCTAGGAGGATTGAATATGTGTCACCGACTTTATCTAGAAATAATCAAATTAGCAGCTTGTTTCAAACTAGATGTCTAGTTAAAGGCAGGACTGTTATGACAATTATAAATAAGGAAAGTCATCATAATCTTGTTAGCATTGAGATGATCGAAAGACTACAGCTTCCTACTTTAAACCATCCCAATCCATATAGGTTATCTAACCTAAATGATCGGGATTTAGTCAAAGTAGATCAACAAGTTGAGGTCCACTTCAAGATAGGAGCTTATAAGGATACTATTTTATGTGATGTTGTTCCTATGCTTCAATGTCATATTTTATTTGGTTCTCCACAGATTCATGAGAGAAAAGTGGAACATATTGAGACCACTAACATATTTGCTCTTACTTTTAGCGGAAAGCGCATTGTTCTTAGACCCATGACTGCCGGTGATCTTGAAAATGTGGAAGAGAAGAAGAGATGTTAGGTGGAGGAAGAGGAAGCACGGAATAAGGAAAAGGAGCGAGTCAGTCAAGCATCTCAACCCCTTATTTCACCTCCTACAACACCTATTGATAGTCCATCTCCATCGGGCAAAGAGGAGACACGACCTAGGGCAGAGGAAAAGGAGATAACGAGCTAGGAAGTGGAGCAATCAAACCAAGTGTTGCAGCCCCCTACTTCACCTCTTACAACGCCTCCTTGTAGTCCATCTTCATCATCCTCAGCGGAAAGGGTAATTGGGGTTACCGCAACCCAACAGGGATTGATTCTACACCTTCTTTCTCTAGATTAGATGAGCTTGATCACAATGATAAGGAGTTAGTTGGTGATGAACCTCATGAGCTAAAGGCTATAGTTAATTGAAAGCATATGATACGTGATGATTTAATTGATGAAAAGTTTATTAGACTCTCTTGTGATCATATTATGCCTTTTGTTGACTTTAGGGAGCATGTTGATTTTATCGTTTATAATGCAGGAAATGCACCTATTAATGAGTATATTTATGATGTTAAACTTCTTGTTGTATATAGTAACTTTCAGAGGTTTAATATTGTGAATATGACTTCGTCTAAGCATACTATCTTAATGTCATATGTTTATGAGTATGTTGATTTTGCTGAACCACTTGCTATGAATGTCGATTCCATTGAGCATATTGATAAGATTTCTGATTTTATGGAACATTTTAGTAAGCTTCTTTGTCATAAGGATCCTATTGATGATGTTACACCTCTTGTTTCACATGCTGATTTTATTAAAGGTGTTGCTGAATTTTTAGATCCCTATGTTGTGGATATCAATTCCACCATGTCCATTGCTGAGCATGTTGAGTTTGTTGAGCCTATTAATATACATATTCATATGGATGAGTTTGTTGATCATTTATCTAGAAGAAGAGCTTTAGATATTCCTCTTGATTGCATTACTGATGAACTTATGTATGGAGATGAGCATATACTAGATGATGATTTTGATCCTACTTGTGATGATGAGCTTGAGTTATGTTATATTGAGCATCACGTGTCTATAAAGCCCCTTTTCCATTCGATTGCATCTAAAAAGAAACATTCGCTTGTGTTTCAAGTCGATGGAAATTCTCATGTTTTGGAATTGGTTGGCTATGCTGATTTTTGGTTGCATGATTTCTCCTATACTTTATGTTTGCAATTTTCATGAGATTTTCATGTTGATATACCTCTTGTAGGAAGAAGTGACTTCAGGAATGATTATAATCTACACATTGAAGACCCTATGTTCACACTTCGTAGGTCACAAAGGAGCTTTGTGGAAAAGAGAAAAACAACCCCAATGATCTACAAAGTGCCTATATCCTTTGTACTTGTTGTGCTTGATCCTTTTGTGTATGCATATGTTGTTGAATTTATTGATAATATGCTTTTGAACAACATAATTGTCAGCAAACGTGCTAAAATCGTCAGGGAAGTTTTCTCACCCTCTTATTATGACAATTTGAGTACATGTTATGGTAATTTGGAATACAATTGTAATGTTGCTCTTGTTTTTATATTTGTAGGACCTCAGGGACGGGTAGGAGCAGGGCTTGGAGTAGGAGTAGACAGATCCCACATTTGGATGCCACCATGGACCATTGCTAAGAAGGATGTCAAGGATTCGAGGACGAATCCTTTTCAAGAAGAGGAGAATGATGCAGGAGCATCTTCGGACCTAGCTTGACTAAACACCAAGATCATGGAATCTAGGAGACATGGAGTGGGGATCATTCTAAAGAAGAGAAGAGGAAAACTTAAAGACATTCCTCAACAAGAGAAGGAGATCATTCATGGAATAATTGTCAAGACCATTTCCAGAAGTACAATGAAGATCATTGGTTGAAGATGAGAGATATCAAGATTGATCTTGTATGAAAGAGGATGAAACTATACACGTCCATGCATGAGGATCACATATGCATGGGCAAGGAGAAGACGTCAAAGAACTTCTTGGAACCAAGGGAGAACAACGACCGAGATTCGCATGGAGAGGGCCGAGATTAGCACACGGAAAGAGAGGAAGCTATGTAAATACATGCATGAGCCCGTATGCATAGGTAAGGAGGAAATTGCGTGGAATTGGAGCTACGTGGAGTTGTTTAGAGCTGCTGAGATGGACGTTTTATAGGTTCTAGTTGGCCTATTTTATTGGTTAAATTAGGCCTTAATTAGATCTATTATTTTTAGCCCATATTTAGACTCTTTTAATAATGAGCATGTTTTAGTTGTTTTATTTCATGGACTTTTTAGGTTATATTTCAGCCCTTTAGTTTGATTTTATCTCTTAAAGATTCGATCTTATCTTTTCTCTTGTCTGGGCTTTAGGGTTATCTTTTCATCCCATAGTTTCGCTCTTATCTTTGTAAACCCAAGAGACGCCTCCCCTGCCTATATAAGGCATAAAGGCTACACGTTTGTACGGAGAAAATCAATAAACCAAACACATTTGAATACTTCTAGTATTTCAACTCTCTCGTGGATTTGAAAACAAATAGGTGGATTCATGCTCAGAATAGGTGGATTCCTATTCAAAACTGAGCGAGTGGATTCTCGATTGTCAAACAGCTTGGACTGTTTTGAGTTGTGTCACTTGAATTGGCAAGTTTATGCTCTGAATCAATCTCAGGCAACTTCTCGTGCTTTGAGGATAATCGTTCCCCTCTGTGTGAGATTATAGCGGGAGCATTCTTTTAATCATTCTTGGTTGTGTGTTAGGGTCTTAGTTTCCCTAGTGTGCTCCCGTTTGCTTAAAAGAATTTGACCAGATTTATTCAGCTACGATCCATCTACATCATCGGATCATTCCTCCATATTTCTTCCATCTCACATCTTTTTCATCTTCTTTTTCATTTGAGTCTCGGTGTCGAAAGATCAGGGCAACCACACAGCTAACCCCGTATCACACAATGCAACATTGCCTCTTGTGGCTTAGGTGAAGCCAATAATGTGGGAAATGTATCATCATCATCATTGTCCAACTCTTTCCATTTCTTCCATAGCTCCTCAAGATCATCATGAATGGAGCAATGTATAGTGACTCGAGAGCGGAAAATGATGTTCCATGAAGTTAAGGTTTAGGTGAGCTTTCTGATGAGGACTTCTCAAATGGTAAGGAGGTAAAGACCAAGGGTTGGAGCAATGTATAAGGTCTCTAGTAGGGAAATCAAAAAGTCATAAAGGGTGGAGGTATCATCAATGACAAATGAGGGGACCATGGCGGAGAGGTCATCGGTGTCAGTTGCTAGCTAAGGACCGCAATATCGCTCGTGGTAGATGATGAGTGTTGCACAAGTTCCTTAGATCTCTCAAATAGATGTATACGACTCGTTTGTAGTATAAGAGTCATGATCAAACACAAGAAGAGTATCATAGTGATTTGAATATTAATTGAAAAGCCTAAAATCAAAACTAAAAATAGAAAGAGAAGACAAGAATCGAGCTAACCAAGCAGTGGAGTCGACTCGATCAATACAGAGAAGTATGAACCGAGTAGACATAGGAATAAGAGATATAAACTTAAATAGACATGCAAATCGATCCATTAAGGGGATCGACTTAATTTAGTAGGAGTAAGGGAGAAAGAGTGGGGTTTTAGAGTTTTCAAACATAAGTAACAATCAACAAAGTCTAGATGATAAATAAAGGATTTCCAAAATCTGAATCGCCACAACAATGCATAATACATACTCAATTCATAACCAATTAAGTCTATTGTAATATAAACCATGTTATGAAGGAAACATGTCTATGCATCTCTCGCATCTTGTAAGAAATTAAGGTATAAATTCGCGTAGATTTGGCATCTTGCAAACAATATACTAAAGTACAGATAGACCCTAGAACCATCTGCACACGGCTTTCACATCTTGTGTTAGAAGATCATAGGATTGCCATAACATATGAACTAAGACAATATTACAAAGGACATAAACAATCATAAACATCATAGATCCTTCTTGAAATTGATAACCAATACAAGGTTAAGCAAGAATCAAAGAACACCATATTTTGTTTATGTTGTACAGATTTTTCTATATGTTTGTTGAACTTCGAGGGGGTGCTCGTCCCATCTCACAAGGTAACTAAATCAAACTTATAAGGAACAAATTGTTTGTTGTAAGGACAATACATAGAAGCTAGAACACACACACATGTGTGTGTGTATGAACAAAGGGAATGAATCCTTAACTCTACTTGTGTTGACCCAATCTTTAGAATGAGATTCGATATCACCAGTGATGCATCTTCTTGTTCTGAGCTACAACACACACACACACATTAGTATTAAATTGAATTGATCAAATACAAAAACATATAACATGATACTAGATTTAACCTAAATTGATTCAATCAAGTATGAAACTCGATCGAATAAGAGAACATCAAAGATCGACGGTAATAGGGTTTGGAAAGCACATAAGATTTAACACAAATGTAGTACTTTATAATTAAGTTTGACGGTCAATATTGCCAATATTATCAATATAAATCAATTCCGAAGTGAAAATTACATTGAGTGATATCTCTATTTATATTTATACTACTAAAGAGACTAGTTCAAAAAGGAAGGTAGCATATTCTAGTCTAAAATAGAAAAATGAGAGAATATAACTTAACTCATAAATATAAAAGCTAACTAATTCAACCAAAATAAAAAGGATGAGATATGGAAAGCTCCTAAATTATAACACTAGAAAAATAATGTCCTGTTTTAGTGGAGTGAAACAATGAGGCGTCTAATTGTCTTTGGAGAATACATCCACTATATCTATATGCTTGGATTTGGGCATGGTCTTAGTTCTACTAACTAGAAGAGGAGTGGATCAAATATATTTAGGTCTTTTCTTTTAGTCAATAGATACCTAGATGTAGTTGGGCTTCTACTTATTTTAGTTTTATCAATCTATTATATGAATGTATTAAATAGCATAAAAAGTAGGTTACTAATTATAGATCATAGAACATTATTCTAATCCTATTTTAGGAAATTTTCGAGGAAATCACCCGGTATTGATGCATATATAATGACTATGAGATTGGATGTAGTATAATCGGGTATCGAACACAAGAATTGTATCTGCTTTAGAAAATAATACAATTAATTATTTTAAGTAAAAAGGGGACAACGAAAATAACAAAGAAATCAATTTTGATTGTGGGAAGTTATAGAGAAGGGTTATCTAAGGAAGTAGAGATTTTTCACTATAATGAGTTAAAGGTATTGATGCATATATAATGACTATGAATGTTGATAATTTATAAAACAAGTAATCATCTAAAGTAGCCTTGACATAGACAAACCAAGACCGTGTTTTCCAACTCGTGTAGCTATTAATCCAGCGGTTAGGCAAGTATAGGAAAACCCATAAGCATTTAGAATTTTGGAAAAGACCTAGTAAAACTATTTGGCTCTTCATTTTTAAAAGGTGCGAAGACCGGAGAATTCTACGATGATTAGGAATCCTCGAAGCTTTGATACACCGTCCTCTCAAAACCAAGCTCTTTTCAAATTCGTCCAATGAAACAAAATTGTTTGGTTCTTCACTTTGTTTTATCTAAACCAATTAAGAACGTCACTTTGAAAATACAAAGGTAATTAAAATGTAGAATTAAGTCCTTTGAAACGAATGATTATAAAATATCTCAATTCATAAGTATAGATGCAACAATAGAATTAAAGTATTATAGGGTTCATCCCAATCCTTAGATCAAGGAAGGAGATTAGCCAGACCTACTGAGTTATAAAGAAAAAAGCAATGTATTCAAACAGGAAAGAGTAAAACTCACAATAGTTTGGTTATAGGAAGAACCTTCAGAGTAACTCTAACAACTAACAACTACCAAAATAAGGGAGAGATGAGAAGAATGTATTGTGGATGATGAGGGGAACGATGAGGGGTGATTCTAAACCTAATACAAGCACGTGCTTATATTAGAAAAACTCAGAGTCTAGGTTACACGGATTTACTATAACTTCCAAGAATAAAATCGGGAAAATGAAGTCTTGCGCCGCGGGACAAAGTCTTTCTGTGAAGACTAGCCTTATGGGCACTTACGGCCTTAACAAGCCGTAACCGTCCATAATTCAAGTCGTAACCTCTTCTTCTGGGTTAGGCCAACCAAGAATTGGGATTTTGACACTCTCACAACGAACATTACATCCATGTTACGCTTGTAACCTGGCCGTAACACCAGCCGTAAACCGCGTCAATCTTGTAAATCACGATCCTCTTCTTCAAAGATTGTGGTACAAACAATGTGTTCTAGTTCCTCAATCATTTTGATCATCTTTAAGTTCTAGCTTCAAGGAGGATGTGATCTGATGTATTTAGCACCTAAAATACCTGAATCAAACAAAAGTCGATGTAGATACCTAAATATAGAAAGTATGAGCTTTCAATACATATAGGCATATATGGGATGAAAAAGAGAGTATGAAATGCATGAAAATATAAAGGGGAAAGTGATACTTTTGACACTCATCAGATCCTCATCTTCTTAAGTTGCCTTCAGGCTTCATTTCTAGATCGTAACATCATCCTCTTATAGCATTTGATTCATCCCGAACCAATGTTAGGCTTAAACAGGAATTCTACACACAAACGAGGCAAGTTAGGAACATATAAAACTAAAGAAAATGGACTTACCTCGAATGGAAGTTGAATGAAGGGAGAGTGGACATGATGACGGATGGTAAGAGAATATGTGACCTTGAGGGACTACCAAGGACGGTGACAAAGAAATGATTTCAAGCAATAGTAGGAAGTACTAAACTAAGGGAAGAAAAGGGAATGAATAGAGATGCTTGTGTATGGATACAACGCATGCAAAGAATAATATCCGAAGTATGGTTATAAAGGCTAGTAGAGCACCACTTGGTTGGTAAAAGCAACAACCTTCTTAGTGGAGTGGACAATCGGAGGATTTAAAGAATCATTGATTATGTCTTGTTTCCAAGCAAGACATTGTTGTTCTTGGAATACTTTAGAAAAACTCATGATTGCTCATAAGCATGAGGGTAACCCATTTACCCAAGAAGTGGAATGTGGCTGTGTTGGACTAACTAATGTATAAGACTTGATACATGGGCGTCTTAATTGTAGATGAAAAACATCAATGAGAACCACATCAAAGATAATTGTGACATTGAAGGCACATATACAAAAAAAAAAATGACAAAGACTTGGTGCGTGACTGATAACTTTAGCTCGTCTATGAGCCAATTGTGTGTGGGAATAAGGTGAGTTTCGGTAACAAGGCCTAAGAATTCAATTACTTTGGCGTTGATAACTATACAAGTGGATCCAAATTCAAAAATCATGGAGCATGTCTCACATACAATGGTGACTCGGGAAAGGAAAATGAGGTTTTGTTGAGTTAGGGGTTTGAGTGAGCTCCGTGTTGAGGACCTCTTAGATAGTAAAGAGGCAATGACCAAGGATGAGGCAATGTAGAGGGCTTCTCATAGGAAGTACTACAAACCCTAATGAGTGGAGGTATCACAACGAAAGACGGAGAAACAATGGTGGATAAGTGACTATCGACAATTGCCCTCTAAGGGCCACAATGTCGCTCGTGGTAATACTTGAATGAAGGGACACTTCAACATCAATGTCGATAGAAGGATTGGGTTATTTGATGATAAAAAAACAGTATCCATTGTGAGGGGGATGAAGAGAAACTCGTTGGTGTCCAACGGTACTAACTCTTCCAGCAACTCGTGCTTAGGGTGTGGATCATATAGTCCTCGCCGTAAAAAAGACTCTCTAGTTGCGGTTTATCCCTAGCATTGTGACCTTATTTTTTACAACTGAAACAAAATACCATCTCGAGTAGTAGACTCGTGAGGATCCAAAATGCGGGGGAATCGAAGCGGGTCAAGGAGCTTGGGGCGTCGTATGTACGCTTGTGAGATGTAGAGGCAACGACACACAAATCTTCTCCTTTGGGAAAAACGCTTGTAAGGTGTGTGGAGTACCAAGAGGTATGTATACAATGGAACAACACATTATCATGATTTAAAGCGTATGAGATCGAGGTGTACCTTTGTGATTGTGAGGGGATCATCAATCTGTCTTGGTAGCATGTTGATAAAATTAGAGAGAATGGAAACATCCCAATACTCGATCTTGGTTCGGTTCATGAAAAATCGCATCTTATGGTTGATTTTATGGCATCATGAAACCTGTTTGGAGGTGATCGAGCTTCATTTGTAACTAAATAAGATAGTCCGGTGGGACCTAATGTTAGAACATGCTGGCCTTTAGGTCAATCCAAAATGCATGCCAACCTTGATGTGATGTCTAGTGGGAACAAGCACATGTACCCCATACATAGATATAACAGTAGGATGGAATAGGGAACGGTATGTTGGAGATGAACCTTCGGACTACATGCTACACTAGAGATTATCTTGGCAATGTCATCACCCTTGATGTAGAAAGTGAAAAAACAAATCAATCATCGGTGTTGAAGCTCTTAGCCTTTATTACGACATTCTTAAAAAAAATCAATCTCAAGAATGAAAACATCATTATCGAGGGTGACAACTTATTATTAGTCATTAATTTCATCAAAGGATCTTGGCAATGCCCTTGATAAATTGAAATGCTAATTGTTCACCTTCTTATCGAACTAATAATTTTAAATCCGTTCAAATTAAGCTTTTGTTTAGAGAAATCAATGAACTTGCTAGCAGGATGACCCATCTACCTAGACATGGGAATCCTTGGACTCGGGCCGAACTTTTGGGGAAAAATTGCCCGTTTTCCCAAACCGGGCCAAGCCCGGAATCTGACTTGAGGTCTTGTCCGTACCCGTCCGAGCCGGACTTCGGGCCGGACAGGCTTGCCTTATGTGTTAAATATAAAATAAATAAAATTATAATATATAAATAACAGTAGTCAAATGATCGTTAACATTTAAACCTTATCTTGTAGCCCAAACAGGCCTACCTTATGTGTTTATGGTATATATATACCTAACTATGAGATGATTAGTTGGCAATGATTATATTTCCTCTTATTTGTTTCTTAATTGAATAAAATCTTTTCACACTAAGACTTGAAACCGATCCCTTAACAACTTGGATTTAAAGCACTGATCCAGATTCCGAAGCTTAAAATTGATAATAATGTTTGCTGAAATCTGCTCACAGATTCATCCATTTAGTGATGCACTTCACCATATTAGATCTCTGCAATAGTATGCTTACAGGTTCATCCATTTAGTGATGCACTTCACCATATTAGATCTCTGCAATGACAAAGTGCCTTTAATGGCTGGTTTGGGGTAATTTCGATTATATAGGGTCATTAAGTAGAAATTGATCCCTTTGTGGTTTCATATCTTCATGTAAAACTATTACTAGGAACAATCAGTCAAAAGTAACAATAGATTCAGAACAAGAAGGGAAATGCATATGATATTAGCTTAGTTGTCAAATCACATCTACTAAAACATTCTTGGCAAAAACAGGAACACCAGGACACAATAAACTAGTTCATACTCAACCAAAGATCAGTACTTCTGGGGTGGCCTTTGAGTAGGAAGAAGCCCAAATCGCTTCTTCAGGAGAACTCTCTGCCTCGAGTACTTGTCATCAGGGGAGAATCGAGCTGTTCAAAACACCCATATATAATAAGAAAACCAAGGGTTTCTAATCATAATAGATAAAGACATCACTTAGCTTGCCAAATCATTATTTCATATCAAGGAGATGTTAACAATTTTTGTAATGGTATAATTTTCCATATGACCCAATGAATATACAAAGATTGGTAAGAGATTAACTTCAAATCAAAATTTAACAGATTCAACCACAGCAAGACATTCAAGCTCATAACTCGAACTACAAAGTATGTGTTATACTTCATACTAAGAATGAGAAACAAGAAAATGAGATTTGACCTGGATGAGCAGATTCCGTGGCCTTTCCAAGAGGAGATTCCTTCTGCATAAACACAATATTTTTCCAACGTTAACAATAGTAAACTGGCTGATAAAACTAACCAAGTAAGCATCTAAAGAAGAACAAATTAAGTTGGTTATAGAAGCTAGTGTAATCCAAGATAGGATTGCTCTAATTAGACAAATATTTTGAGTACGTCAATGATTTCAGATTGATATACCAAACAAAGACATCCTGGCACTTGGTATCATTATATGGATATAAACGGAAGGGTTCTTACTTTTGCAATTATAGCAAATTCACTGAAATTACCAGTTCATTGGAAAGGATTACCCAATAATTAAGGTGAAGATAGGGGATTCGTAAGTTTCTAGTTCAAAACCCCATATAACAAGAATAAAATTACGATAATAAAAGAAGGAATATGTTTAACCCAAATTATGAGAAAACAAAATTTCGGTGAAAGAAACTGAAAATTCGAAAGTATAGGGAAGAAGCGAACCTTGGTAGTGTAGACTTTGTCGCCGTTCTCATTGATGTAGCACTGAAGATACATGTTTAGCTGTGCAGGGAGAAGCAGGGTTTCGTTTAGATATGGAGAAAATGAAGAAAGGCAACTTACGCAGGGAGAAGCATGGTTTCGTTAGATTTGGATATGGAGAAAATGAAGAAAAGCAACTTGACATTCAAGTACATCAACAATCGACATTCAATTGTTCAAAAAAATTACATCTAACATTCAACAACAATATGTTTAAACATTGCATAAACTGTTCAAAAAATATACAATCTACATACAAACATTATAGTAAACTACATCAACAATCGACATTCAATTGTTCAATAAAATATACAATCTGTATACACAGTATAATAAACTGCATCAACATTCAGCTGCAATCTGACTATCTGAGTAGTGGGTATACATTCAACAACAATCTGAGTATACATTCAAAGATTCGAAACCAGAATTATAAGAGTAGAAGATAGATCCAAAGATTCGAAACCAGAAGAGCTTACCAGAAGACGGAGGAAGAGGGAGCTCCGGTGGCGACAGTAGAATATGAAGGAAGAGGGAGCTCCTGCGACAGTAGAAGACGGGCGGCAATTAGGGTTTACAACTTGAAATCTATATATATATATATTTATTTTATTTTTTATTTTTTATTTTTTTTTTTCCTTAAATTTTTTTTATTTCTTTCAAAACGGTCGGGTTCGGACTGCGGATCGGCCAAAACAAATAAATTGTAAAATAAACCGGCCGACCCTATTTTCTCAAAATCCCATCTTTTGGCCTTGTTCCCCTCCAAGTTCTCAAATCACCTACACAGCCCAAACGATCTCTGGAAAGAAATCGAAAGAGGGAATCAGAATGATAAGCGTCCTCACACAGGTAAAGATCTTGCAGATCCTCAATTTCTCGTTCTCATGCTATCACTATTATCCAGACGTTATCTTTCTCACGATTCTTTGTATATTTTCCTTTTCTAATGTTGTGGACAGGAGCGGTTGCTAGGGTTTGCGCTTGGCAGCGCTTTCATGGCGGGCGTGATTTTTGAGAACCGCAAAAGTGTTCATAAATTGATCTCCGAGAGCGATTTGGCTTTTGGCGGACAGCCTCCGGTAAACATTATTGGCTTTCTTCTTTGCTAGTTTATTATATTTTTAAAATTTTCTTTCGTGCTTTATCGTTGCTGTTTTCCGAACTAATTTTAATCTCTCGTATCGACACTTGGTTGTTCTTCGTGATTCCGTAGACAATTTTGGTAGCAATGTGCTTCAATTCTGCGAGTGTCTATGATGTCATCAATCTGTAGTATGTTGTATTTATAACTAGAAGTATGTATGAGTAAGATGTTTTGTTCTGCTCTCTGTTTTGCCTTTTTCCTTCAAATGTAAAAACATTACACTAAAATTACATGAAGATTTGGAACTCTAGTGCAGATCACCAGATCCAAGTGGGTATATAATCTGTTGTTAATTGTGTTCCACATCAGATGAAAATGGAAATACTGTAAAAACAACTATGATTTATGCCATCTTGATTTGTATTTTGTGGGAGCATGGTGTGCTGTTCCTTGTTGGAGGAGAGAGTGACATGACATTCTATTTGATAGAATTGGTTTCCTTGAGAAATTTACACCGAGTTTGATTCACCTCTCTCTTTTGATAATAAATGCGATCACTTGTTGAAGGTCTAACTTAACGATCCTGCCTTTGCCGGACGTCTGTGCAACATGGGGTTTGATTAAGAATAGGAAAACCAAATATGCTTAATGTGTTCAAAATATGAGACAGAAGTTTCAAGCTAGCTCAATCATCAGTGTCCTGTTTTGAAGATTAAACAACTAAAATGAACGATTACTGCTTAGGTGGTTGTATTGAAGAAATTATTAGGGTGTTTAGTAGATCTTGGTTGGAAAAGCGCCAAAGGCTAAATTTTAAGATTGAAGACAAGTGATTAAGCTGTTCGTATTACTAGTAGAGATCGGGGATTGGTTTCTTTATGCAGTCAATCATCAATCTAAAGCTGCTCCAACCTTGTGCTTAGTCTTGAGTAAAATGGCCCATTTTAGTAGGGACTTCCTGCCTACCAGGACTCCAGGTGGCTTATGTGGAAACTTAATGCAACAAAAGGAGTTGGAAAGTGCTGACTGGAAGCAAAGATTGTAAAGCATAACAGTAATTGCTAAGTACAGCTAGGGGTGAACCAGTGCTCTAAAAGGCACTAGGCGCTTCTAGGCTCCAACTTATCCTGGAGCCTAGGCGCAAGGCGCACTGTGCATAGGCGCGCCACTTTGAAGACTTTTTAGTAAAGCACCTAAATCATATTTAATCGAAAACAAAGTTCAGTTGTTCAACAAATAACATGGTATGTTAAAAAAATCACAAAAACAAGGAAGAAATATGAACTAGGAAATAGAAAAATATAGTTTTTCTAGCAAATGCAGATTATCTAAAGGGTACAACCGAAGAGTTTATCATTTAAGATGGGAGGGTTGGATGGAAAGGGAGATGGATGTGCAAGGGTAAATTATTTCAGGAAAAGGAGAAAAATAGAGGAAAGCTTAATAAAAAGAAGCCATGATTCAGAAATTTATGGCAATATGTGATTATACGAATGATTTTATCATTTAAGGACAAGATAGATAAGTGATCAAAGGGACAAATGGGTGTTCGTACAGACCGAAATATTCCACCATTAAATGTTATGAGACTGTTAGATTGTAAATTTGATGATAAAAATTAAAATGGATGGTGATTTGTCGAGAAGGGTGAATTTGTCTAGGAGATTCTCACTGACTATTTTCCTAGTCATTGGGAGCGAATCCAATCTATATGTAGAGCGCTGTGATGTTGTCCAAATATATAAAGGGAATATGAAGTTCAATGGAAGATGTACTTAACTTGAGAAGAAAGTTGTGATTGCGCATCTTTCTAATCCAAAGTCAAATTCATTCTTTTCTATGACAAATCATGATTCCATGAAGATAATATGCCCACTGTTGTCACTTGAGAGCTATTAAAGATAAAATCTTGAAATCTAAAACCTCTAATTCCACATAGCTAATAGCTTAGTTTTTCAGCTGCAACTATGTGAAATATCCCATTCAATACAAGATTCAATTAATAAATTTTTTGTACATCATCATTACAAATAGTATACAAATCTAGATTCCAAATCTGGGCTAAACCTTCTAACCTAGGGATCGTCATTCATTTACAAAAACATCATCTAAAATTGAATCCATACAAAATATTCATCCAATCACAACCTAGGATTCATCATCTATTAGCATCTAATTGGGATTTTCATCCATTCTCCAAGAACATATAAACCTAGCTGCTCATAGAAAATAGCACGAAATCTGAGATGAAGATAAATGATTGATTCTCCATCCTCACAAAGAAGTGGAATCATCAAATCTGCTCGGAAATCAACCAATCTTCTTACAAACAAACCAAATTTCCCTTTATTAGGGTTTTTGCTGGAAATAGAAATATGAAGAGGATGTAGAATATTTTATCAATTACAAAAGCACTTCTTTGTACTAAAAGAGCAAAAATGAAGTTGTACGGATTACGTTTTTGGGGAATTGTGCCTGGCAGCACAAAATTACAAACAACTCTGATGTTACGGATGCAACACAGGTCCGTATCATAGCAAAGTTCAACGTGGTTCCTATCCCGTCTGTAACTATGTCCGTCATCTCTTCAGTTGTACCTGTAACAAACAACGAACAGTGGTTACGCCTGTAATCTGTTTCCTTGATCTGTTATCTGACTTGTCTTCTTGGTTTCAATCTTGTCCGTGCCCCATGTATTCTCCTTGACTCTCATTGCTTGGTCTCTTTGGACCTGATTTGCTCGGTTTTGGTCCATTATCTTCTCTAGAAACATAGAAGTAAAATCAGTGTTGGATTTTCAAACCCCATCTAAAAATAAATTAATGATGCATAATCTAAAGTCTAAATGCATGGAAAACATCACATAAAAACATGCTATCTTTGTGATTAGCTGGTTCAGGATCTGGCCTTCTTTTTGTATCTTGTTTACTCCTTACCCCTTACCAAGTGTACGATATTCATGGTTTCCATTACCTTTTTGGTTTAGCTTCTGATCAAGGAAACATGTGATCAGGGTGCATGATTTGAGGTCACCCTTCTGTTCTGACTCTAGAGATGTCGTTTTTCTGATGAAGGAAGATGAATAATGTCGCTGAATGTTTCTGAATTCAAGATTGTATGGGAAAATGATAATGGTTCTTGAAATTTTGTTTTTACTGCATTTTTGGTTTCTTTTGAGAAACCACTAGGAAGGAACTTCAGCACCCCTTCCGAAAGACCTTTTATTCAGCCTTCTTAGGTCATGTTTATTAGAGCATCCCTATTTTAACATCTTGAACACTTTTTATACATTCTCTCTACCATCTCATCCAAGCATCCCATAGAATTTACCCATTTTATCAGAGCATCTTTTCTAAAATCTTCACACATCCTATAAAATCGTGCACATTACAGTTTTACAGTACCCTTTTTTTAACCCCAAGCATCTTCTTTTTGAAATGCTTGGGAAAACATCTTTAAATTAGGCTGCTTCATTTTTCTTAATTGTTTATTATTACTTTCCGCAAGATATTCCGAAACATCCTTGATAAACATGCCCTTGTGGAAGTCTATTCTTGTCTTTAGCATTATCATGCGGCTGAGTAAATTATTTCAAGAAGTGGTAATGATCCATATTTTGGTCAACTTGTGGGGATTAATAACACATACAATAGTATATTTCTTTTTGTGATGTATGATGACAGTTTCATTTTCATTTTCATTCATCAGGTTTTAGTGAAATATATGATTGATGTCTACTTTTCAGTGATGTTTACTTGTTGAAGGTATATAATTTGTATATTGTTACCTTGTGCAGATGCAGTTGCCCATTGTTGAGAAGAAATCTGGTTTGGATGTTGGGCACTATTGGAACAAAGCTGTGGAAGAAACGTTTCGCCCCATCATCAAATCTCTGAGTTCAAGTGGATGGTAAAAAGTGGTTGAAGTTTATGTACTATTCTTTGAAGTGTATTATTGTTAACACAACACCTCAACTTGGTCTTTGTTATTTGAGGAGCACCAAATACTAACTTTTGCACACAGCAAGGGAGGATCCATACTTACAGCAGGATCTCGTCAATTGCTAATAAATGTTACTTCTTAAATTATTCTAAGACAATCAACCTTCAAACACAAATATACAATTGAAATGTATCTCCAACCTCTGAAACACTTTTGCTATCATATGGGTGGCCCACCAATAGATTCAATACAATTTTGACCAAAAAAAAAAAAAACAATACAGAATCCCCTAAGAAATTGTGAATAATAAGGATAATAATTTTATGTTATCATATTCCATCCATTTTCCCTTGTCGAACATGTAACGTCAACCGAGTAAAGCAAATCGTGAATTAGCTATCACGTCCAGATGAATGTTGTTCAATCTACCGATATTCTAATAAAGTTCAGGCTACCAATATTCATATATTATCCAGCAAACATCAACGTAATTTAAAAACAAGAGGGAATTTCGTAAAAAGATTATCTTGTTATAGTTTGTATTAGGGTTATTGTATAAGTCTAGCTACTTGGGTTAAGGCTCCAAAAAAGCTTGGGTTTAACTCATACACTCTTTAAACAAGCTTAATATGAAGATATTTTGTAAGTTTCTACGAGCTCGCCTTTAACTCATTCACCAATAGATTCAATGCAATATTCATAAATGTCGTACTTCTTGTTATAAGGTCCTACATATAATTTTGTTGTCAGACTAACAGATGAGACTCACTGCGTGGTCCATAGCCTAATCACGTATTGGGTTATTAAAAATCTGGTATTATACACATTGTAAAAAATGTAAATATTTGTGTTTTTTACTCTAAAATTCTACGTATAATTTTATTTTACCAAACATCAATTACATTTTTATTATGGTTTTAAATTTGAGAAAGTATTTTAATAAACTACTCACACAACTCCCTAAAAATTTCAAACTAACAAAAAACTTAAAGTAACAACAAAAAACTCACGATACTAAAAACACCCTAAGTTCATATATCAACATCGTTTAAGGGCTTGTTTAGTTCGGTGATTTTTGGTTTATTTTAGATGAAGCGTATCATCTCATAAATTCATCCGCGTTCATTTTGGTTGTACGTTATTGTGATTTACAAATGTTGTTACTCAACGAATTTGTTCTCAATATACCCCGCCCAATTCTACTTATCTTCCCATTTGTCTTCCAATCACACTTCTTCCTTCTTATCATCATTCGATCTTTCATCTCCTCTCTTCTATAGACGAAAACTCTTCTCTCGATCGCAATGGCTTCACAACAAAGGTTTACCCCAAAGTCCACCGTGATTGAATGTCGTCACAAGGGGAAAGAGCTATTACGGTCCATGGAAGGATCCAATCCGCATTCATCCGAACATATTGGGTACATTTCGGTTCTTCATCTTTTTTTAGGGTTTTACGTTTTTGTTTTGCCATTTTAGTGTTTGGTGTTTAGTCATTTTGTTTTTGTGATGTGTAAAAATCGACATGTTTAGTGTTGTTTGGTGTTTTGTTATCCTTGTTTCATACGTTAAGGTTTGTAAAGACTTTCTATATGTAGAAGCGCGCGTTCGTGCATGGATGAGTGAGTGTGCGTGTGTATCATGCAGGTGTTTGGGGGGGTTTGTATACGATGAAATGTGATGTATGGTATGTTGAAATATTTATGAGGAGATGTGATGCGTTATGTGATGAACTACAACATGAGTTGAACATAACTAATAATGTGATAATTAATATGTTCGTATTATGAGACGTAGAATAACCATGTATTCTAACCAGAAATCATGATGGTTGCGAAATTAGTAAGCGGAAAATAGTAGTATGAGTTAGAGTTATTATTATATTATGTGGATAATTTTCCTAATGAGTTTGGCGAAACAACGAAAAGGAGACCCACTTTTATGTTTTGGGTTTGGCCGAAAGTGGACTCGCTTTATTTTCCGTTTCTAGCTAAAATGTAATTTATCTTTATATTTCGTGTTTATCTTGAAATACAACTTGGTAAAAATACAACTTGGTAAGTTTCTTATCGTTATGAGTCATGCAATTATTATGATTGTGTGTATTACATGTTATACTATGTTATATTTGTGGATGAGATCAAACTAACGGTGTAAATTGGTTCTTACCTTGCATAGGACACTATGGGTACATTAGTTGGAGCGGTTGGTCGGATGAGGGCCATGAGGCAATGTAAGTCCATAGACCGTTAATTCGGCTGAGACAATGTAGTTAAGCACATGGTGGTCAATAGTCTAGGCGTAGACGTACTCTTGGTGTATTTGTCTAAGACTGTTAAAATCTTGTAGAGTTTGTTATCATGTCATGCATACTCTAAACATTTTGAAGAAATGGTTTAAAATAAAAAGGTTGAATATTTTAAATTATTTGTCATGCTATGTTGTACTATTCGTTTGTGAAGTTGTTTTGGTGGCGTTTCGAGTGGTTTGTCGTAGAGGGGGCGTGGATTTGTGATCGACTCCTGACGGCTATTATGCGAGTCTAAATCTGAGGTGTCCACAGTTGTTCCCCAGGCTTCTGACCTGTGTACTTCCTTCAAAGACAAACTTTGTGCTTGCCGTTTTTTGTTGACTACATCATCATCCTACTTTTCCCGGAAGACTTCATTTGCTTTCGGGTTTATATGTTGTATTTTGTGTGTTTCTTTTTCTTTTACTATGTCTTTCATGACGGTTAGTCTGTCTGCCGATCTTTTTCAGCCTTTCGATCTATTAGACGGCGTGTCGTCTAGTGTTTTGAACCGCTTTCCTTTATAAAAAAAAAAAAAAAAAACTAATTCTCGAAATTTAACGTGTTGTCCCAAACCGATAGCGCCTCAAATTATTAAAAAAATGGCGTCTTGGTATCTATGTCAAGAAGTAATTGAGACTTAGTTATTGTACTTATGCAAATTAACATTTTTATCTTTGAACCATCAAAGTTACATTTACCTTGGCTATTCCCTTTATTACTATATCATATTCTTGGGATGCTGTTTTATTATTCATCCTACCAATTGCATAATTAACCATGAATGAACCTTATCCAATTACTCTTCGGGATTTGATGTTTTGAAGGATCATCAAACTTAAACTTATTGGCTAATTTATTAGTTCTAATCTAGTGAACCACTCCGTTGGTGATTACAAGTTATAAATATTGTTAACTTATGGGACACTTGCATAGTATTTTTGCATACACATTTATATCATTTAAAAAAAAAAGAAGTAAAATTATAAACAAAATTTATTCATAATGTATTATTATATCATAGAGAATTATAAAACTTTCAAAATTTTATAGATTTAAGATTAAGTATTCAAATTTTAGATATTTTGAATATATAGGACCATCACGGTTGAAATATATCTTTACCACACCTGTCCATCAACCAACAAGGCTCATCAATCTCATAGGTTTTACTCACAAACACAAATTCTAATACAACAGTTAATTTGGATGGTACAAAATTGGAAGAAATCCTCATAAAGAATAAAATGAAAATGAAGAAAAACAAGGCTCATCAATCTCATACGAAAGGCCCCACAAGGACTAAGTGGAGGAAAGCAGAGAGAAGAAGAAGCGCACCATAGCATCTAACCGCCATTACTGCGCTAGAGGTGAGCTTCACTCCTTTCTTCCCCCTCACCAGCTTCCCCTGCTCGTCAACATTCAGGTCAGCTCCAACTACCAACTTCTCTCTCTTCGTCTTCCAAAACACAACTTTAAACCTAATTTTCGTCTTCACATCCACTCTGAATCCATTCCCTCCGGCCGGCGCCGACACCGTCATCGTCCTCCTAGCGCTGTGGTCGTGGCCTTGGTAGAATGCCGGGAAGGTCGGATTCGCGATGGAAGAGCTCCGATTGGAAGAGTAGGAGATTGTGAGATTGAGTAAGTCGTAGTAAACGCCTTTGTCCTTGTTGCGGTTTTTGAGCTTCAGATCGAAGGAGATGGTGCGATTGGAGGTTGAATAGACGGGGAGAACGTCGAATTGCTCGATTGATAGAGTGGGATTGTTGGTGCGAAGAGCTAGCCAGAGGAAAAGAGCTGCAAATCCGCATGTGATTATGAAGCGCAAACAACGGTTGCAGCATCCCGATCCGGTGCCATTCTCTCCCGGCATATTATTCTCGGCGGCCGGCGATTTGAGAGGAGAGAGATCGAGATGCGATTTGAAGTCGTTGGGTTGGGTAGTAGTTACTGTGTGGAACGTGTCCAAAGATTCCACGACGCGCTCCCTTCCGAAGTTCCGATTATAATTATAATTATAATTTCTTTCAAAAAAGAAAAGGTAAACGGAATAAAATAACGACGACCTTCATTCAAGTCTTCGGGAAGGACATTTCCGGTCGTTTTCTTACACTTTGTTTTCTTTTTTTTTTTTTGGAGAGTAATTCTGGGCACTCGATGACTAAGGTGGCTCGAGGGGTCACCAAGACTCACCAATAGATGAAAATTGGAGGAGCCATCACGAACGTAGTTGTTAAACCGTCATCGAAGAGTATTATTCTGAATGAGATCTTCAACGTTGCAAGCACGCAACAAGAGCATCGATCACCACATTGACTTGCCTCAATATATGTCTGGCACAGACTTCGCTAAATGATTGAACATGAAATATAATATCACAAATCACCACTAGACAAGGAGGTTTTCTAATACTCTTGACATAATTAATCACGCTCAAGTCCCAATTCTTTTATTTTCATAATACCTTTGAGAAGCGAATGCACTTCATTTTCAAAAAGTAGCAAAGTGTTCCAAAATTCTTATTGATAATTATGGATTTTGAGTCATTATAGCCGATTTCCACTAGACAATTTTGAATAATCAAAGTAGAGTGTTAAAAATTCATTTGGCCATTTACATTTTTATGCTTCTCTTTTTACGTTTGCTTATTCTCATTCTTTTTTATGTGGACTCACTATGAACCCGTATCCTCTCCTTATACCATCTTCCTAATATTTTTCTAATCAATAAATATTAATTCGTAAATTAAATTAAAGCTCTTGATCTATTCCATTAATATTAAATCTAATTAGTATTATTTTCACACTTGTCAATTTGAGAACAAACGAAAGCCTAATTTGTTTAGAAGCGATTCCCTAACAACTTTGTGATCATTGTCTGACATCGTTGTTGTAGGGAAGAAATAACCGATAAAAATTACAGTTTGCTGATAAAACTGTGCAAAGAATAAAGGGATAAATACACGATATCTAAAACTGTGCAAAGAATAAAGGGATAAATACACAATATCAATCGTCGTCGTTTATTTAAAAATATAAGTAATGTGTTTTTTTTGTATACTTATTTATCTTGTATATATGAGACAACCAACTGTATAATATAAAACTTTTCCAAAGTCCAAAGAATCGAAAATAAATTTAAAAAAATCTAATATATGTATGAGACAATCAACTCAACTTTCTGTGTACAAATTCAATAATAAATTAAAATTTTGCAGATTTGGACGAAGAATCAAGAAACTACATTGTGTACTCTGACAACCAAAGTTAGATATTCCTTAAATCTAATTATTCTAAATCTTATTTATCAAATAAAATATTCACCATAAATCTTAAAGTCTTAATTTATCTACAAAGCATAAAATTATTGATGCTCATTGGACCAAAACTAAAGTATATATATGAAATAACTTGATGTAAAAATAATTGTTACATTCTCAAACACAAACCTATATGTTAAAAACAAAACTAAAATATAAAGAACATTATTGAAAAATTTTCTTAATTAATCTTTGATAAAAATAATTATAATAAATTTATCTCAATTTTCTAGTATAACTTGGATGAAAAAAGATATATGGGTGGTTATTTGTTAATGGAGATTATTGATGGATGAATCTTTGCAAAAGAAAATATAATGGGTGATTTTATGTAAAAAGAACAACATAAAGGGTGGTTAAGTTCATTTTATTCTTATAAAAATCTTCCGAATCAGTCTTATTTTTCAATTCTTTCGATTACCCTCAACTTTAACCTCTTCTCTACATCTAATTTTATTTTATTTTTGAAAAGATCTACATCTAATTTAGATTTTTCCTAGATATAGCTTGAGATGCAACAGAGGGTGCACATCCAAATTTAATTTGACTACAAATTATCTAAAACCAAATTGCATTTACTCAATTAAGCACCAAACTAGAGAAATCTAAAACGAGAATAATAGAAGAGAAACTTAGGGTGTAACCAATAATACATTTCCGGAGGCGCATTTACTAGAAATTACAAGGTTGCAATCAAACAAGTGAAAAATGCCAACAGTAGAACAACCAGTGTGCTTATCGATCTTTCTCTCTATATTAGGGCTTGTTTGTGGTGAATTTAGTGTTTATCGGCACTTAACGAATCATTGAGAATTATAACAGCATAAACTATGAGGATTGACTTTGCTTGATTTGAGTCTTAAGTCGCTTTTGAGTGGAATTGGTCTCTAATTGGATATTGAAGGAAATATGCACAATTTCATTCTTAAAGTAGTAGTTAGACTTGGACATCCCCGGATTCGAGCCGGGTTTGTGTGAAAAGTTGCTCCTTTTTACGGGCCTAAGGTCTTGTTCGTATCTGTCGGAGCGGGCTTCGGGCCGGACTTTTTAGTGGAATTGGTCTTATCTTGAGGTATCAGTTCGATTCCTACTATTTACATATATATTTTACATATTTAAATTTAAAAAATATATAAAAAGGGATTTCGGGCCAGACCTATCTTATGCGCCATACCCGCCCGTTTTTGCGGGTGGGCCGGGCGGACGGGCGGGCTGACCCATGTTTGCCCAGGTCTAGTAGTAGTGCAAATTGAAAAATGGCATGGAGTCTTGAAGATTTTTGTTAGGAAAAAGAAAAGAAGTGGATGTCGGACGGTGTGAAATTAATAGTGATTAGATTTAATATTAGTATAATAGATCTAGATCGTTAATCTAATTGAAGGATCAATATTTATTAATTAGGAAAATATTAGGAAGAGGATATAACGAGTGGATTCGGGTTCATTCACTATCCTCACATATTTTGTAGTATTTCCAAGAGTGGATATGATATAGGAATTTGTTTATTTTATTAACTTACTATCTTGTAAAAAAAATATGGTTTCTTAAACATTTTTTATTCCAAAAAACCATACTCCAACAATTGTAAAAAATTGATGTGACTATGTGCAATAGAGAGCCCCGAGACTCTTATATTTTTCCTTCCACGTCAGCAAGGTTTTTGTCATGTGAGCTTAGCAGGCTCAATTCAGTTTTTCACTTATTTTTATCCACAACAATTTATTTTCAATAAATAATGAATTGTATCTTTACAAATCATTTCTTATTACAAAATATTTCTAATACTATTATAAATAAACATTAGACATAAAATATAAATACTTTTTAAAATTAAGGAAATTAAACATTTATACAACAAAAAACTTAATAAAAAATTAACACGATTTAAATAACAATCAACATAACAAAAAAATCTAATACATATAAAAATAAATATCATATTCGATTGATAAAATTAACTTCTTATGTAAAATAAATTTAAAAACGCTAAATGTTCAATACGCAAAATCCTATATAAGTTATAAGAAGTCAAAAAAAAATTCTATCGAAACATATGCAGAGTAGGTGGCATTGGATAGATAAATTAAATCTTACTCAAAATAATTTTTTAATTAATATTTATGCGGAAAAAGGGGATTTTAAATTTTAAATAAAACCCCGTGCCACATGGCACGCCGTCACTGGCCAGATTTCAGTCAGCGAGGGCGCGCCATGTGACGTGTCTTGCACCTAGCTAGAGCCCAAAACAACGTCGTTTCATTTGATTAAAAAAAAGAAAACGGATTGGAGTCGACTCCAAAATTAGGGTTAACCCTAGAGGCTAATAAAGTCCTCTCTCCTCCAAGTCATCATTTTGATGACATGGTTGGAGCTTAGTAGTCCCGATTGTGGAGGGTCTTAGTTTTGTTTGTTTCAAATTTGTCCTTAGGATATTTATAACACTTCATGGCAGTCAGTGTTCTAATTAATAACAGTTAGGCTATGTTTGGCGCGGCAGTTATGTGTGTGTTTATGAGTGTTTGAGATTTTAACGAGTGTTTGGCGCGGCACAAAACACTAGTGATTAGTGTTTATAGATCTGTTTCTCAAACACTCCACATAGTCACGGTTTGGGCGGGTTTGTGAGTGTTTTAAGGTACAAAAATGACTTTGTTGCCCTGTCCTTTTCCAATAATAACGATAATACATTTTATATATACAACACCATCGAGAGAGCAACAAATCTATTTCTCCTTCGAAGGCTCGGCCGTCCGTTGAAGAACGGTGAACGATACTTCCCTAGTGGTCGAAGAAACGAAGACGACGAGGGATTCCGAAGACGTAAGGTATCAATCCTCTATTTCCTTCAATTCCTTCTTCGTTTTTGATTATTTACGGGCCCTCTTCGAAGTAACAAGGAGTATGAAATTGAGTATTATGGGAGGGAATTAGGGCGGTTGTTCTTCATGTGTTGTGTGGAGAAGGGAGGATGTTTTGATTGTGTGTTGTGTGTAGAATGGTTCGTTTGGTTGAGTTTAAATTGGGTGCTTAGTTTGTCATTATGATTGATTATGATGAATCTAAACATTTTGGTTCAAATTGAGTGCTGAATTCTTCCATTTCCAGAGGGATTGTTGAACTAAGTGCTTGTTTGGCAATGCAAACAGAGTAGCAGTTTCGTATACTTATGAGTGATTGGATTGAACTGTGTGATGTAAATTGTGAACGTGGGTGAATAATAGAGGTTTGAGCCCTTACAGTAGTCAGTAACTTAGTATCACCTCTCTTACATCAATTTACTTGTTACTAGACCAAAAAAAAACCCATGTGTGGATTGCAAAGCCAAATGAATGAGGAGGAGCTTAAGGGGTGACACTGCTATCACACTACAATAAAAGTATGAGAAAAAAAAAAAGAATTGCTGTGATATTAAGGTCGTAACAAATTCAATTTGGGAGTCACAAAACTAAACCATAATATAATGTTTAGTAAAATTAGATTTATTAATTAGGATATGTTTGGTAACATTAGATATATTAAGATCGTCACAAAACTAAAACTATAATCGAATGTTTAGCATCTATTAACAATATAAGGGACAAGAAGTGTTGCATTGACAAATGGATATTGGAAAACATGAAACTAGTTAGCAGGGTATCACGTGAAACTAGTTAAGTTTTTTATTTTTTCACTTTCAATTGGTTAAGTTTCTGATATTTTGATTTGTGGTTGTTCAAGTTAATCATTTTTTGGTTTTTTGATTTTTGGTTGTTCAATTTGTAGAGTTTCTAATATTCTGATTTCTGGTATCACATGAACTAGTTAGCAAGATATAACATGAAACTAGTTAAGTTTTTTTATTTTTATGCATATCGTTAATATTCTTAGCATGAACCTATTGTAGACTGTAGATGGAGGAGAATACCGTTTCACAAACTCGAACTAGGGGTCCAAATTTTGTTTGGAATGACGAACTTGTGAGACTTCTAGTTACGATATTAATTGAATTTCAAAAAAAACGGGAGCAAGCAACTGTACAATTGGATGGATATTACTGCTACATTTACTAGTAAGATTGGGAAGCATGGTGTCAAGGATTTCTTTAGGAGTAAGTACGAGTCAATGAAAAATGAATACAAGGCTTGAAAATTGCTTAGAGAATCAGAGACGGGTTTAGGTTGGGATGAAACAACTCGTACGATCATGGATTCTAATGAATGGTGGGATAGGAAGATCAAGATAGTTTTTATATGTTTTTCAGTAACCATGTGAAAATAGATGTCTATATAACTTGATGTTTTTTTTAAAATGTGTTATAGGAAGATGTAAACTATAAGAAATTCAGGAATAGGGGAATGGACGTCGAGTATGAAGAGATGTTGACATCGCTCTTTGCTGGAAATGTAGCAATTGGTCGTCTAGCCATGTCATCTAGGATGGTTCGTGAGTCAAGTCCGGAGTGTGTGTCGCTTGCAGATGATTTGGACTTAGGTGAAGAGGATGGAGACGGTCGTGATATTTTTTCATAATTTTGTTGGAACCGTTAATGAAGGTGGAGGATCTAGTTACTCAGGAGTACCAGAAGACATGAATGATGATCCAGTACAGACTACAAAACCTCCTCCGCCACCTTCAGTTAACAAGGCAAAGGGTCTGGTGAAGAGAAAAAGAAGACAGTCAGTTGGCTCTTCCAAGTTGGAAGCATATCTAGGACATTCGAAAGAGAACATTGACCTGTTGGTAGCACTCTTCTAGGAAGAGGTTACATCTAAAGGAAAAGAGCACGAGCAAATTACTAAAAAAAAGATTAGAAATTGTTGACCGGATGGTAAACAATAATTTAATCCAGGAAGAGGTTACATCTAAAGGAAAAGAAGACTAACCGAGAGAGAAGACTTTCTTCGACTCCTTCTTCGCTTGAATCCGGTATCGCCCAGTCCAGTCGCCTCTTCCCGGTATCGCCCAGTCGAGTCGCCCTTCCCAGTCGCCTATCGCCTCTTTTCTTCAGTTCATTCTCTTTGTCCACTTGAAACGCCGAATCCCTAAAATTGGACCACGTGATAGGCACGTGACAAACCCTTAACACTAGTGTTATTTGCATTGTCCACCAAACACTCGTTAATATTTCAAAACTCTTATCACTAGTGTTTTGGACAAAACTCTCAGCAAACACTTTGAAACCCTTATCACTAGTGTTTCAAGTGTTCTTGTCAAACACAACCTTTGGCACACACTAAACACTAGTGTTTAGTAGTGTCTTACATTCTAATAGGTGTTTGGTAGGCCAAAATACACTAGAGTTTATGCTTTTTGGTAGTATTTATGAAACACTAGAAAAATGAGTGGTTTGTGTTTTTAGAGTAGTGTTAAAAGATTGTCGTATCCCTACTATTCAACATATTTACGATCGTTTACCAAGTATAACCTAAATTCCACAAATCTGTTGCAGATGTCTTCAACCTTTCCTCGCTAGTCACCCTGGTTTTTTACTATCTTTCATCCTTGGGAGATGAAAAATGTCCATTCCATAAGCTTCTCATCGGCAGCTTACGGAGATGACAGTGCTGAAGCAACAAGTTCTTCCAATTTGAACCCTAGAAATTCAATTTCATGCGAGTTTCCATCTTCCCTCCTTCATCTCAAATTGATTCTCTCGATTTCCGATTGACTCATCCAATCGACAGATAAAACTTCAACCTTCATCTCAAATTTCTTCTCTCGTCCTCCCACTTATGGTTGAGCTTTCAATTCATGTTCGTCTCTTTGTTACAAGGATAGGTTTTCTGGAAGAACTGTTCATTTGAACCATCCAATTAACAGGTAAAATTTCATCATCATCCCTAAAAACTTATCATCTCTCATCTTGTTCATATTTTAACAGGTAAAATTTCATCATCATCCCTAAAAACTTATCATCTCTCATCCAATTAACAGGTATTTGCAGGATAGAGCGTTCCATATTTCTTTGTCTGTTTTCGTTCAATTGTTTGCAGGCTCTGTATTTTTTAGTTCAGTTCCGAGTGAAATTGCAAGAATTTTATTATGGTAGCAGAAGCTCAGTCGACACATAGGAGAATCGGTTGACTTGCTTGGCTGACCTCTGTTTGCAAGTATCTTAATTTGTTTCTTTAGTTGTTTGAATTTCATATGAGACTAATTTAAGAGGAGAATATCTTGACTTGTTGATTCTGGTTATATTTGAATTTCAGATGAGACTAATTCAAGGTTCTTTAAGAGGAAAATCTCTCCAATTATGTTGTTCCAGTCTAGAACAACATAATTGGAGGTAAGATTTTCCCATTAACAAATCACAAATGAATTTACATAATTCCTTATCATTGTGCAAATTGTGAGCTTTATTGAGATTAGTTTGTTCATCATCTTTACACAATTTCAGCCTGAGCACCGGATGGCGTTGCATGGAGCTGCTCTTCGAGATTTTCTCAGCCGTGTTGATCGGAAGACGAGTTTATTATGTGGAGTTCACATAGAAAACCTTTAGAGATATTTTTTTATGGTAATTAGCAGTAGGATTTTTTTTTTAATTCTTTGTTGCAGATACCAGAATTCGTTTGTAGTTTTTAGCATCAGAAAATATTTGTTATATTCTTGTAATTCATTCACATCCTTCTATGAATACAGATTAAATTCAACAATACTTTTAATTTTGCAACGCGGTTAGGGCGAGGGAAGTAATATTATATACTTGGTAAACTAACGTAATTTCAATCGAAAGTAGAAACAAAAAAGTCTTTTTCAAACAAAAACACTTTGCAAAAAACACTATCCATGTCAAACACACACAAGTGTTTTTAAAAATCAAAACACTACAAAAATACAAAACACTCTCTCAAAACACTAAAAAACACATACACAGGTATTTTGTGTTTTTGTGCAAAACACAACCTTATAGTATTACTAGAGCATGATACAAGCTTCGTAAAGGCCAGCTTTGTAAATTGACATTTTGTCATTAGGTGAATGAGGTCTTGTAGGTGGTGATTACAAAAGACGCATTTCAATGGGACTGCCACTATTTGCATCCGTAGTCGTTCCTTAGTCAAGATTCCCTTTTTTTTTTCTTATCAAACAGCATTGAGTTAAATGGGCTATAAATGCGTTTTTTGTATGGAGTGTATTAAGTGTGTAGGAAAAATTTTATATGGGTATTAAGTGTGTAGGTATAAATAGATTTTTTTTAATTTTTTCCCCCTCTCCCTCCTCTCTCTTCCGCTCTCTCGGACGACAATGGCGATTCCTCGGTTAGGGTTTGCTATCTCTGCGCGATGCAGATGTCGACGAAGAAGAAGGGATGAGTTCGTCTTCCTTTCCCTTCCCACACAACACGACCTCTTCATCTTCTCTTCTTCTGCAATCCCCTCTTCTCTACTCCTTCGTGATTGAAACTGTTCTCTCAAACCCTAAGGTGTGTTGGTTTATTGAAATTGGATCGGACAATTTTTTCAAATCGAGATCGAGGCTTCAGATTTGTGTGGTTAGTTATTAGAGAATGTTAAGGGCATGTTCTCACTGCTTTAGAAGGACATGTAGGGATGAATTTTGCCTACACACTTTGTTTTTGGTTTTTTCCTTTCACCAATGTGTATTCTCTTCTGTATCTTGCACTCTTGCCTTCTAAACAATAAACGTTTTCTTAAAGTGCTGTTAGTTTTCAAAATTATCCAAACACCGCTTATCTGATGTATTAGATTGGAGTTGAAATTGAAAAAGTAAGTAAGAAACGGATTTTTAGTTGAAGATAAACACTATATTTTGTTTGCTTGTCAAAAAGGTTGAGTCCCAAGTGATATGTTTAGACCAGGAAGGACTTAGAGGTTGGTGTTTGCTTGTCAAAAAGGTTAAAACCCGTGTACACGACATTTAAAATTCTAATGCTGGTTATGAGATATGAAAAGCAATACATTATACTAATTTCGGTTGAAGTAACTATGTGAAACAATTCCTGTAAAATCATACTTGAGTCATTAGATTATAGGTTTTTTTTGGTGGTTTCCTTTTAGTTGAGAATTTATCACCTTCTGTTGTTTCTCATCTGATTTATTGCACTTGTCTTGAGTTTACTGATGATTGTGATATTTGGTTGCACATAGTAGTGTATTCTAGTAATTAGTGTGAATTAACAGGGTTATATTTTTAAGTTGTGACCAATAGATATACAATGGTTACTTAGACAGAGTCTTTGGGCCTCTAACTTGGTAGCTTCTTGGTTATAGACCTTGATCTTTGTTGCAGGTAGCTTTCTATAGTGAATATTTGTGAATGGAGATGGTTGTGCTCATGTTTGCGAATGCATAAGAGGCCACAATTATACAAATCAAAATTAGTAATTTTCTTGTCCTTTTGATTTGTTTTCTGATTTCACGGTGCTTGGGGTTTTCATGGTTTATAAATGTTGTAAATATGTTTTTCAGATTGAAGAGGTTGTTGATAGGTATAGTTTTATGGCAAAAGTAGTGGGTGCGACCTGGACAGAAGATTGAGCATTTCATTATCTTATATGCTAATTTTGTACCTAATTGCAAGTCTGAAGCTGTTTAGAAATGCATGACCTCTGAGTCCACAAGATTGTTGCGTTTTGTGGTAATGTCGGCCAGTTGGATTTGTAAGGCTATATGCTTGCAGTAATTATTATTGACACTTTGCTAAGAGTTTTGTACTTTCCACTACTTGTATCTTTATTGAGTTGAACACTAAAATGCATGCAGGAGACATTAAGACCCTGTTCATAGATTAAGTTTTCCTGTTACTATTTTACCTCATTACAATCTCGCCTGTCAATGTATGCCTATTTCTTTGTCAAGAACTACCAAAATTTAATTTTTCATCTTAAAAAGTTCTTTTGCCGTAATCTCTTCTTCTTTGATTGGAAATTTGATTGGAAATTTGGCATTCCTCTATAATTAAGTAGTTGATTTCAATTGTTCCCTTTCACTTTTTCAATATCTTCTATTGGTTAATAAATAAAAAAATTGTTAAATTTCTTTGTTCTTTACTTTGTGAGGCGAAAAGTATCTTCTTATGATCATTATGCTACTTTATTGTCTATGTTGATGAGGAAGTTGTATATTGGATGAATCTTATATATAGGATATCGGTAGTCAGGTTACAAATTATCATTCCACTATTGATACATTGTATTTGTACGATACGTTGTTCATAATTCAGATTTATGTTAACTTTATAAAATGCTTGTAACGTTGGGTATTAAAATCGGGTAACAACGAAGTTGGGTAACATAAGTGAATTTGGATGTAGAACGTTGGGTATTAAAATCGGGTAGCAACGAAGTTGGGTAACATAAGTGAATTTGGATGTAGAACGTTGGATATTAAAATCGGGTAACAAAGAAGTTGGGTAACATAAGTGAATTTGGATGTAGAACGTTGGGTATTAAAATCGGGTAGCAACGAAGTTGGGTAACATAAGTGAATTTGGATGTAGAACGTTGGGTATTAAAATCGGGTAACAAAGAAGTTGGGTAACATAAGTGAATTTGTATGTAGAACGTTGGGTATTAAAATCAGGTAACAACGAAGTTGGGTAACATAAGTGAATTTGGATGTAGAACGTTGGGTATTAAAATCGAGTAACAACGAAGTTGGGTAACAAAGTTGGGTAACAAAGTATAACGTTGGGTAACAAAGTTGGGTAACAGGGTTGGGTAACAGGGTTGGGTAACAGAATATAAACGTTGGGTCCCTTCACAAATAGAAAGTCCTTCACAAATAGAAAGTGCATAGTTAGTGTTTCTATAAAATTTTGCCTACACACTTTGTTTTCTTGAAAAAAAAAAAAAAACACCCAATAGCATTTATACTTTGTCATCGTTTTTTTTTTGAATAAATAGGTCTAATGTTAACCATGTAAAGAACCAACAAGTGAGTCAGGGTCCAGTATAACATGTATGTGAAATGCTTGACGAGATTTTTATCTTTTCAAATGTGGTCAATAGGGAGTTTGTGATTTGGTCCCAAGCGGTGGTGGATCGGGGGTAACGGGGGACGGTGTCCCGGCTTGCGACGTTGTTTTGCCTTATGAAGAAAAAAAAACAAGAAAAAACCCTCCTTAAAACGAGGTATGATGCATATTGTTCTGCTAGCTTATCAGTGATACATGTATTCCTATCATGTGATTGGTTGAACCTAAATAAATAAAGATTAAAATTTTACTGCTTTATGAGAAAAATAATAAACAATATAAATTTCAACAATCACGTGATAGGATACAGGGATACATATAAGGAGTGATACAGAAGATCTTGACTGCAAAACCTTAAGCAAACTTTTTTATTCATTTAATTTATAAATTTTAGTGTTTTATTTCTAAATTAATATGTCATATGTCTTATAAAAAAATTATATGCCCCTACGAAAGTTTTCTGGCTCCGCTCTAGTCCCAAGGATGCTAATAACTTTTTCCACATTTTGAATTTCTTTTGTATAAGAGAATGAGTTTACAAAATCTAAGGTTTCGGTTGATGTTGGTTTGAGGGTTGACCATACTAATTAATGATTTTGATAACCTCAATAGATTTTTCAAAACTCACCACCTTAATTAATTTTTTAAATTAAAAAATGTCCTTAATGCTCATTGATTCATTCCATTGTCATAAATTGTTTTCTTTGGAATATTCCAAGATACTCCTCCCCTTAAGGTATTATTTTGATACTACACGAATTCATACATATTCAAGTTTAGCCAAAAGTTTTTCAAAGTAATTTTAACTATAATGCAATTATTCACATCATTTCATCCTACCCATGCATGGTTTACTTTATATTCTTTTATTCTAGAAGAATTGTATATTAACTTTTTCAATTCATTATGCTCATGAACGGGAGGAAGGATTCAATAAAAAAGTTTAGTTCGCACTTAGATTTGACTTGATCAGTACATATATTCCCACTTGAGATGACGAGTTTGATTTCTGTCTTGATAATTATTACTTTGATTTCATCACTAATTTCTCAAAAGTATATATATTGACCTTTTTTTCTAATGATTATTGGACCATCTAGATACTTTTATAATGCGACGAAGCATGATATTCTCAAGACGGTTTCGATGAGATTAGTTATTGATGAAGTTGTGTTATTTGTTACTTGAAATGTTAATTTGTGGCGGTTGACTTTATACCTTAAAAAAGAATGCTCATTCCATGGATAGGTAGCTTTGGTGAAAATAATAATAACATCAGCAAAAAAAAAAGGAAAAAAAAAGAAAAAAGAAAAGAAAGAGAGATGACCGTTCCGTGTCTTGTCAAGACACGCCCGATCATCTCTCTTTGTGTATGAGATATTAGCAATGCTGATTTTCATCTCAGAGGTAGTCTTAGGCCCCGTTTGGGAAGGAGCTTTTGGTAGCTTAAGCAGCTTATAGAAGCTTAATAAAGTATTGTGTACATTTATAGGGTGTTTGGCAGAGTTAGTTGATTGAAGCTAATGAACTTATTGAAGATTATGGAAGATGAATAAATCATGAATCCCATCAGCTACTCAATCCAAGCTTTTGGAAGCTGATGGAAAAATCATCCTCAAAATACCCTCAAACTTTTATTTGAAACAAATACGCTTGAAAAAAAAAACACTATTGCAAATTGCCGGCTGCCGTATACACGTCAAAATATTACTTATACACGCCAAATTGTGTGCGCATTGTAAAGCGCATAAATAAAATTTATTTTTTATAAAAATGCGCAAGGGTTTCACGAGAGCATGTAATTGTGCCTTTCGTTCCTCTTTTCCCCTCTGCTCTTCAATGGCGAAGTCCCGCCGGACCGCCACCGGCTGCTTTCCCTCTATTCGCTTCTCAAGTGTTTTCAGTCCCAACATTTAATCACCAACGGCTTCTTTCCCTATCTTACTCTAATTTTTGTCCCGGCGGTGCTCCTCTTGTGGTTCAAGACCCAGCTTTGGACCCCCGGCTGGTGCTTTCCCTTCCTTCGCTCTAGGTTCTTCAATTCACTCCTTCAAGTTTTGAATCTCGTGTTCGCTCCAATCTTTTCAGTCAGTCTATTTTTTCTTTCTCTATTTCAGTTAGGTCTTCAATATTTTAACGTTAAACAGAGGAAGAATACAGTCCCGGAACGTAGCGGCCGTGCTTGTGAACGTCGGAGGAGATGCGTTGGATGCAGAGATAATCAGGTTATTTAATTTTCCCTCTTTAAAATTTCAATTTTGCATAGTTTAATGGGTATTTGATTGAGTCTTGGGCATTGTACATTTTGTAATATTCACATGGAAGCATATAAATTGGAAAGAACAGACTCATCCAGGTAGCTTTTCATCCTAACTCAAAAGCTCTAATATTAGGCTATGAAAGGAACACGTGATGCTTTTATCTTAAATATCTTCTATATGCAGGAAGTATCTTAAAACACGTAAGGTAATGAATATATGGCAAGAATGTGTCATCACACATGATAGTGACACAAGAAATCTTCTAGTTCAAAAGTTGTGAATTTTGATCTCCATGTAGGTTGTTCTGGGTTTTCTTTTATATGCAGTCTTTGGTTACATATATTGGATTCAACACAATTATGACAACATATATGGTTTTGAATCATTTTGGTAAGTTGTAATAGGATTGCCTTTTACACCATAGAAGTGACAATTCTAATAGTGACCCTTACATTCATATGCAGTTATGAATTTTGATCTTCATTACGGGCATGCAGTTGCTTCAACGACATTGTTGTGATATTTAAGGATAATGAGAAAATGATCATTGCTAGAATGTTAGCTAATTTGCGGTGTGCTATACATGTGAGAGTTCACTATGTTGGTATTGATCTTTATGTTGGCAATGACTCAATTGACTTGCTCCAAATGAGTGATGAATGTGACATAATCACGTAACACTATAGTGAGTAACTCTACACTATAGTCATATTTTCTTCTCTGAAATTCATTTTCACACAATTTTATTGCTTGCTTCTAGATTTTAAGGATGAAAAGTGCAGTTTTCTAATGTTTGACTCCAAATTTTCTATTTACATTCTAATTTCCACGCAAATTTTCTATTTCAAGATTATGAATGTTGGGTTGCAATGGAAAGTTCTTTATCTGGTGTCACTGCAATCTTTTACAACCTTTTTCACATCTTATGTTATACCATTTCATTTTTGACAAGGTCATAACAAGTTTTTAACTCTACTTGTGTACTTTGGTGCACAACCGGTCCCAAGTCCGGATGAAGGAGGAGGGAAAACTTGTTGTGTTTTGCATTTGTATATATGTGCCTGATTGTCCAGATTATGAATTCATGTATGTATGCGCTCAGTGTGTGTGGTCCGAACAGTGTGAATAAATACCAAGAATATATATCCGTCATGGAATCTACAACTTGCATGTGTTACCTCAAAGGTAGTATAACAGGGGGGTGGGTGGTTCTATAAAAGATATTAGTTACTGTGAGAATAAGGACTTGATATGTTAAGTCTTTAATTGTGAATGATCTCAATCCACCTCAGTAATACAACTTCTTTAGCATAAAAGGCATGTATAACATTGCTGACAATTTTGAGCTATCTGATACAAAATTAAACGTCAAAACAACATACTCATTTTACTTCATCTCTTTTAAACTGGTACTCCTCAAAGGTGGTCACATATTGTGAGTACGAATTTGTCAACCCTATTATGAATACATGCAGACAGAATCAGAATTTGCACATTTTGACACCAGTAAGAAGAGTCTTCCGAGCATCTTATAGTCATACCAGCCATTGTTGTGAACTCTGGCAGAACGTAAGGTGGGATGCTAGGTATTTTTCCAAACAGAAAAAGCATGATCACAAGTTAAAATTGATGGACAAAAGATTTCAAAACAGGAGACACTGAGAATAACAAGCTACCCCAATTAATAATCTGAACTAGGCTGCAAATGTGTACATTAGATGAAACACTAGAACTAGATAAAAGTATAAAACATTTACAAAAGGATAAAAGTTTAATTGCCGATAAAGAAGTCCACCAAATAAGACAAGATATTGTTTAGAGTAGATGAAGAGATTCCAGCTGAAAAGCTAAAACAACAGCAAAACAGGCTCACAAAGTAGCAATTTGAAAATTAAGATTGCACGATGCATCACTGGGACAAACACAAACAATTAGGGCATCCTTGACTTATATTAAAAGTCTTTTGTGTCCCAAAATTAAAAGATAAAAAAAACACCATTCCCAAAAAAGACAATGCAGGAGCACATGTTGGATAAATGCCACAGGATATAGCCAGAACCATCTCCTGAAAATTGCAACTAATTAAGTACAGAGCTTTCTTTCAAAAATTAAAAAAAAAAAAATATATATATATATATATATAAAAGCTCCTTGTTTATAATCAAAAGCTCCAAGTCCATCGGTAGTACCTCGTACTAGAAGTCTAGAATCACCTACTGAGAATCTGACCAAGTGCAAGTTTTACGCACACTTTTCAAAAAATGCACCAAAATCTGACATTCTATGCAACCTTTGGTCATCTCCTTGTTTAAAATCAAAAGCTCAAGGTCTATTGATAGTACCAGCAAGTTCTTGCAACAAATGCAAAACCCGCAACTTTGTGCGCATTGTACTGCGCATGGGGTTATATTGTGTTAATTCGGTGCGTTTTATATATTTTGGCGTGTCCCTAGTAATTTTTTGGCGTGTCTATATCACTGCCCTTGCAAATTCCATTGACCCTGGATATTTAGGTTTCTGTCAACACCATCCAGCAATTAGCCATGTCAAATACACTTGAATAAATGATAACCTGATATTTGTTACAAATTTCATGTGCCTCACAGCAACCTCGAACCCAATTCCTCTCAAACTCGAGCATGAGTCCTCCATCCCAACCTCAGATCCCTCAATCCCGATTCAACTGCTTTCAGCACCCAATCTAGATTCCTCGATCCCTCAAACTCGAGCATGAGTCCTCCATCCCAACCTCAGATCCCTCAAACCCGATTCAACTGCTTTCAGCAGCCCAATCCCGATTCCTGGATCCCTCAAATTCGAGCATGAGTCCTCCATCCCAACCTCAAACCCGATTCATTCCTCGTCGTCACGAGCCCAAATTCAAGCCTTCTCGATTACATCCGGATCCACCACCACTCGAACGAAGTCTCCTCGCCATCGTTAGTCGTTTGCTTCTAGTCGCCGCCTCTATTTCAGTCGATCAGTTGGAGAGAGGATAGGGATAAGGGTTAGGATGTTAATTGGTCCGATACACTAAGCCTCGTTTGGTATCCATATCTTTTATAAAGATATGGGTATGGGTATCACTCATACCCATACCCTTTGTTTGGTATATCAGGAGTATCGATATCAAATGATACCCTGATATCAAATATTGGGCCTTTTGATATACGAATTTTTTTGGAGGTATCGATTTCTTCTTTCTTCCCCTCTCTTCGTTCCTTTCTTCTGCGATTGAAGAACCGATCGAAGTTCTCTCCCTGTCTCTCTTCCTTCCTTCCCTATCTTCATTCCTTTCTTCTTTCCTTCCCCTCTCTTCATTCCCTTCTTCTGCAATATTGATATGGGAAATGTGCGGTATTTCCTCGCAAACCCTAGCTCTCAACCATGAAACCTATAATGTCGATTGAAAGAGAGATTGTATAGTGCAAGAAGATCGAAACCAGTTTGCTCAATTTGGGAATGTGTGTGATTTTGGGAGACAGGCTTGCTCAATTGACGACCCGTATGAAGAATTGGATCCCAAATCGCTACTGATCATATCCGATACCCATACCGATCGATACTACAACATACCAAACAACATACAAAATTGGATATGAGATATCAATTTGATACCGATATCCGATACCCATACCTGATACCTTTTATTAGGGTATCGATACCAAACGACCCCTAAAGAAATTGAACTTTTTTTAATTTGATGTTGGGCTGGGCTGGAATGGGCTGAGTACTATTACGAATAATTAAAAAAATCTATTGAACTTAATCTCAAATGGTAATTGCTCATATACATTAAAGGGTTGGATGTTACATATTTTATCAAACTTAATCTTTTTATTTATTGATTTTATTAAAGTTTTTTTGTTACTGTTTATGTTAATTGAATTTAATCTTTTATATTGCTATCATAATTATATGTAATAAACTATGAAATAAGATATTCATAAATAAAAAATGATTTTATAATCATCAAATTGTATCAAATTTATGAGCCATTGAGATGTTAATTAGCAATCTCCTATTACATAATTTATAACATAAGATTATACACAATTATAGATCCGGACTAGTTCTCGGAGGTGTCAAATTACACGGAAATAACAATAAATTATAAGGATCCGTTTATTAAAACCAACTTTTAAATTTAAAGTAATAATTTTATATTTTAATTACTCACATTACATATTATTATAATATATTAACAATTAATATATAGTTGTTATAATAATGTTTAACTACAATTTTAATTTAATATTTACAAAAATAAAATAAAATTAGAATATATGGATGAAACCCTTTTTCGTAATTTTATATTTCTATCAATTTCGATAAGCTCGTATTTCCCAAACACTCAACAAGCTTATCAAAATAAATTCAGCTACTTATTCCAGCTTCAGCTTCCGCTACAATCAGCTTCAGCTCCAATAAACTTGGACGAGCTAAACAGACCCTCATACTTATTTACTTGTTTCGTAGCTTGTTGGTTGACAGCCTTGCATGATTGATTGAATAATGAGACCAAAGAGAAATTTTGGTGCTAATGGTGACAATTCTGATTGTTGAAGAGGTTAACATAATCTTTCCCTGACCTCATTAAATTGAATTTTACTGAGAGCAAAGCAAAATTTGGAACTAATGCTGTTTTGTGGATTCTTAATGTTGGAGATCATGAATGGTCTTGTAGAATGTTTTGGGCTTTTAGTGACTAATTCCATCCTGTCAAATTCTGCACCTTTTAACGACTGGACACAGTGTATGTGAGCTCTCAGCTTTCTGAGCAGCAACAACACATAGGGTCATACACGAAAAGAATGATCAAACATATTACAAATTATAGCCCAATATTTTAGAGCATAAACCATGAAAAAATAGCCTTTGCAGAAGCACCTAAACATCTCAATTGAACGACAGAAGCATCACAATGCATAGCTGCACCATCTGAATTCATATGTTATAGTCACCATTGAATGATAACCAGTATAAGATTTAATGATGATCACAATTTCAGAAACAATTTTCAACTTGCAAAAACAGAATTAGCTGCAGCAGCTTATACATAACCAATTTGCATAAACAGAGAAACGGTTTTCAACTTCATACACAATATTTAGCTGAAGTTTAATGATAATCACAGCTAGACAGACATCAACTTCATCAACAAAATAGCTGCAAAAATAGCTACAGAAACCAATTTGCAAAGACAGCAACGGTTTCCAACTTCATACACAACACCTTTTTTTTTTAATCTCCCATTGCTGAAAATGAAAACAATAGAAACAAAAACTGATTTACAATGCAGAAATTTGTGAACTGAAAACAAATTACTATATGCAAGAAATTTCTATACGCAGAAACCGAAACTGATTTACCTACATAAACAAATTAGTATATGCAGAAAACTAAACCGATTACTATATACAGGAAAATTCTATACGCAGAAACATAAACTGATTTACCAACAGAAACAAATTAATATATCTAGAAAACGGACACAGATTACTACATGCAAAAAAACATGAACTGTTCATTGAAAGGAGAACACACTAGGACAACTAACTTCTGCAGATGGTGAGTTGAAATTTCATAGTAACCATGACAAAATGCAATCAAAAGAAAAGCACTTACCAAATAAACAATTAGAAGGTTTTTACCACCCAAGAAGCATAAGTTCATTCTTTCGGGTAGTAGCTGGATCAATAGATAAACACTATAGTGTACAAATATTCTGTCCTGCAAGTAAAAGCATAAAATTTGTTAGTCTATCAATATGATGGAAAATTTTGAAAGCCAGGACCAAGGTAGAGGCAAAAGTATGCAAATAGATAACTTACTTAGTAGTCTTAGTTTAGCACTTAGCTTGTAAGTGTATCGTCAAAAGTCATTGCCCAAACCAGCATCACTCTTCTTCTGTTGCACTGCATCTTTAATGACTTTCTCTTCAAGAAGCCGCTCAAGAATTATGTCCTTACAGTCGGGTTTTGCTGATACAGGAACATTGTTCTTCCTCCTATTGCTCGAGGAAAACACGTATTTTGAAAACTTGTTCTTTTGGGTCTGACAGATATGCCTGCTGCTGTCGTTGTCGGTCATTATCAGGTGATATACATGAACAACCTTTTGTTGCCCAATTCTATAAGCCCTGCTTATAGCCTGCCTCTCAACAGCCGGATTCCAAGTAACGTCAAGCAACACTACTCTGGAAGCACCCGTTAACTCAATCCCTTCTGAGCAAGCTTTTGTTGATGCAAGCATTACCTTAGCTTCACTCTCGGTCTTGTTGAAGAAATCCATGGATCTCTTGCGGGTTTCCATGTCTTGCTTACCCGACATGAGGAGAACTTCACGCCCTTCTATCCACCCAAAGTCACTAGACTCCAGCATGGCTTTCACAAAGTTCAGTGGGTCAAGGTATTGGCTAAACACAAGAACTCTCTCCTCCAAAGCAGAGCTAAGTTCAATAAGCCTCTTGAGGAACATTGTCTTTGCACCATCAGCAAGGTCCCACCTTTTACTTTTCAGTTCTTGACCAAAGTTTGGTTTGCTGGACTTACATTGGAATAGCAATGGATGCACAGAGATCAGGGTCATATCCACATTCACCTCAAAATGGTTTGTACTGTGCTTCAAGTCCTTGAGAAGCCTGCTTTGATGCTCTGAAGGCTCCAAGTAGATAATGTTGTCAACAAGGCCAGGAACCATAGTACTCACCACATGGCCATCATAACAATGGGAAATGGGTTCCATATTCGCTTTGAGTTCCTTTATCTTGTCTTCATCAGCCTTATCAACGCAAGATGTGAAGGGATTTTTTTCTTTGTTAAACTCTGGCCTCAACAAGCATAAGATATTCTGTAGCTCACGAAAGTTGTTCTGGAAAGGAGTACCGGACAGAATGAATCTCTTTTTAGTCTCCACATCTGATAGAACCTTGAACATACTGCTCCGGTCATTCCTTGGCATGTGACCCTCATCAAGGATGAGAAGACCTGGCAACTCAATTAGTATTTTTCTCATCATTTCACTCTGATCAAGCGATCTAACGCTGAGACCGTTCTTCTTCACCTTACACCGCTGCTTCACGCTGTCTCCGCCAGCTAGCTGTGAAAACAATGTGTAGCTAACAGCCAGCACACTCTGCCTTTTACACCAGAAGAGCAGTTTGACCATACGTTTATCCATGAGCGTGAGCTTTTTCCCACAGTTTATCTTAAAGAGTGAGCTAGCTGTAGCTATCTCCTCCACAGAAAGCTCTTCATCATTCAAGTTCAGAAAAGGAATGCCAACTTTCCACTTCTTGAACTCCTTTTTCCACGTGAGAAGTATGCTGGCAGGGGCTAAAATCACTGGCCTAGATTTCTCGTAGAACTTCATGTAAGTCTCGAGGAACGCAATTGAGAGCCGTGTCTTGCCAGTGCCAGGCGCATGGGAAATGAGGCAACCACCTCCATCACTCTTGTCGCTGCTAGTCTTCAGTTCATCTAGCTTTGTCCCACCAGCGATGTTTCTCCACAAGAACTCAAAAGCCTCTCTCTGGTGAGGAAGAAGTGTTCTTCTCAGGCCTGGAATTATCTCCCACACTGTACCAGTAGGGTTAAAATCACCATCCTTCAGGTGATGTTGGTGCTCACAGTTGGGATCTTCAAAATGAGGGAGACCTCCAGTATCCCGATCATAATAATAAGGGTAGCAGTCACTCTTCTCTGAAATTCCAAACAGGCTCTTGTGCTTCACATTACATGCCCAAGAAAGAAAGAACCGGTTCAGATATCTTAATCGTATTAATGAAGATTGTTATAAGGAAATTGAATTGTACGTATTAGATGCCTTACAAAAGGTGCTGTGATATGTTTGATCTCTTCTCTCACTATACCACATGATTTGCATATGATACCAATCTCTTCATCCAGAACCAAATAATGCCTCCCTTCGTTGCAAAGCTGTTCTTGTTTTTTTCCAGCACCTAACACATCCTGCACGGACAAGATGAGCAGAATTATATACACACAACATATCCAAGAAACAGAAGGCAAATGACAGGAACAATTGAAACGTAAATTAACAAAATAAGCCATTTAATTTGTGTATCAAATTATCAATGAACAGCTTTGTCAGACTTTCTTATTTCAAATCTAGTACTTATTTCTTCACATGCTTAAGATAGAATTTAATAAAGTACTTAACATAAGCAAGACAAGATCATTTAATCATATGATAGATCGTTTCAACAATGGAAATCACGAACAAAGAAGCAATTAAAACCTGTGAAATTACCAGATTAGCAAAATCATCATCATCACCACACGCGAGACAGAAGTCGAGCATCTTATACAAGGAATCAGTCTCCTTCTCTGACTTCTCACTATCCGTCTCTTCCGCGGAATCAACATCCGAGGAGTTACTGTCTTCATCCTCTGTAGCATGTAGCTTAACTGGCTCCTCAAGCTCATTTGAATTCCCATCCTCCATGATGGAGTTGTACAAAACGTGATGAATCTCATCAGCGGTCAAAGGTCTCCTCTTTCCTTTCTTATTAGGCTGCAATACCTCCTTAAATATCTTTTGAACCACACTTCCTACACCACTCTCCTCGGCGTCCATCTCATTGTTGTCATCATCCTCAACAATATCAACATCCCCATCCCCATCGTCACCACCATCATTAACAACCTCATGATCACAGTCATCAACCACATTATGATTATCGGTATCATCAAGAACAATAGGGCGTTTAATGGACTTGGTCCCTTTGGCAACTCTACTTTCCTTTTTCCAGCTCTTAGAAGCAGTAGAAGCAGTACATAATTTTGCTTCTCTTGCACCTACTCCTCGTTTTCTTTTTTCCTGTTCATCATCTTCATCCTGACTACAACCATCTTCACTCTCACTACTACTACTCTGACTTTCTTCCTCCATCTCTCCAACGAAATCAGAACTTACAGAATCAGAATCTTCACTGCTGCTGTTAACCTCATCCTCATCCTCTTTCTCAGATTCGCCAGAACTAGAAATCACTAGAACCGGCGGAGAAGAGGAGACAACAGGCTTATCCGGTACAATCATAATATCATCATCATCATCCTGATCCTCCTCATCTTGTTGTCTTCTATCACCAATTGCATCATAACAATCGCTCCTCACTCCTACTTCTGTATTATTACGAATAACCAGGGAAGGAGTCGCAGAATGCGAAGAAGAAGGACGAGCGTTACTCACCTTACTCACCGGCATTGTCTCTGACGTGGACACCGACGCGAGGGATCTAGTACTACTAGAACTTAAGCTCGTCAGCGGAGACGAAGGCACATCCGCCGCCGCCTGATCAGTATCTCCGCTGGAAGTAGTGTTAGCTTTCTTCCATGATCTATATCGCTTCAATAAATCCTGTTCACGTCGTCGTCGAGTTCTTCTGGAGATCGGCTCCATTGAATGAGAGAAAAGCAGGCTAAGCAGCAGAAGATCTGAGCAGGATATGGATAGAGAAAAGCTAGGGTTTTGACGAGACGTGTATTCGTGTACTGAAGGTTTCTGATGGGAATGTTGAAGACGGAAATAGGAAAAGGCGCGATATGAAGTTGCAGGGTAATACGGAGTATTATGGGAAACTGCCTATGGAGGCTATTGACTGCAGAAACACCCACCCCACGGAAACTGAAAAGACCCTTAAATCATTACTTTTTTGCAAAACTCCCAACTTTCCTACGTTTTATATGGACCTTATAAAATTTTACTTATCTTATTACTTATTAGATGAATAGGCCTGCGCTATACACGGATTTAAAATATATTTATACGTTATTAAAAAAAATTCTCTTAAAATTTTCAATGTTTTGTACAAATTTATTTATTTTCAGTGAATATTTGGATAATCAAATTAAACCGGACGCAAAACCTAATAGGACGGATAATTATTCAAGGATATTTGGATTATAGGTTTAATCAAGTTACAACTTAATTGGTTTCAAAAAAAAAGTTACAACTTAATATTTGAAAATGAATTTTCTCGTTTCTTCTTTAAATTTTTTTTAAATAGTAATCCAAATTCATACAAATAATATAAAAAAAATTATGACCGTTATCAATTCAAAGTATTTTTAATCGGATTAAAATGGATAACAATGTTTACGGATTTCGTCGAATGAGATCCTATCTATAGATTTTGATTGTAGGTAGGAGTGCTATGCACGGGTTTAAAATATCTTTATACGTTATTAAAAAAATTCTCTTAAAATTGTCAATATTTTGTGCAAATTTATTATTCCCGACGAATATTTGGATAATCAAGTTAAACCGGACACAAAACCTAATACCTAATATGATTTAAGTCATTTAAGATCGGATAATTATTCACGGATATTTGGATTATTTGTTTGATCTAGTTACAAACTAATATTTGAATATGAATTTTGTCTTCATTAGAATTTTTTTGTTTTTGTAAATAGTAATCTAAATTCATACAAATAATCCAAAAAATTATGACTTGTATTCATTCCAAAATATTTTTGATCGGATTAAAATGAATAACAATGTTTACGAATTTCGTCGGAAGAGATCATATCTATGAATTTTGATTGTATGTTTACATAGATAATTCATAGTTTAACTAATTGAGGCAAATATATATATATATATATATATTTATTTATTTATACATGTTTAAAAATAAGTTATAATATACAAATAAATTGAATAATATAAATATTTGGATTATCGATTGTAAATTATATATAAATTTTCAAATGAGTATTAATAGAAGCAATATTTATGACATAAAACTTAATTTTACTTGTAGGTAAGATTTTTCTTTACATTTTTTTTGTATGAATAGGAATCCAAATTCATACAAATAATCCAAAAAATTATGACCTATATTCAATCCAAAGTATTTTTTGATTGGATTAAAATGGATAACAATGTTTACGAATTTCGTCGAATGAGATCCTATCTATAGATCTTGATTGTATGTTTACATAGATAATTCATAGTTAACTAATTGAGGCAAAAAAAAAACAAAATATATTTTTATTTATACATGTTTAAAAATGAGTTGTAATATACAAATAAATTGAATAATATAAATATTTGGATTATTGATCATAAATTGTATATAAATTTAAATAAGCATTAATAGAGACGATATTTATGACAAAACACTTAATCTTACTTGTAGGCAAGAGTGTTATCGAAGGTTTTAAAAACATTTATACGTTATTCAAAAAATTATCTTAAAACTTTTAATATTTGTGCAAATTTATTTATTTCTAGCGAACATTTAGATAATCAAGTTAAACCGGACACAAAACCTAATATCTAATATAATTTAATCATATAAAATCAGATAATTATTCACGGATATTTGGATTATTTGTTTGATCTAGTTACAACTTAATATTTGAATATGAGATTTCTCCTTTCTTTATTAGAATTTTTTTATAAAAAAAAAATAGTAATCCAAGTTCATACAAATAATCCAAAAAAAGTATGACCTATATTCAATCCAAAGTATGTTTTGATAAGATTAAAATTGTAAGAGCCTTAGTCTTTGGAGCTAGTTTTGGCCTTAGCCGTCCCTGCAGGTTCGTGGAGCTGCCCCAGCGGCTCGTCCAGTATCCGCCCCTGCGCCCCTTGCGGTTGCAGCCGGCTTTGTTGACCTTTGACTTGTGCTTTACTCTTTTCTTCCTTCCTTCTTAAGCCTCGTCCTTGGCTCGTGATCGAGGGTTTTCACTTCCTTTCACAGCCAATTCACGTCCTTCTTGCTTCTCCTTCTCTCCTTCTTGATCTTGTGTGAGTTTTTTTGAGTTTGCAAGAGAGTTGTGTGTTGTTGTGGTTGATGAGGATGATAGATGTTGCTGCTGAGCTTGGAAGCCAGCTGAGCTAGTGATTGTGGATCTCTTCCTTGCTTAGAGCAACAGTAGAGGTGAGCTCTTTGTTTTTCCTTCCTTTCTTCTTCCTTGATTCCTCTTCCTAGCTTAGGATTAGATGCATGTTGAGGTATATTGATGTTGGTTTATGTATGTATATGTATGTGCTTGGTTTTGGATGAGAGAAGACGTGATTTGATCACGTGAAGAGCCGAAGAGGAATCGCGGGATCACACTCTGCACTGTCGCCGCCCCCGCGCCTGGAAGCCGCCGCCCCTGCGGGAGCCGTGTCACAACGCATGCACCCGTGCCTGCGCTTGCCTGCGGCCGCTGTCACTACGCCTGCGGGTTGCCTTGTTCCGCCCCTGCGTCTCTCTTGTCACGCAGGTGCGTCTTGTCCCGGGTCTACCTAGAGTAAGGTAGATCCTTTCCTTTCCTAGTATGAGCGGTTTAGTGGCATGTTAGGTACGTATAGGAGGATAGAATGAGGATGATCATGATATCTTTTATGCCGGTTATGGCTTTGAGGTTTATGAGTTAGGATATGATCCTTATGGATCCCTTGGGTCTAGGTGTGACCCCTTTGATGGATATGAGTTTGATATATTGTTATGCCTTGTTATTAGGCAGTGTTGTCCTCCAGTTGGAGTGGACCGTATTGAGAGTTGATCGTGGTTGAGACGACTTCTGAGGTTGAGGTAAATCCATAGGACTTACTTAGCTACCATCCCTATATTGGATGTGTGCATGAGTGGTGTGTGATATATACTTGATAGCATGCATTGTGATGATTACCGACCTATGTTTTAGCGACTGCCCATTGTAGTGCCGTGACAACTTGTCCTTTCATCCCGCTGGGAGTCTGGAGGTTCTCTGCGGGTAGGTCAGACTTGGATTGTGGGACGGGCTTTCTCCACTCCCATAGGGTATACGGGGACGGTGACCGTATCACCACTCCAGCTGCACCATTCCCGAGAGGCGAGGATTATATTCCTCGTGTCACATATATTCATATACATCTACTTATACTATTTGAGTACTGGACTTTATAAAGATAATAAACCGGGTAAATGTGTGAAAGCATGATGATGTGTTATGATTCCTGATGTGTGTTTGTGCTCTTGCATCTCTATATATATATGTATAGTTAGCTAACGATTTTATACCGTGTTGTAGATCCTTTGCAGGTTAGGAGAGCTGCCGAGTGATCCAGAGTGGGTGATCCGCTGAGGGCTCCGTACACTGGGTCGTTATCGGGGATATGAGATCTTTTGTTGTACAGTTATGTTTTATTTGTACTTAGCGGTACTTCTGTATCACCTTTTGATATTTATATTATATCAGTTTCATGTTTTGTATTTAATCTATCTGTGCCTTGTTGTAAGATCCAGTGAACTTGTTGTCAGGCTAGGGTCAGGATCCATTGTGAGATCCTAGTCCAGTGGCGTCTCGAGTCCTACGGATTCGGGGTGTTACAAAAATGGATAACATTGTTTACGGATTTCGTCGAATGAGATCCTATCTATAGATTTTGATTGTATGTTTACATAGGAAATTCATAGTTTAACTAATCGAGGCAAAAATATATATATATATATATATTTATACATGTTTAAAAATGAGTTGTAATATACAAATAAATTGAATAATATAAATATTTGGGTTATTGATCGTAAATTGTATATAATTTAAATGAGCATTAATAGAGGCGACATTTATGACAAAAAACTTAATCTTACTTGTAGGCAGGAGTGTTATGGATGTTTAAAAACGTTATTAAAAAAAATATCTTAAATTTTTTAATATTTTTTGCAATTTTATTTATTTTCAACGAATATTTGGATAATCAAGTTAAACCGGACACAAAACCTAATATCTAATATGATTTAAGTCATATAAGATCGCATAATTATTCACGGATATTTGGATTATTTCTTTGATCTAGTTACAACTTAATATTTGAATAAGAATTTTTCCCTTTCTTCATTAGAAATTATTATTTAAAAAAAAATAGTAATCCAAGTTCATACAAATAATCCAAAAAAGTATGAACTATATTCAATCCAAAGTATTTCTTGATCGGATTAAAATGGATAACAATTTTTACAGATTTCCTCGAATGAGATCCTATCTATAGATTTTGATTGTATATTTACATAGATAATTCATAGTTCCACCAATTCGGGGCAAAAAAAAATTTTTCTTTATAGATGTTTAAAAATGAGTTGTAATATACAAGTAAATTGAATAATATAAAGATTTGGATTATTGATTGTAAATTGTATATAAATTTACAAAAGAGTTTTAATGGGGGCAATATTTATCACAAAAAACTATTTGTAGGTAGAATTAATATCCAACCTTTTTTTATTAAACCAAGAAGAAATATTTTTTTACCTAAAAGTAATTAATATAACCAATTTTCAAGAACAACTTCTATAATTATTGTTCATTTATTGGCCTAAAAAACTTAAAACGATAAATAATTGTGATTAACGACGTTAATTTAGATATAATGATATAATATAATAATATAATCTCTATCTACATGTAAAGTTGTGTTTTACATCACTAAAGCAATATATAATATACAAGAATACTTATTGTTAATGAAATATTTATTGCCAATTAAAAACCCACAGGAACATTTATGTGGTTGACTACAAATTTAGACGATCGTAACATTTTTGTCCACAAAGCAATATAATATATACAAGAATCGCATTCACGAACCATGAGATTGTATGGATCTATATTGTACACAAAGTAACATAATATATCGAAGAATCATTGTGTGCTCAAGAACCATATGTGTATGGATCTATATAAAATAAATATTTTTATATAAAAGTGTTCACGCTTATTAATCTGTAAATATTAACTTCATGTGTTTGTCCGATACGATTGCACCGATCTTGAGCTTGTATGTCCATTGTAGGGTTCGAGTTGCTATCATAAAAGATCACATTATCTACTTCAATTGATTTGTGTAGGTTTTCTGGCTAACTACAAAGAAAGCTATCTTCTTCCAAAACACTTTAAGCTGACAAGAAATCCACATCAATTCATTAGTATAAATTATTTTACTTATACAATAAATTTTCTAAATGTAATGAGTTTTATAAAAATATTATTTTTAATTAATTTATAAATCATTTTATTTATACAAAAAAATTTCTAAATGTGATGAGCTTTATAAGAATGTCATTTTTAGTTAACCTGTCAATATTTATTTTCTTTCAAAGAGACATTTATTGCAATTGGACATTCCCATATTTTTTTTTCTGTATATTCTCTCACCTTTCATATTCATTTGCTACCGTTTCAAATTTGTACAAAAATATAATTTTAGAGGTCCCATGTGATTTAAATAAGGAACATATAACACCCCAAATCCGTAGGACTCGGAGTGCTACTGGGCTAGGATCTCACAATGGATCCTGACCCTAGCCTGACAACAAGTTCACTGAATCTTACAACAAGGCACCGATAGATTAAATACAAAACATCAAACTGTTATAAAAGTATCAAAAGGTTTATACAACGCTGCTGAGTACAAAAAAAACATAACATATATACATGGTCAAAATAACCCGTAGCCCACGAGTACGACTCCAGTGTACGGAGCCCTCAGCAGATCGCCCACTCTGGATCACTCTGCAGTTCTCCTAACCTGCAAAAGATCTACAACACGGTATGAAACCGTTAGCTAACCATACACATATATAAGAAGATGTAGGAGCACACACACACATCAAAAAGTACCAAACACCTCATCATGATATCACGCATTTACCCGGTTTATTATCTTTATAATCATCGTCCAATACTCAACTCATATATATAAGTATCTCAATATGAACGTACGTGACACGAGGGATATAACCCTCGCCTCTCGGGAATAGTGCCAACTGGAGTGGGGATCCGGTCCCACCTCCCGTGTACCCTATGGGAGTGGACAGGTGGCCGGCCCACTGAACCATACTGGCCTGCCCATAGAGAACCTCCAGACTCCCAGCGGGATGAAAGGACAAGTTGTCACGGCCCTACAATGGGCAATCAATAGACCATAGGTCGGTAATAACAATATCATAACACGGCTATCAAGCATATACACACACCACTAATGCACACATCCAATATAAGGATGGCAGCTAAGTTAGTCCTATGGACTTACCTCAACCTCGGGAGTCTCAAACTCAAACTCAAACGGCTCCGCTCTAGAGATCAACACAGCCTAAACAAGGTATAACACATATATCACACTCATATCCATAACAGGGGTCACACCTAGACCCAAGGGATCCACAAGGATCATATTCCAACTCGTAAACCTCAAAGCCGTAACCGGCATAAACGATACCGTATTCAACCTCACTCTAACCTTATACTCGTACCTAGCATGCTACTAACGCTCATACTAGGAAAAAAAGGATCTACCTAACTCTAGGTAGAACCGGAACAAAACGCACCTGCGTGACACAAGGGACGCAGGGGCGGAAGACAGGTACCGCGGGCGCGGTGACAAGGAACGCTGGCAAACGCAGGCACGCCGCTGGCACGATGCAGGCGCTACGACACGGTAGCCGCGGGGGCGGTGACTCTCGGCCGCGGGGGCGGCGACAACGCAGGAAGTTATTCCGCGGCTTCTCTTCGGCTCTTCTCGTGATCAATCATGTCTTCACTCAACCAAAGTTACGTACAGGTATATACATACATAAACCCACATCAATACACACCTATACATGCATCTAAACCTAAGCTAAGGATACGGAATCAAGAGAAAGGAAGAAGAGAACAAGAGAAGGAGCTTACCACAGCTGTGGCCTAGCAAGGGAAGAACAGATTCAAGGTCTCACAGGCTAGCTTCAAGCTCAGCATACAACATCCACAAGCACCACAACCACAAGGCACAACAAACCTCTTCTCATCAAGGAGAAGCAAGAACAAGATCAAGGAGGGAGAAGGAGAAGCAAGGAACGTGAGGGAAGCAGGAGGGGAAAGTGAAGAACAAACCCTTGATCAGCCAAGGGAAAGAGTAATTAAGGTAGAGAGTAAAGCACGTGTCAAAGGTCAACGAAGACGGCTGCAACCACCGGAAACCGCAGGGGCGGCAGCCAGAGCCGCATGAGCGGAAACCCGCAGGGGCGGCACCCCCATCCGCGGGTGCGGCTAAGCCACAACCCGGTCAAAACTAGACTCGGCTAAAGATCAAACTCGGTTTAAGAACTAAGGCTCTTACACCTCACCCCCCTAAAAACAAGTTTCGTCCCGAAACTTGTACAAACTCCGAAAGCACTCAAACTCAAAACCGGGATACACTCTCTCCATCGGAGGTATCATATCTCGTACATAAGGTATCAACCCATGTGACACTATACCTCAAAAGATCATACTACTATCCGGGGCATAGAGGGACATCTCTAGCCAAACTATCATCGGGGCATGGAGAAGACATCTCCATCTAAACTATGTCCATCAAAATAGCATGGAGGTAGGAACCATCTCCAGCTATCCCTAACCGTCGTATCACAACAGCATGGAGGTAAGAACCATCTCCAGCTATACCTAACAGTCGTACTAGCACAACAGGATCTAGTAAGATCATAAACACATCATAGCTAGCACGAAAATAAATATAGCATAGCATGTAAGCACATAAACACGTAATCATATCGCTCCACAGGCTAGTCCTAAGACTTACTCCTGGATCCTATAGGTATATCTATCCTCGCCTATAACTCTGGATAGTTCCTCTGGATACTATTCCCAGTCTCTCCCGTAGTCTCATCAGGTTCTCGTCTCAACCACTGTATCCTCAACACAGGTTTGTTCTATACACGCAGACATCTCATGTCTTTGCCTAGGACTGTAATAGAATGCTCAATACAGATGTGGTCCGGCTCAACCACCAAATCATCATAACTCACAGTGTGTCTCGGAGCTGATATGTAGTCCCTCAGCTGAGACACATGAAACCCAGGGTAAATCCTCGAATCTCGGAGACGGGACTATCTGTAAGTTGCACTCTCAACTTCTTCTTAATGTCAAAGCATCTAACACCTCGTGTCGGAGACACTCTCAGCCATACTAGGCTCCAATTCTAACTCTAGAGGTCTACGCCTCCTATCTGTATACGACCTTTGACGACTCTGCGCAGTCAGCATACATTCTCGAATTAGTGCTACTCGAGCCATATCATCCTGAATCTGATCAAGTGTCACACCCCTGGCTGTACCAGGCTCATCCCAGCATAACGGTGTACGATATCTCTGCCCATACAATGCCTCATTAGGGCCATCCCAACAGATGCATACTAAAACACAAACTCGCGGCAAATTCTTCAACGTCTGAATGATCCTCTCTGACTGACCATCTGGTTGACGATGGAACGTAGTAGTAAAGTACAAACTCGTTCCCAAAGCAGTCTAAATCTGCTGCCAAAACCTCGAGGTAAATCGTCCATCTCGGTCTGAGACGATCGTCCTCGGTACACCATGGAGTCTCACTATATGCCTAGTGTACTCCTCAGCCATCTGCTCACCGTCCACATCTTCCTAATAAGAATGAAACGTGCCGTCTTCGTCAATCTGTCCACAATGACCCAAATGACATCAAAACTCCAGCTCAGTCCAGCTCGGTCACAAAATCTATGGTGACGTCCTCCCACTTCTTCTGTGGAACAAGAAGGGGACGGAGCTCACATCCAGGTCTGCAATGCTCTGTCTTGACCTGCTGGCAGGTCGCACACTGTGCCACAAATCGGCTACATCGACTTCAGCCCTTTCTACCAATATAAACGTCTCAAGTCCTGATACATCTTACTCATACCTGGATGTACAGAGAAAGGTGTACAGTAAGCCTCCTGTGAAATCCTCTGTCTCAGCTCTGTATCAACAGGTACACAAACGCGACCGCGGCGTTTCAAAATTCCATCTGCTCCTAGCAGGAACTGTGGTGCCTCATCCCGAGACATCCTATCTCATACCCTCATCAAGGTCTGGCAGGTCTCCTTCTTCTGTTGGATCTCACTCAACAGATCAGGTAGTACCTCTAAAGTACTCAGCCGGGCATCCTCCTCCGGAAACTGAATGTCCAACTCTAACCAAACCAAATCCTTCAATACCTTCTGGCTGTGCCCAAACAGGAGCAGAAGTCAAACGTCTCTTCAGCTCCTCAAAACTCTGTACACACTGATCAAACCATACAAATCTGGTAGTCTTCCTCAACAACTCGTCAGTGGACGGGCAATCACAGAGAATCCCTCCACGAAACGTCTGTAATAACCGGCTAGGCCAAGGAAGCTACGTACTTCCCCGACGTTCGTCGGTGTAGTCCAAGCTGCTACTGCCTCGATCTTTGCCGGATCAACCTTGATCCCCTCAGCTGAAACCACATGACCCAGGAATGCTACCTCTGGCATCCAGAACTCACACTTAGAGAACTCAACATAAAGTTCTCTATCCCGCAAAGCCTGCAACCAAATCCTCAGTTGTCCTGTGCACATCCTTCTCTCTCACCCTCAGCTGGTGATATCCTGAGCGCCGGTCCATCCTGGAAAATACTGTCATTCCCTGAAGCTGATCCAACAAGTCATCCATACACGGCAATGGATACTTATTCTTAATAGTCACCTTGTTTAGCTCTCTGTAATCACTACACAGTCTCAACGATCCGTCCTTCTTCCGTACGAAGAGCACAGGTGCTCCCCATGGAGATATACTAGGGTGACCAAAAAACTCTTCTCGGCCAACTCCTCAAGTTGCTTCTTCAGCTCCAACATCTCAATAGACGTCATCCGATATTGGCCTTCGAGATCTACTCATACCAGACTCTAACTTGATACCAAAGTCCACACTCCTCTGAGACGACAAACCGGACGACTCAGCGAACACATCTGCAACTCACAGACCACTGGGATATCCTCTAATGCTGGACTCTCCCCCTCCTTCATGGCATAAAACCAAAAGACCTCACATCTATGTGCAAACAATCTAGCTGCTCATATCGCACTGATAACCATGCAAGATTTTCCAAGGTTCCAACCTCGGAAAACCTCTATCTGTCCTAACTCGGTAGAAAAGTAACGGTCCTCTGGTGTCAGTGGTGCTCCCACCACGACCTCTGCCTCTACCTAACCTAGGAGTAGATCCCTAAGTGGTAGGACGATCTGGGACTCTCTGCTGTCCCTATATCTGCTGCTGCTGAGGTGGCCTCTGTCCACCTCCCGCTATACTGGCAGGAGTAGAACCCTGCTGAGACGAAGCTCCGCCCTGTCTACAGAAAATAGCTCTATGACCTCGTCCACCACAAGTGAAGCAAGTCACTATCTGTCTTGTACACTCTGGTCTGATATGTCTATACTCTGCACAGTTGAAACACTGTCGTACCCTATCTGTAGCTGATGCAGTTGAGGGCTGACTCTGGCGGCTCTGGCCTCGTCCTGAGCCAACAGCTCCTCCAGTACCACTGGTCTGCCCAGTACGTTGTCTCTTCTCAGACCCTCCGGTATGAGAAGCTCTCCTCTAACTAACCCGCTCACGCTCATAATCGGCGGCTCTATCCTGGTAGTCCATCAAGGACTCACAATGAAATCCTGCCATATAGGCCCGGGTGGCATCCCTCAATCGTCGGGAAAACATATATACATGTTGATCCACAGAAGGTGCAGCTGGTCCCAACAATGCCAGCTCCTCCTGGAATCTCCGGATAGCCTCTGAGACTGGTACATCCTCAAACCCAGCCTCCACAAAATCCCGCAGTTTCTCCCTCCTCAGTGAGGCAGGCAAAAATGCTCTCTGATCATAGTCCGCATCTGAACATAACTGTCAACTTGTGCTCGTACAGACCTCCACCAGTGCTGTGCTAAGTCTCTGAACAGAGTCTGCACTAACTCTATCTGCCTGTCTGCTGGACACCTAATGGACTCCAGAGCTGAGTCCACATGTCCAATCCACAGCTCAACCTCAAGCCCCACCTTCCCAGAGAAAGGGGGTACACCCATCTGGTGAAATGCCTTCAACCAAGTGTCTGGTCTAGGCCCTCTATGCTCGTCTGTGACTCGAGCAACCTCATCTACAGGTGCCGGTGCAGCTGGCACCTGTGTAACCCCATGGGATCTCTCAGATGATCCCTCATGTACTGTCAGATCTGGAATAGGTCTACCTGCTCTGACAACCTCCTATACTCGCCGGATATAGTCACGAAACTCTGGTCCTCCCATGGAGACATAATCCGAGGCATCTGACAGGACTCGCTGTGGACCCTGTCCCCCAGCTACGCCGTTCCTAGTCTCAGGAACAACACTCTCGGCAACGTCCTCATGAACCTCTTCCGCTGCGCGTGGATCAACATCGGAAGTCCTACCCCGTCCTCTACCTAGAGGGGGTCTACCTCTACCTCGTCCTGCTGCAGGTAAGGCTCTAGTCTGAACCATCTGCAGAGGACGTAAACCTAACTAAGAAGGCTATATATATGCCATATGAATATATCAATCAATCACAACAGAATATATATATATATATATATATATATATATATATATATATATATATATATATACAGTCGAGATCTTCAGAGGGGTGATGGCTCACGTACACGATATCCAAAAAATTTTTGTACTCATTTCAAAACCAAAACCTTTTGAAAAGTCAGACCCCTCTCGGGTTTTGTTTATTTATCTATTCGAACTTTATTGCAGATTACTAGTGCCATTGTTGTCAACCTGGGCTCTAATACCAACTTTGTAACACCCCAAATCCGTAGGACTCGGAGTGCTACTGGGCTAGGATCTCACAATGGATCCTGACCCTAGCCTGACAACAAGTTCACTGAATCTTACAACAAGACACCAATAGATTAAATACAAAACATCAAACTGTTATAAAAGTATCAAAAGGTTTATACAACGCTGTTGAGTACAAACAAAACATAACGTATATACATGGTCAAAATAACCCGTAGCCCACGAGTACGACCCTAGTGTACGGAGCCCTCAGTAGATCGCCCACTCTGGATCACTCTGCAGTTCTCCTAACCTGCAAAAGATCTACAACACGGTATGAAACCGTTAGCTAACCATACACATATATAAGAAGATGCAGGAGCACAAACACACATCAGAAAGTACTAAACACCTCATCATGATATCACGCATTTACCCGGTTTATTATCTTTATAATCATCGTCCAATACTCAACTCATATATATAAATATCTCAATATGAACGTATGTGACACGAGGGATATAACCCTCGCCTCTCGGGAATAGTGCCAGCTGGAGTGGGGATCCGGTCCCACCTCCCGTGTACCCTATGGGAGTGGACAGGTGGCCGGCCCACTGAACCATACTGGCCTGCCCATAGAGAACCTCCAGACTCCCAGCGGGATGAAAGGACAAGTTGTCACGGCCCTACAATGGGCAATCAATAGACCATAGGTCGGTAATAACAATATCATAACACGGCTATCAAGCATATACACACACCACTAATGCACACATCCAATATAAGGATGGCAGCTAAGTTAGTCCTATGGACTTACCTCAACCTCGGGAGTCTCAAACTCAAACTCAAACGGCTCCGCTCTAGAGATCAACACAGCCTAAACAAGGTATAACACATATATCACACTCATATCCATAACAGGGGTCACACCTAGACCCAAGGGATCCATAAGGATCATATTCCAACTCGTAAACCTCAAAGCCGTAACCGGCATAAACGATACCGTATTCAACCTCACTCTAACCTTATACTCGTACCTAGCATGCTACTAACGCTCATACTAGGAAAGGAAAGGATCTACCTAACTCTAGGTAGAACCGGAACAAAACGCACCTGCGTGACACAAGGGACGCAGGGGCGGAAGACAGGTACCGCGGGCGCGGCGGGACGTAGCCGCGGGGGCGGTGACAAGGAACGCTGGCAAACGCTGGCAAACGCAGGCACGCCGTTGGCACGACGCAGGCACTGCGACACGGTAGCCGCGGGGCGGTGACTCTCGGCCGCGGGGGCGGCGACAACGCAAGAAGTTATTCCGCGACTTCTCTTCGGCTCTTCTCGTGATCAATCACGTCTTCACTCAACCAAAGTTACATACATGTATATACATACATAAACCCAGATCAATGCACACCTATACATGCATTTAAACATAAGCTAAGGATATGAAATCAAGAGAAAGGAAGAAGAGAACAAGGGAAGGAGCTTACCACAGCTGTGGCCTAGCAAGAGAAGAACAGAACCAAGGTCTCATAGGCTGGCTTCAAGCTCAGCATACAACATCCACAAGCACCACAACCACAAGGCACAACAAACCTCTTCTCATCAAGGAGAAGCAAGAACAAGATCAAGGAGGGAGAAGGAGAAGCAAGGAACGTGAGGGAAGCAGGAGGGGAAAGTGAAGAACAAACCCTTGATCAGCCAAGGGAAAGAGTAAGTAAGGTAGAGAGTAAAACACGTGTCAAAGGTCAACGAAGACGGCTGCAGCCACCGGCAACCGCAGGGGCGGCAGCCAGGGCCGCAGGAGCGGAAACCCGCAGGGGCGGCACCCCCATCCACGGGTGCGGCTAAGCCACAACTCGGTCAAAACTAGACTCGGCTAAAGATCAAACTCGGTCCAAGAACTAAGGCTCTTACAGAACATTTAGTGGCAAAACTGTTTGTAAAAATCATTAAATAATTACAACCCGCAAGACTATCTTTAGATTTATTTGCGGTGGAGGGATTTTTTGATTTGCTTCCCATACCCTAGGTTGTTTCAACTCATACTACAAGTTGTTTCATTTTCTCATCGAAATTACATATAAGTATTAGACTTCAATTAGTGCCAAATGGACATTTATTGTCGCCTTTCATTTTCACATGTTAACGTTATGTAAATCTGCACATAAATATGTCATGAACAATCATGTAATTTAAACAAGGTGACAAAACTTTTCACAAAACTGCATAAAACATTAAATGATTATAGTATTCTCACATACTCACACCATCATTACACACATTTCTTTCCTCCTAAGTTCATTATAAAATCTAAGAATTTTCTTTCTCCATTAACACATCCTACTTTATTTTTAACAACTCAATTACAATGGATTCCACTTCCAACAACAATTTTGAAATCATTGAGGTGATTGAGACTTATGCTGGAATTAGACACCTTATTCAAAGAGACATGATCTAAAATCAAAGGCATGATATGTCGAAAATAGGATTGCAATAAACTCATTTAGAAAATACCTCAACACCGATTTTGTTGTTTTAGATGATAAGGCATTATACCGATTAGTGTTATGTCCTTTGATACGTCCTATCTATATACTGCTATTAAAGTCAAAGTAAATTTTCTTATGTGTTACTTTCTCTCAAAATTTTGCCACATGTCATTTTCTCAAAATTTTGATTTTTCAGTAAAATTTCATGTGTCTCTACCTTACAAAGTTTTAGTCATATGCTATTAATAGAATAACTATCTTGCAATACTTAATAATATATGTATACTTACCAAACTTACTTTATACATATATATATATCCATAACATTCTCTTTCGATATAAATCTACTATTATATGATATTAAAGCAGAAGTGATTTTGACCACTTGTCATCCTAGCATCGCGCCACCTCAGATTATGTCACATGTCGTCCTAAAACTTCACCACATTGAATTTTGTCACATGTCGTCATTAAGTTGCGCTACATATGTGTACATGATTCTTTTAATTTTAGTTCTCTCCAAATTAAGATACAAAATGATATCATCATCTAAATAAGGAGATTATATCATTTATTTGATTTTGTTTGCTTAATGATTTTTTGTAATTATAGGAAAAGTTTACCTATTATCATATTGTCTATTTAAGATTTATGTACTATTTATACTCATTTGGTGAGAATATATCAATGTATCTTATTTTATATATAGATATATACACTTTAAAGTAGAACTACTTTTTTTATATGTGAAATTCATGTATATATATGAAATATGTTATACTATTATTGTAACACCCCAAATTTCAAAACCTGGGATGCTACGGGCTAGGACCTCACAATGGGTCGCGGCCCTAGTTTGACAACAATTTCACTAGATCTTACAACAAGAAACAAATGTAAATAAAACAAATAAAAACCTATTACAAATATTAGTGTCGTGAATGCATGACATGAGACAACCTTGAACGAGAACTACTAACATCCTACGACGCTAAGCCATCTTATATGAATGCAAAACCGAAAGGCCACCCCATCTATATGAATATGTAGACGCGGCTGACCATCCGCTCCGGATCACCCTGCAACTTTCTTATCATACAAGAAAGTCTATCAACATAACGGTTGAAACTGTTAGCTAACTATTCAAGGCATTAGAAAGTATACTAAAGCACAAACACATATAAAAGCGGAAATTAAACACATCAGCATGCTGCACTCAAACCGTTTTATTATCAACATAACTAGTCGCATGGAACATCCCAAACTCTAGGCAGAGAATGAGCAGTGATGCTACGACCTGTTATGCATACACTTGAGTCTAATAAACGTAACGTCGTCCTAGTCAAGTTATAATTAGGAAGCAACCAACACACACCACTTTAACAATACATGCTAATACAAAGAATATCGGCTAAGTAAGTCATACGACTTACCTGAACTAATCGACAATCGGTCATCACACGGCAACATCCGCATGGGCATACAATATCAAGTACCTGACCAACGGTAAACATACCTATCAATATGTTTCTAGGTTTCCGAAAACACTCATAAGACCTTCTTAGGACTTCTAGGACTTCTAGGAGTAAAAAGTTCTGATCGGACTTTCTAAGAGTCTACTCAACTTTCTAGTGACCTAAAAAGTCAAACCTAAATTTCTAAAACCAGTTAACATGCTTATCTAAAACTATATACTTTATCAGTGAGCATCTAAGGTATTTTAATCCCAATATATGTGATATATCTCCTAGGGTATTATGGGCACGCCGAAGTCAACTCGTTTTTAATAAATCCATTTAGTTATGTCATGTTGTCTCCAAACCTTGAAATCTCCCCCCTTAATCATTTTCCGATTATTTTTTATGCCAAAATATATAATTTATACCCTTTTTATAAACTCCAAGAACTCCTACCAAACCAAGGTCCCTTCACTTAATAATCCAATTACACAATTTAGCTTCCAGATGCTAATTAAGGTAATAATTTACAATCCTAAAAAATATGGATCATTTCCTAAAAATATAAACTTGGGCTACTTTAAGTAATTATTCAATTCTGGGCATTTTTGCAACATTAGAAAGTATGGGTCATATATGTAAATTGGAAGTATTGGTCGGATTCTGCAATTAATTGAAATTGTACCAGATCATCGAGTCAACTCGCTGACTCGGCTGACTCGCTGAGTCGACTCGCTCAACTCGGTCGAGTTGGCTCACCGAGTTGTAGATCTAGGGTTTGGTCTCTTCTTCTTCTTCGCAGGGGCGGTGGATCGGATTGGCAGCCGGTAGCGTCTTCCCGGCAGTGCTCGGCGCAAGCGGCGGATGTGGCGTCTTCCCGGCAATGCCCAACGCAAGAGGCGGGTGGCTTTCTTCCCGGCAAGCTCACGCAATGGTTGGCTTCCTTCCTAGCTGTTGCGACAGATTCCGGCACGGTGAGCTGGCATTGGTTGGCTCGGTGGTTTTGGGTTACTCCCGTCGACCTGACGATGCGGCTTGGTGGCAGGACAGTGTGGCTCAACTGAGGTTGATCCAAACGAGGTAGCTCAACCTAAGTGTTCGATTCAACCCGAGATAGCTTGATTCAGCTCGCTTCAACACGAAACGGATAGGGCTCGACATTAGTGTTCGAGGTTGGGTCAAGGACTGTTCCATATGGTGGTCGGCGACACAGGTGATCGGAAATAAGATGGCCAGAAAAACAAAGTAAGGGTTAGGGTTTGGAGGTAAGGAAAGAGATGATGAATAGTATCATCTCGAAAAGTGTGATACGAAGTTTTAAAAGGCTCTAACTGGCTCTTTATCATTATACGAGTATGTCCTAAAATCCGATATTTTCTTCAACTTGATAATGTTCGGAAAAACCTCAATAAATTTCTAAAATCCAAAGAGAGATTATAACTTATCACTACATTCCCAAGTTTATACTTCAATTTGTCACTTAAATATACTTCCGACTAAATCCCAAAACCTTTCGTGTATCCCAAAATTCAAAGAAACCTGCTACGAAAAATCCTTCCCGGACGATAAAAAAATTTGGATTATTACAATTATTAATATACTCCATATCCACAAAATACATAGTTAACTTAGTTAATAATATAATTATAAATCTATGTGATATTATTGAAAATTTTGTTTTTTAAGTTACCGTTGATTATTATATAATTTTACCTAAATTTTTTTATAATTTTATTATGATATTGATTTTTTGTTATATTAATAACTATTTTGTTAGCATTTTTACCAACCCCGTGCAAGCACGGGTATTGTAACACCCCAAATCCGTGGGACTCGGGATGCTACGGGCGAGACCTCACAATGGGTCCCGACCCTTAGCCTGACAACAATCTCACCGGACCTTTCCAACAAGGCACAAATAAAGGCAAAACTCAAACCGTTTATAATGTATGCGAGAAAGTGAAATGTAAAGATACAAGGTGGAAACTCAGCCGAGTCCTCAAAACGACACAACTCCGATAAGAAAAACCTAAACCGTACAACATAATCCACAATCCGACAATACAAAGACATAACCCCAAAAACGTCCCGGTCCTATAATGTACGGAGACCCCGGTTGTCCACTCCTCCACCTCACTCGGCGGCGTCCCTAACCTGCAAGGTATCTACACAAACGGTTTAAAACCGTTAGCTCATATTCGAAGCATTAGAAACGAGGTGAAGGCACATACACATACATCAACACAACACATACGTACTTCAAAACACACAAGTCCGGTTGATTATCTTTTTATTACTAAGTCGTATCCCGTTCTAATTCAACTTAGGTTTGTGACACGAGAACCACCGTGGTCTCGCCTCGGTCCCTACTTAATGGCAAGGAATGGTACTGATGCATCCGACTGTCTACCTGCATGAGATAGTCGCCGAGAACCTCCTAGACTCTCGCAAGAGCTAGGCAGGTGATGTCACCGTCCGTTATCATACACTTGGGCCAAAATAATATAAAGTCGGTGGTCCTATTACCGGTTTAGTTGTTTATAACATAAACAATAACACATATACACACCAACAACACACATCGATGCTAATACGTAAACTACGAGCTAAGTAAGTCCGAAGACTTACCTCGTCACCGCACTCAACTCACAACACTCTCGCTTCCTTAGGGAGGAAGCCCACAACTTGCTCACAAGAGGATATACATATCAACACATGCTCACGCTCAAGAAGTCTTAGACTTCACTCTAGTGATCTAAGCAAGATCACCTAACCCTCAAGCTAAGAATGCATCCTATGGTCCAAGGTACTCACCACACTCTCAGCACATGAAAGCAACTCACAACAGCTTATAACCTCACATGATATTAAACCTCAGCCAAGAAGGAACAAGCTAGCCTAGAAGGTCCATCATGCTCAACACACTCGTAACCATCAACTACATCGAGCCTTAAGGGCTCCTAGGTTCACAACCACTAAGTGGCATCTCAAGCTACTCTAGATCCATCCTAGGCATGCTACTAACATGATACAACTACATAACTAAGGAAGGAACGAAGAGGAAGGGAGAAGAGGAACCTACTGTCGAAGAAAACGCAGCCGCGGAGTCAAGTTGGCGCCCCTGCGGAGCAGTCACCGCCCCTGCGGCCTCCTGGCGCCGCCCCTGCGCCTCTTGGCGCCGCCCCTGCACCTCCTGGCGCCGCCCCTGCAGCTCCTGTTGTCCTGGAGCCGCCCCCTGTGGTGGCCTGAGCCGCCCCTGCGGTGGTCTGGGTCCACCCCTGCGGCTCTGGTGATCCGCTCCCGCGGTTTGAGCAGCAGAACGTCGTCTTCGACCGTGGATCCTTGGCTTCAACGTCCTCCTCTTCTTGCTGGGTCTTTTCCAAACACGAACCACTGATCTTAGACTCCTCTCCACGACCTAAACGAGCTAAGAACAAGCACATGCAAGGATTTGAGGAAAAAGCTTCTCAAGAGCTTCATCCATGATCATGGGTGAAGGAGGGAAGAAGAAAGAGTAAACAACCAAGGAGGAGAAGGAAGGAAGAGGAAGAAACTTACCACACTGGATCTGATTCACCTCTACTGCAGTCCACACATGCAAGAGCTCCAAAGGTGGAAGAAGAGAAAAGAGAAAGAAGAGAGGAACAGGCAGATCATGAACGTGAAAGAAAAGCCAAGTGAGAGAGAGAGGAGATGTCACAAGGCTGCAAAAAGGGAGAGGGGATCAAGGGGTCAGCTGACCTCTTGTCACCTCAGCTAGGAACGAGGGGTCGGAAAGCAAAAAGGAAAAACGAAGGGTTGGCGCGGGATTTTGGGAATAAATCCCGGCACTCAGCACCTCGTGCCTGCGGGAAAACTGAGCCGCTAACGAGAAAGGTCTACAAAACGCTCTAAGTCCGGAATAGAAATTCCGGATGTTACAACTAACCCCCCTAAAAACAAGTTTCGTCCCGAAACTTGCTAAACGCAGCACTCTCGGTCAACACGTCTCGTAACCACGTGGAACTCATAAAACATCAACTAACGGCCCTAATCCAAGCCTACGAATAAAATCACATCAAGACCTCTCAAGGTACACATATACTCATACGAACTCACATAACACGCCATGGCATAAACACATAGCACAAACAAGGGAAGATCTCGGGACTAACCCGACGGTCCTATCGATATCGCTAAATCTGCGTAAAACTCGGGATAGTTCCTCCGGATACTATCCTCCGTCTCCCATGTAGCCTCATCGGCTCCTCGCCTCGACCACTACACTCTCAGCATCGGTATCTCCTTCGATCAAAGGCGCCTCGTACTCCGCTCTAAAACCACTATCGGATGCTCTGCAAAAGTATGGTCCGGCTCGACCACTAGGTCCTCGTGGCTAATGATGTGCCTCGGGTCGTGTATGTACTCTCTCAGCTGAGAGACATGAAATACCGGATGTATACCCTTCAACCGCGGTGGCAATGCTAACCGGTATGCCACCTCATCGACTCTCTCCAAGATCTCGAATGGACCGACATATCGGGGGCTTAACTTCCCCTTAATGTCGAATCGCCTGATGTCCCGCGTCGGTGATACCCTCAACCACACCTAAGCTCCTACCCTAAACTCGAGAGGTGTACGCCTCCTATCCGCATACGACCTCTGACGGCTCTGCACGGCCAACATCCTCTCTCGGATCAAAGCAACTATAGCCAAGTCGTCCTGTACCTAATCTGGAGCTACAACGCTAGAACTCCCCGGCTCGTCCCAACATAAGGGAGTACGGCATCTCCGTCCATACAATGCCTCATACGGTGCCATCCCAATCGACGCGTGCCAACTGTTATTATATGAAAACTCTACCAATGGTAGATGGTCTGGCCATACCTAACCCCAATCTAGTGCACATGCTCGTAACATATCCTCTAAAGTCTGAATAGTCCGCTCAGACTGGCCGTCGGTCTGTGGATGGTATGCGGTGGTGAAATGAAGACTCGAACCTAGGGCGGCGTGTACCTGCTGCCAAAACCTCGAGGTAAAACACCCGTCCTTGTCCGAGATGATGGTCCTCGGTAGTCCATGTAATCTCACAATCTGACGGGTAAACTCCTCGGCTAAACGACTCACCGGCCACGTTTCCCGTATAGGGATGAAACGCGCGGTCTTCGTCAACCAATCTACTACTACCCATATCGCGTCGAAGCTCCTACTCGGTCTCAGACCGGTCACGAAATCCATGGATATGTCCACCCACTTCCACTGCGGCACGGGCAGTAGGTGAAGCTCTCCTCTATGTCTCTGGTGCTCGATCTTGACATGCTGGCAGGTCGCGCATCGTGCCACATATCTAGCTACATCGGGCTTGAGCCCACCTCACCAATAAAATCTCCTAATATCCTGGTACATCTTACTCGTGCCTAGGTGCACCGAGTAAGGTGTGGAATGTGCCTCATGCAAAATCCTCTCTCTCAACTCTTGTTCAGACGGTACACAAATACGTCCCTGGCGTCTCAATAGCCCGTCTACTCCTGTGATAAACTGTGGTGCCTCTCCTCGGGACATCCTGTCCCGGATCCTCATCAAAATTGGACATCCCTCCTGCTTCTGCCGGATCTTTCCGGACAAGTCAAGTAATACCTCTAACTCAGACAAACGATAGTCCGTATCCGGGAACCGGATATCCAACTCCAACTCTATCACATCCCTCTGCAACTGTGGCTGAACCGTAAGCCGAGCTATGACCTCCTCTCGAGGTGTCCTCCTACTCAAAGCATCGGCGACTACGTTCGTCTTCCCCGGATGGTACAAAATCTCTTAGTCGAAGTCCTTAATCAGCTTCAACCATCTCCTCTGGCGGTTATTCAACTCCCGCTGAGTGAATATATACTTCAGACTCTTATGGTCTATGAAGATTTGGCACGTAGCCCCGTACAAGTAATGTCGCCAGATCTTCAGGGCATGAATTACTGCTGCTAGCTCAAGATCATGGGTAGGGTAATTCTCCTCGTACGGCTTCAACTACCGAGAAGCGTACGCAATAACTCTACCTCTCTGCATCAAAACGCAACCCAAGCCTAGCTTGGAGGCGTCACTATACACTACTAAATCCTCTACGCCCTCAGGCTGGCTAACACGGGAGCGGAGGTCAACCTCCTCTTCAGCTCCTCGAAGCTGTGCTGACAAGGCTCGGACCTGACGAACGTGGTAGACTTCCTCAGCAAGGAAGTGAGCGGTTGTGCAATCACGGAGAAACCCTCAACAAAACGGCGGTAGTATCCCTCTAAGCTCAAGAAACTGCGCACCTCCTTGACGGTCCTAGGAGGCGGCCATGCCAGCCGGTAAAACACTTTCCCAACTTACGCTAAGATCTCAAAAAGGTCCGATGTATCGGAAACTCAACTTCCTTCTTGGGTCTTTCTCACTACAACATTTCCTTTATGTTTCTTTTGTGCTTGTCTCTAACAAAGAATATTGAACTTCAAATTTACACCGTTGGCTGGTTCCTGTCAAACCAAACTTTGATATTACGTTTCCTCAATTCTTGTTGCAAGTTCTAAGTAATGAAGGAAATACTTGCTTCACACTACTTCTACTAACGAGACATGTATGCTATAACTTTTACATCGTCTCTTAATACTCAATCAAGACCATGTCTTGAGGAATCACTTGTACACTTCAAACCGATCATACCTCGAGGCAATTTCAAAACAGTTGCACCAATGAATCTCCTCTTAACTCTCAACAACTCCATTGTCCATTTTCGTCCCACTCAATACCTCATCGTCATCCGGAGTAGGTTAGCCATAGATGGTGTTACTTGGAAAATCTCTCCACGAATCCGGTAATGATCAGCACATCTGTTCGGGAATGAAATTTTATGAATTTAATTATTTGTGAAATTATACAAAATCTCATGGAATTAACTATACATATTTGGTGTGGTTAATATGTTATAATTATAAAAAGAAGAAGGCTTCTATCAATATTCCAAAGTGTCCAAAATATTGCTCAAAAGCCCAAAATTACAAAAGCTTGATTCAGCTCATTAAATGCCAAATAATAAATTTGACCAAATAAATTCAAATAAAAAAAACAACCGGCAGTTGAGGGCCGTTTTCAATCTGACGGTTTCAATTCAAAATTAAAAAGATATATTGATAATGTTAAAGACTATTGGAGTTAGTGGGCAGTTTATTATTTAACTTACCCCTAACCATTCTATAAGAGAAAGGGATTTGCACGGGTGATTGTTTTGGGAAAGAGAGGAAAAGAAAGTGAATCATATAAAAAATTTAGAAGCAGAGAAGAGTCCCATTAGATTAGATAGAAGATTGATCTCTTTTGATCGAACGACAGTAAGTCACTATGTTTATCGATCGTTTTGTCAAACCAAGCCATTGATTTTCATGCATAAGTTCGGTTTCGATCAATCCCTGTCATAAATTTAGAAGACTCGTTGCAAACTACATATTTAGCCTGTCCATTCGTGTTTTGTTTGCCTTCACATCATTCCTTGCCCTATGTACCCCACTTAAACCAATTATGTCCCAGATACAATCTGTCCAATCTAAACTCAAGCATCCTCCTTATTGAAGATCATTAGTGCGATGCAATGGTCACAACCCGCAATCGGTTGGAATTGATGGATTCCTCCACTGCGCATCCCGCGGTCGGTTGGAATCGATGGATTCCTCCGCTGCACAACCCGCAGTAGGTTGGAATCGATGGATTCCTCCGCTGTACAACCCGCAGTCGGTTGGAATCGATGGATTCCTCCGCTGCACAATCAAACTATTTGGTTTCGATACGGTGGGTACAATTATAACCGAAAAAAAAGAAGAAAAGGAAACGGATGAATCCAAAGCTTATATGCTGTTAACTTGATGAAGGAGCCTACAAAGTCTTATAAACATCTTCTCGTCCACTGTAATATAGGAAGAAAAGAAAGTAAGAAACAAAGGCAATAAAACAGAAAATAAAGAAGAAAATAGGAAGAGACAAAAAAAAAGTACGTAGAAGGGGAGATGTATTAAAAAAAGAAAACAAATCTGAAGATTTTCTTTTTTTTTAAAAAAAAAGAAGCACACTGGTCTTTTATTTAATACATATCAGTCTAATGAAAATTACAGAAGGAAATACCACATCTTATTGCCAACTAAATAGGAAAGTGTGTGTGAACAAAATGAGGTTTTAATTGGACATTAAAAGCTAATTAGCTTTTGATTGATATGAAATTTTATGTCTTACCATAACTTTTCAAATTGAGAGTATAATATGGTAAACATGGAAAATATTCATACCATAAAAGAATGGCTGATTTTATGGGTGTCTGAATTAAATCTCATAGCTAATTAATGGTATAAAGATCATGTATAATATTCCATAAATTTGCAACAACTTCAAAAATCAAATCCTAAGGGATTGAAGTTCAAGCCATTACATTGGTGAAATAAGATATGTGTAAAATATATTTCTGTATGTTCAAGAGACACATTAACAAATGTATATAATTCTTTAAACAAGAATAATATACTTTTAAATTTATAAAAGTTAACCCATGAAATAGTAGAGTGTTTTAAACTTTTGAGGTGAAACTCTACTGAATTTCAATTATATAAGAATGACCTAAAATATAGTGGCTAACCATTTGCAAAAAAAATAAATAAATACGGATTTAGCCGCTGCCGTTTTAAATTTGATCAAAAGTGATGATCTTTGCTTACTGTGTCATAATATATAAACCCAAAGTAACATATTCAAAATTTTCAAAATGAATCTATGTTACTCTCTATTTATATATTGGGTAAATCATTATGGTGACATGTCAAACCTATGACTAATACAAACAAAAAATTAGCATATGATATGATCAAGCATGGTTCACATAAATGACTCAATGTCACATTTCAAAAGAAAGAAAGAATAATGTTATAATTTGCATGTTGTAAATATAGGTTAATTCTTCAAACAATAATTTAAATATGGGTTACTAAATCACGAAGCTTAGCTCAAATTTGAAACCTCGAACAAATATTATTTCAAGAACTACGTAAGGACTTGCGTCATTTAAATTGCTACGTAGGTAATTCGATATATTATCGGGTACAGTCGCAAATTAAATTTAAATCTCTTTTCAAATAAATGAACTTCTCTCATAACTTATCGAGCCCGTGGTTGAACTGAAAGTAAATACTTTTGGTCATTACATCAACGGTTCAAACTTTTGATTATGAACTACGGGTGATTTGATGTCTTATAATCAAAGACTACGTAGGAAACTCGATTTCTAAATCATCGAGTCCAATCACGCGTTTAAAATTGGCTTACAAACTAAACAAAGTCAAAATATTAAATCAAATAAAATAGTTCGATTCAGAACTACGTTATGACTTGATGTTTTTTCCGAGCTACATAGGAAATCCGATGTTAAACCGGATTCAGTCGTCCCGTCCAAGAAGATTTTCTTTTAAGTCAAACTTGGACATAAAGTCAATAATTCTGGACTCGATATAAAGCATCCGCTCGTCGAGTTTAACCACAAAAATAAAATAAAATAAAATAAAATAAAACAATCTAACACTACTCTTGATCATGCGCGTGATAGCGGGATAAATTAAGCAACCCTTCGTAGAAGGTGGGTTTGGACTTTGATTTTCTGATGCATGAAAACACCCCACTGAACTACGTAAGGCTTGATCCTCTTTAAAGAGGTACGTAGGCAACCCGTCAAAATCCGGGTGCAGCCCAAATCACCAAAACCAACCAAATATCGGTATTTGTATAACTTAGAATCAAAAGGTCAAAAAGAGAGAGTCGAACTTAAATAAAAAAATAAATAAAATGTGTTTTGTGAATTTGTGCTCAATAAAATAAAAATAAATATTTTTATAAATTTGTGTACATTTTTACTCAACAACATCCAAGAAAACTTGTAACTTCTTTCACATCCTTCGGGGGTTGTCATCCCGAGACAACTGGTCATACAACTTCTCTCTTCTTCGAGAGTAGACCAAAATGTCTTATTCGGGGCCTTAGTAAGCCCATATGGAATCACTACAACTCGTAGTGACCATGGTTTGTCCGGAATGCCGTGTTTGCAATATCCCAGTCTCAACTTCTCAATTGGTGACATTCAGACCTTAACTCGATCTTAGGAGAGACCACCGACCCTTGCAACCGGTCGAGTAGATCATCTATACGTAGTAAGGGGGTACTTGTTCTTCATTGTCATCTTGTTCGGCTCATTGTAATCGATGTACAAATGGAGATAACCGTCTCTCTTTTCGCAAACTGGTGTTTTCCATAACAACTTCAAATCAAGAGTTTAAGATGTATTCTACGTTCTTGTTACCGTTCCTTTATGATCCCACAGCCTGGTTACTCTCCCCCACACTCATCCATAGACCACTCGCACATGCGCGTTCTCAGTTGTCACCAATTAGTTGATAACTGACCTTCTCCCATGTCAATGACTTACCATTCTTCTATGCTTCCATGTTACCATTTTCATGAAGGCTACCATCTCGGGGTACTCTACCTTAAACTCCGTTAGCTCATTCTTCATTCCACGCTTCCTTTTCCTTCTGCGAGATAAATATACCCTTCTCGGCGTTGTTGTGTCACATGACTCACCTTCATATGCTTAACCGCGCTTCATGATATCTTGTAAGTGCGTCTTCTCAAAATCTCTAACGTTAGTTAGCATCCACGTGTTGCTCTCATCTTCTTAGGATCATCATTTATACACACTTCCTCCTTTTTGGCGTTTCTTCGCCTTATCGTCATAATGGAAACCAGTCAACTCCGCGTGAATCCCCACCTTGCCATTCTTCTCATAACTCTCGTAATGTTGACTCTTCACTTAATGGCACCTCGTAAGCTTAACTTACGGTATCTTACATCCTTCACACTTGGTTCGATCACGTTTCTCATCTTGACTCCAAAGCTTAGTTGCGTCTAAGGAAAGCTTCACTTCTCGTGATGGAACACCGCCTTTAACCTTGGTAGAATGCACCCATCTCCTCCTCGATTCACATCTTTAGTTGTCCACGCGTCTTCTTGAAGAACTTAAGTTTGTTATCTCCATTGTTCTCGTCGTCGTTTGATCATGGTTTTTTTCGAACCGCTTCTACATTTTAATGTTGCTCCTTCTCTTGTATTGCTTCCATCTTGATTTCTCTTAAGTTGTCTCGAGTTTTCTTTCACTTGGTTGCCCTTTGCTTACGTCATCTCTACTCCTCCTCTTTGACATCCTTTTAAAGGAATCCGCGAAACGTCATGGTGTTCGTTAGCATGAAAAAATCAACTTGATACTTGAGCGTACTACTCCTCGTATGAACGCAATCCCACACCAACGACGTCGTCTCAAAGGTGATGATATCGTATTATCCTCTTTTTATTAGGTCCGTATCTCCATATGCTACTATATATATAAGAATCCGTATATAAGGCCACTACTAATATAACACACCCAGAATTCCATCACAACAAAACAAGGTCCAAAACGTATAATAATCCTCCTATATAATTATACATATAAATCAAGTCCATCATGCAACTACAATCAAAATATACATATCTACGTATCTACCTATATACATATATATATCAAAAATCAAAAAACATCTTAAGGCCATATATGTAACTATGTAATAATATATATACACACTTCAAATCCAAAGATCTAGGTCGCCGAGGTTTGCAGAAGGAGCGGTGATCCCGTACATTCTAACCCAAACCCGACTCATGCACATGATTTTGAAAACGAAAAGTCTGAACCCGTGTGGGTTCTGTTTATTCCTCATTCGGCCTTTAAAAGATTGCGAGTGCCATTGTTGTCAACCTAGCGCTCTGATACCACTTTTGTAACACCCCGAATCCGCGGAACTCGGGATGCTATGGGCGAGACCTCACAATGGGTCCCGACCCTTAGCCTGACAACAATTTCACCGGACCTTTCCAACAAGGCACAAATAAAGGCAAAACTCAAACCGTTTATAATGTATCCGAGAAACTGAAATGTAAAGATACAAGGTGGAAACTCAGCCGAGTCCTCGAAGCGACATAACTCCGATAAGAAAAACCTAAACCGTACAACATAATCCACAATCCAACAATACAAAGACATAACCCCAAAAACGTCCCGGTCCTATAATGTACGGAGACCCCGGTTGTCCACTCCTCCACCTCACTCGGCGGCGTCCCTAACCTGCAAGGTATCTACACAAACGGTTTAAAACCGTTAGCTCATATTCGAAGCATTAGAAACGAGGTGAAGGCACATACACATACACCAACACAACACATACGTACTTCAAAACACACAAGTCGGGTTTATTATCTTTTTATTATTAATTCGTATCCCGTTCTAATTCAACTTAGGTTTGTGACACGAGAACCACCGTGGTCTCGCCTCGGTTCCTACTGACCGGCAAGGAATGGTACTGATGCATCCGACCGTCTACCCGCACGGGCTAGTCGCCGAGAACCTCCTAGACTCTCGTAAGAGCTAGGCAGATGATGTCACCGCCCGTTATCATACACTTGGGCCAAAATAATATAAAGTCGGTGGTCCTATTACCGGTTTAGTTGTTTATAACATAAAAATAACACACACACACCACCAACACACATCGATGCTAATACGTAAAATACGAGCTAAGTAAGTCCGGAGACTTACCTCGTCACCGCACTCAACTCACAACACTCTCGCTTCCTTAGGGAGGAAGCCCACAACTTGCTCACAAGAGGATATACATATCAACACATGCAAACGCTCAAGAAGTCTTAGACTTCACTCTAGTGATCTAAGCAAGATCACCTAACCCTCAAGCTAGGAATGCATCCTAGGGTTCAAGGTAGTCACCACACTCTTAGCACATGAAAGCAACTCACAACAGTTTATAACCTCACATGATCTTAAACCTCAACCAAGAAGGAACAAGCTAGCCTAGAAGGTCCATCATGCTCAACACACTCGTAACCATCAACTACATCGAGCCTTAAGGGCTCCTAGGTTCACAACCACTAAGTGGCATTCACGACTACCCTAGATCCATCCTAGGCATGCCACTACCAAGATACAACTACATAACTACGGAAGGAATGAAAAGGAAGGGAGAGGAGGAACCTACTGTTGAAGAAAACGCAGCCGCGGAGTCAAGCTGGCGCCCCTGCGGAGCTGTCACGACCTTGCGGCTTCCTGGCGCCGCCCTTGCGGTGGCCTGAGCCGCCCATGCGGTGGCCTGGGTCCGCCCCTGCGGCTCTGGTGATCCGCTCCCGCGGTTTGAGCAGCAGAACGTCGTCTTCGACCGCGTATCCTTGGCTTCAACGTCCTCCTCTTCTTGCTGGGTCTTCCCCAAACACCAACCACTGATCTTAGACTCCTCCCCACGACCTAAACGAGCTAAGAACAAGCACATGCAAGGATTTGAGGAAAAAGCTTCTCAAGAGCTTCATCCATGATCATGGGTAAAGGAGGGAAGAAGAAAGGGTAAACAACCAAGGAGGAGAAGGAAGGAAGAGGAAGAAGCTTACCACACTGGATCTTATTCTCCTCTACTGCAGTCCACACATGCAAGAGCTCCAAAGATGGAAGAAGAGAAAAGAGAGAGAAGAGAGGAAGAGGGAGATCATGAACGTGAAAGAAAAGCCAAGTGAGAGAGAGAGGAGATGTCACAAGGCTGCAAAAAGGGAGAGGGGATCAAGGGGTCAGCTGACCTCTTGTCACCTCAGCTAGGAACGAGGGGTCGGAAAGCAAAAAGGAAAAACGAAGGGTTGGCGCGGGATTTTGGGAATAAATCCCGGCACTCAACACCTCATGCCTGCGGGAAAACTGAGCCGTTAACGCGGAAAGGTCTACAAAACGCTCTAAGTCCGGAATAGAAATTCCGGATGTTACAACTAACCCCCCTAAAAACAAGTTTCGTCCCGAAACTTGCTAAACGCACGTAACACTCTCAGTCAACACGACTCGTAACCACGTGGAACTCATAAAACGTCAACTAATGGCCCTAATCCAAGCCAACGAATAAAATCACATCAAGACCTCGCAAGGTACACATATACTCATACGAACTCACATAACACGCCATGGCATAAACACATAGCACAAACAAGGGAAGATCTCGGGACTAACCCGACGGTCCTATCGATGTCGCTAAATATGCGTAAAACTCGGGATAGTTCCTCCGATACTATCCTCCGTCTCCCATGTAGCCTCATCGGCTCCTCGCCTTGACCACTGCATTCTCAGCATCGGTATCTCTTTCGATCGAAGGCGCCTCGTACTCCGCTCTAAAACCGCTATAGGATGCTCTGCAAAAGTATGGTCCGTCTCGACCACTAGGTCCTCGTGGCTAATGATGTGCCTCGGGTCGTGTACGTACTCTCTCAGCTGAGAGACATTAAATACCGGATGTACACCCTCTAACCATGGTGGCAATGCTAACTGGTATGCCAGTTCACCGACTCTCTCCAAGATCTCGAATGGACCGACATATCGGGGGCTTAACTTCCCCTTAATGCCGAATCGCCCGACGCCCCGCGTCGGTGATACCCTCAACCACACCTAAGCTCCTACCCTGAACTCGAGAGGTCTACGCCTCCTATCTGCATACGACCTTTGACGGCTCTGCGCGGCCAACATCCTCTCTCGGATCAAAGCAACTCTAGCCAAGTCGTCTTGTACCTGATCTGGAGCTACAACGCTAGAACTCCCCGGCTCATCCCAACATAAGGGAGTACGGCATCTCCGTCCATACAATGCCTCATACTGTGCCATCCCAATCGACGCGTGCCAACTGTTATTATATGAAAACTCGACCAACGGGAGATGCTCTGACCATACCTGACCCCAATCTAGTGCACATGCTCGTAACATATCTTCTAAAGTCTGAATAGTCCGCTCAGACTGGCCGTCGGTCTGTGGATGGTATGCGGTGGTGAAATGAAGACTCGAACCTAGGGCGGCGTGTACCTGCTTCCAGAACCTCTAGGTAAAACGCCCGTTCTTGTCCGAGATGATGGTCATCGGTACTCCATGTAATCTCACAATCTGACGGGTAAACTCCTCGGCTAAACGACTCACCGGCCACGTTTCCCGTATAAGGGATGAAACGCGCGGTCTTCGTCAACCGATCGACTACTACCCATATCGCGTCAAAGCTCCTACTCGGTCTCAGACCGGTAACGAAATCCATGAAGATGTCCTCCCACTTCCACTGCGGCATGGGAAGTGGGTGAAGCTCTCCTCCGTGTCTTTGGTGCTCGATCTTGACCTGTTGGCAGGTCGCGCATCGTGCCACATATCTAGCTACATCGGGCTAGAGCCCGCCCCACCAATAAAATCTCCTAATATCCTGGTACATCTTACTCGTGCCTGGGTGCACCAAGTAAGGTGTGGAATGTGCCTCATGCAAAATCCGCTCTCTCAACTCCTGGTCCGACGGTACACAAATACATCTCTGGCGTCTCAATAACCCGTCTGCTCCTGTGATAAACTGTGGTGCCTCTCGTCGGGACATTATGTCCCGGATCCTCATCAAAATGGGACATCCCTCCTGCTTCTGCCGGATCTCTCCGGACAGGTCAGGTAATACCTCTAACTCGGACAAACGACAATCCGTATCCGGGAACTGGATATCTAACTCCAACTCTATCAAATCCCTCTACAACTGTGGATGAACCGTAAGCCAAGCTATGGCCTCCTCTCGAGGTGTCCTCCTACTCAAAAACTTGTTCGCTATTTTAACACCCCTATAATCCTTTATCAATAATGATAAAAGCTCACAGGTTAGTAAAAACCACGGTATGCTTTAAATTTATAAAACAAGAAATAAACACCCAAATTATAGCGAACCCACAGTGTATGGGTCAATTACAGTAAGGATAAGTATTCCAAGGTCGATCTCAGGGACCAAGTGTCTGAATTATAAATGTGATCTAAAATAGAGTAAATCAAAGTAAAAGAAAGAGGTTGGAAAAGAAGGGAAGAAAGATCAAAAAGGTTTTAATGGATTTTGTAGAGTTTGCAATCAAATATCGGATTTGATTGAAAACTAAGTAAACAAACGAACGAAAGGTATATCAATAAAAGAGAACGCGGATTCCAAGGATTCAAGGTCATTATTTATACGCATGGACTCAGGACATCTCTCAAAGGATCTATGGTTAACAAGCTTCAGGGAAGAATGTTTCTAAGCTAACAGTCTATTACCGGGTAAGTCTCAAGACTATCTAGTTCCAAACCAACCACCTATTACCGGGTAAGTCTCAAGGTAGAGAGGTAGGAAATTCTAAACAAACCAGATTCCAAACTAATGGAAAGGTAAACTATTACCGGGTAAGTCTCAGGTATTACCCTACTTAGCAAGGAATCTAAGCACATTCAACCAATAAAGGATAAACCTTTATTACCTATGATCAGTCTCTCATGTATCTATGAAGGAATATCACCGGGTAAGTCTCAATTCCAACTTAGGTTACTAGCTAGAAGGATTCTAACTAGATTCAAGTCCTAACTAACCATTAGGATTTCAAAGCTGTACAAACCAAGCATTAAACACTATTCCATCATAGTCCAGGTATAAATAAATCTCTATTCACCTTAGAACCACAATGGTTCTAGCCAAAAATCAACAAATCAAAAGCAATAATCAAATCAATGGAAAAATTCATAAAATAAGAACTAAAAGAGAGAATAAAGAAAGTACTCAGCTTTATTAAGATGAAACCAACAAAATGACAAATTCCCAGTATCGCGAAGCGTATCTGAATTGAATTAAATCTAAAAGCCTGAATCTTTCCTAAAAACTCAATGTAGTTCAACAATGGTGTAGAGCAAGGGAGAAGAAGAAGGAGAAAGCGGCACTCTCCAATAGAAGCCTTAGAATCGAATGAAGCGGAACCCTGAAAATCATTTAGAGCTTCCCTTTTATACCCAACAATCTTCCACAAAACGGGCCGGGCCAAAACTGATCCAAAAAGAACAAAATATTTCGGCGCACAGGAATCTCGGTCGTCGACCGAGATTTTGGAATGTCGGGACCGAGATTGGCTTCGTGTTTCAGCATTAGGGAAATTTCGGTCGGTGATCTCGGTCAAGTCTCAGAAATCTCACCCGAGATGGCACAAATCTCGGCCGAGATTGGGACCGAGATGGAGACCGAGATTCGCCGACAGAAACTTCTGGAATGGAGTCTCGGCCAAAATGGCTCGGATCTCAGCCGAGATGACTAGGAACTCGGCCGAGATCATGTGGATCTCGACCGAGATTTCTCTAATCTCGTGCATTCCTTCTTGTTTGCTTGTGGTTCGTCTTTTCCTCCTTTCCCGTGCCTGCGTGATCGCTCCAAAGCGTTCATTCCGAGGCTTGGTCCTCAAATGCATCGTTTTAGCTCCAAAACACGCCAAAATACCTACAAGGGCACCAACAACGTGTGTAGACATCTATACTCGCAAAGTTGCACTAAACAATTATAAAGAACACAAACTAAGGCTAAACCATGCATGTGGAAAAGGGAAAACTAACTAAATGCTCTACTAAACTAGGTCGATAATTCATGTTATCAAAATACCCCATACTTATTTTTGCTTGTCCCCAAGCAAATAATAAATTCAAGGCAAGATAGCATGAATCATCTATGCTAAACAAAAACAAAAAACTCTTTTTGTAGTGCTTCTATTCATGATCACTTTCAGAGTGTAGTCACAAGGCTAAAGACATAAATCGATTAAGGTCAAGTAAGATAGGCAACATATAGGATAATCACACCTTGCAAGGAATCCAAAATCATCATTTAAACTACCAATGTCTAAAATTCATGAAAAATTCAAGTTTAGGCCATGAAGTCAATTACATGTATGCAAAGATCAATAGGACTTAACAAAAGAAAAGGCCAAGAAATGTGATATAGGTGGGATGTGTATAGGTAATGTGGTGGAAATCCGGGAAAGAGGGCAACACAACATTTTTTTCTTTTCTTTCTTTTCTCAATCATCCATCCCTTCTCTTCATGCAATTTTTTCTTTTCTTTTTCTTTTTCTTTTTGAGTGAAAGGCATAGGTGCACAATAGCCGAGACCTTGGTGTTCAGTTTCCTTCACGTACCTCACACCAAAGTGCACATACCAAATCAACTCTAGGTAATGTTTTTAAAACCAATCCGACTTTGGCAAGACACAAACACCCGATTATGTGAATGGTGCCGAGTTACTCGTCTTCATAGCCAACAAACCCCATAAAAAGCTCTTGCTTGCAAATCACATCTCACAAATCAATCAACTTCTTCACATAATGCACATAAATCACTTTTCACAATTAAGCACACACCTTCAAACTTCACTTTCCTAATTCCCGGATGGGTCATATAGGGCAAATAAATATTATGTTGAGTTGCTGAAAATGGTAAAGATAGAGAAGAAGAAGGATTCGAATTGCCTAAATCATTCTTGTGCAAAGTAAAAGAACTTTTCATATATCTTCAACCCTTCAAGATCAATCCAATTAAACAAGGTAATGCAAATAAATCATTTAGATTACAAAAAAGGAATTCAAATCCTATAAATGCCATTGATTCAATTAAAACTCAAAATAAACATCAATAGCCAAATAAACATACACATTTTCCTCATTAAGTTCACATCAATCCTAGAAGCACAATTTTTTTTTTTTGAATTTTCATATAAAAATGTAGTACATATAAAAGAAACGTGTGACAAGAAAATAAAATTGTTCAATGCATTACATATAAAAAGAAACATGCTAAAAGATATTGCAAGCATCCTACCCCATACTTAAAACTCACATTGTCCCCAATGTGAATAATAAATATGAAGTAAAAACAATACTCACAATGTAAAAATGAAGAAGGTGTCCGGCGTGTCTACTCGAATGGAGGAGGAGGAGGTGGATCACGTGGGTAGTGGAGGTTGTTTGGGTCATAGAAATGCCCAAACGTATGACGGTATAAGTCTCCGTACACCCCCTCCGAGACAGAATAACGTCTGTTCTGCTCAGCAATCCTCTGATCCTGCTGTGTCATCCTCAAATCTTGTGCGGCCCATTTGTCTTCAACTCTCTTGTAAAATTCCCTCGGACTCATCTGCATCTCATGCATATCCGCTGCGAGCTGGGCCATAGTGTACGGCCTCCTGCGGCTGGGCCTATGAGCATGTGATGATGATGCTCCTGCGGTAGACATCCTAGGTGGTGTACTTGCATCACCCATGTCAGTGTCAGAATTATCTGCCTCAGTGGCAGGCTCTAACTCCTCATCATCCCAAGCAGCATCCTCATCCTCGGGCTCCCCTATATCACCGTCATCAGAGCTCGCATCCTCTAAAGTCTCTAATACATTTCTCCAACATCTCTGGTCCCTAATCGTGTACTCGCTCTTCCATAGTACACCGCGCTGCTCTTCCTTCCCTCGGGGTATCAAAAGATGCCGGTTAGCTAGATGTTTTCTGGTAATAGCTACTGGCTGCCAAGTTTCACCCATGTCAATGTCAGAAAAATCATGACCAAGTCTACGAGCAATGTGGGTGACCAACCCACCCACACAAATAAAACCATTCTTCTTATTGGAAACCTTTTTAAGGAAGTCAAGCATAAGAGTAGAAGAGTCCGGAGCACGTGCCCGCGTAATACACCATAAGGCAAAAAGTTCACCTACAAGTATGAGGTGCATTGTCTCTTTCCTCGGCAGATCTCGCCCATAATCCTATGAGCTACACGGAAAGACAAGTTCAGAATAAACTTGTCCGAGGACTTCCATGCCTTCCATTCACTTCCAGGCCTCAAGGTAGAGGTAGGAAATTCTGAACAAACCAGACTACAAACTAATGGAAAGGTAAACCATTACCGGGTAAGTCTCAAGTATTACCCTACTTAGCAAGGAATCTAAGCACATTCAACCAATAAAGGATAAACCTTTATTACCTATGATCAGTCTCTCATGTATCTATGAAGGAATATCACCGGGTAAGTCTCAATTCCAACTTAGGTCACTAGCTAGAAGGATTCTAACTAGGTTCAAGAACAAGCCAACCATTAGGATTTCAAGCAAGTCAAAGCCAAAACATAAAGCACAACATTCCATCATAGTCCAAGGCATAAACAAATCCCTGTCAACCTTGGAACCACAAGGTTCTAGCCAATAAAAATCATATCAAAGAAAGACAAATAAATAAATAACAAAAAGGAAAGAAAGAACTACTCAACTTCAATAACTGGAAACCTTCAATTGTATTAAATCTTCAATCAACAATGTCTTCCAAACAAAACTCAATGTGAAAGTCTGAAACTTTAATGTAAACTAATGAAGAACAATGGTGGAGAAGAGGGGAAAGGAAGGGAGGCGGCTCCCCCTATGGGTTAACCTAATCCTAAAAGAAACAGACTAAATCGGACCCTTAGAAATAACCTAGAGCTTCCCTTTTATAGCCAACAACCTTCCAAAGGACGGGCTGGGCCAAAACTGATCCAAAAATAAAATAAAATCGCCGAACAGAAAATCTCGGGCAAAAATCTCGGTCAAAAAATCTCGGTCAAAAATCTCGGCCGAGATCGGGACCGAGATTTCACAACAGAAACTTTCCAGATCGACCGAAATTATGGATCTCGGCCTGAGATCAATGGATCTTGGCCGAGATTAGGCCATCTCGGCCGAGATCAGGCCATCTCGGTCTGGTCAGACCAAGATCAAGGCCGAGATGCCATTCCTTCGTTCCTTCGTGTCTTTAGCTCGATTCCTACCCCTTTTCCGTGCACGTACGCTCGCTCCAATGCGTCCACTTCGAGGCTTGATCCTCAAATACGTCGTTTTAGCTCCAAAATGTGCCAAATCACCTACAAAGCAACAAATAGTGTGTGTAGACATCTATTCTTGCAAAGTAACACTAAACAAGCATAAATGGCACAAACTAAGGCCAAAACATGAATGCGGAAAGGGGAAATCTAACTAAATGCATGAGTGTAACAGGTCCATAAATCATGTTATCACAAGTTCTAAGTAATGAAGGAAATACTTGCTTCACACTACTACTAACGAGACATGTATGCTATAACTTTTACATCGTCTCTCAATACTCAATCAAGACCATGTCTTGAGGAATCACTTGTACACTTCAAACCGATCATACCTCGAGACAATTTCAAAACAGTTGCACCAATGAATCTCCTCTTAACTCTCAACAACTCCATTTTCCATTTTCGTCCCACTCAATACCTCATCGTCATCCGGAGTAGGTTAGCCATAGATGGTGTTACTTGGAGAATCACTCCACAAATCCGGTAATGATAAGCACATCCAAGAAAACTTGTAACTTCTTTCACATCCTTGGGGGGTTGTCATCCCGAGACAACTGTTCATACAACTTCTCTCTTCTTCGAGAGTAGACCAAATTGTCTTATTCGGGGCATTAGTAAGCCCATATGGAATCACTACAACTCGTAGTGACCATGGTTTGTCCGGAATGCCGTGTTTGCAATATCCCAGTCTCGACTTCTCAATTGGTGACATTCAAACCTTAACTCGATCTTAGGAGAGACCACCGACCCTTGCAACCGGTCGAGTAGATCATCTATACGTGGTAGGGGGTACTTGTTCTTCATTGTCATCTTGTTCGGCTCATTGTAATCGATGTACAAATGGAGATAACCGTCTCTCTTTTCGCAAACTGGTGTTCTCAATTTCAAATCAAGATTTTAAGATGTATTCTACGTTCTTGTTACCATTCCTTTATGATCCCACAACCTGGTTACTCTCCTCCACACTCATCCATAGACCACTCGCACATGCGCGTTCTCAGTTGTCACCAATTAGTTGATAATTGACCTTCTCCCATGTCAATGGCTTACCATTCTTCTATGCTTCCATGTTACCATTTTCATGAAGGCTACCCTCTCGGGGTACTCTACCTTAAACTCCGTTAGCTCATTCTTCATTCCACGCTTTCTTTTCCTTCTGCGAGATAAATATACCCTTCCCGGCGTTGTTGTGTCACATGACTCACCTTCATATGCTTAACCGCGCTTCATGATATCTTGTAAGTGCGTCTTCTCAAAATCTCTAACGTTAGTTAACATCCACGTTTTGCTCTCATCTTCTTAGGATCATCATTTATACACACTTCCTCCTTTTTGGCGTTTCTTCACCTTATCGTCATAACGAAAACCGGTCAACTCCGCGTGAATCCCCATCTTGCCATTCTTCTCATAACTCTCTTAATGCTGACTCTTCACTTAATGGTACCTCGTAAGCTTAACTTACGGTATCTTATATCCTTCACACTTGGTTCAATCACGTTTCTCATCTTGACTCCAAAGCTTAGGAGCGTCTAAGGAAAGCTTCACTTCTCGTGATGGAACACCGCCTTTAACCTTGGTAGAATGCACCCATCTCCTCCTCGATTCGCATCTTTAGTTGTCCACGCGTCTTCTTGAAGAACTTAAGTTTGTTATCTCCATTGTTCTCGTCGTCGTTCGATCATGGCTTCTTTAGAACCGCTTCTATACTTTAATGTTGCTCCCTTCTCTTGTATTGCTTTCATCTTGATTGCTCTTAAGTTGTCTCGAGTTTTCTTTTACTTGGTTGCCCTTTGCTTATGTCATCTCTACTCCTCCTCTTTGATATCCTTTTAAAGGAATCCGCGAAACGTCATGGTGTTCGTTAGCACGAAAAGTCAACTCGATACTTGAGCGTACTCCTCCTCGTATGAACGTTATCCCACGCCAACGCCGTCGCCTCAAAGGGGATGATATCGTTGTGACTTTGCTCTGATATCAATTTGACGTGTCTTTGGAGACGTTCAAGGATAAACTTCGGAACTCGATCAAGCTAGAGCTTTAACTACTCCTTTGTTGATGTGCATCGTTGTAACTTTGGATTGAAATGGGTGGCGGAAGCAATTGAGATGAATGTGGAAACGAAGGTGATTCGATCTTGAGAGATCGAATAAGCCTTTACTTTTGATGTGGATTGAGGTTTGATTCTTGAGAAGAATCCTCGAATGTGGATTTCTTGGATCAAAGATTATAGATCCAAGGAAGAACTTTGAGAGGATGGAAGAGAGAGTTGATGCCAAAGATAAGTAGGAGGAAATAAATAAACGGGAGACCCAAGCCCAATAAGAATTGCGTAAAGAGGAACCAATAGAAATTGCCTAAGGGAGGTCCAATGAAAATATTCAGAAGGGAATATTCCTCAAGAATATTCCTTCTATTATTACATAATTAATAAAGGGACATAACTAAGGAAATGACTCAAAATGGCAAGCTTCATGTCATGACTAGACATGCCGCTTGCGGGTCTCTTAGCCGGATAGACGTATGACCTTGCCATCCGATGGCATATCACCTCCCTTAAGCAATTCCTATTGATTCCTCTTTAGGCAATTCCTATTGAGCTTGGGCCTCCGATTTATGCATTTCTATTAGCCCGTATTTAGGCAACACCCTTTATATAAGGATGTGTTGGCCTTCATTGTAAATCATGTCTATGTTGAATCCAAGTATAGTGAAGGGAAATCCTCGTACTTGGTTATCGCTTTTTTCCCCCTCCTCAAATATCTATCTTGGATCTAGTATTTGATCCAAGCCTTCAATAATCGGGGATCCTTTTGAAGGATCAATTATCCCACTCCACCTCGTGGATGATCTGATCTATCTTGATCGGATCGACCGTATGCTTCCGCATCCATTTCTAAGCCCCCATCAACCATATTCTATCTTTGATCTGCCTCGAACGACCAAGAAGGAGTAGTTGAAGTTTCTCATCAATCTAGATCGCCTCGAACGAATCGAAATGAGACCTTTTTTATTGCATCCACGTCTGATGGACAATGCAAATACAAAGGCATTTTGGGTGCCGGACCATCAAACAGTCCCCGGCTTGCGTCCGTCATTGAAATTCAACATCCCTTACATCTTGAAGGCAATGAGTCCCAGGAAGAAGACGAATAACCTTGGCCCGACTCCGGATGATATGACTAAGTTATGGAAAATGAAACTTGTTCATATTGGTAGAAGAGGGATGCAAATTTTGGCGAAGGAAGATCAACCATCAAGAGTTATTCACCAGAGCTTAGCTGAAGGATGCTCAAGAAGAGTTGGAGTAAGACCTCCACAAATGTACAACTTTGAGGGTATGGTTGGTTATGCTCTACATGATGCTGAAGAGGTAGATACTCATGAACCATCCACCTATAGAGAAGTTGTATACGAGAATGAAGCTGCACAGTGGTTTGTAGCACCGTGAGATGAGATGTAGGATTTGGGAGCAGCTCGGAAAATTCTAGGAATGGAGATTCTTAGAAACGGGGATGATAAGAAGTTTTTCTTATTGTAGAAAGGTTACACTAAAAAGGTGTTGCCAAGGTTCGGAATGTCTCGGCCAAGCCTATTGATACACCTGGTGCTGCTAACATTCACCATACCACTCTGTTTTTACCTCAGTTGAATGAAGAGAAGAAGTATATGTCACGAGACTCTTATACTAGTGTAGTAGGGAGTTTGATGTATGCTATGGTCTACACAAGAACAGATCTGGCACAAGCTGTTAGTGTTGTCAGCAGGTTCATGGGACAACCTGGAAAACAACAATGGCAAGCTGTAAAGAGGATCAGGGTGAAGAAAGTAGGAACTGTTGATAATCCTGTTGATATGTTCACTAAGTCAGTACCTCGCAACAAGTTCTAACACTGTCTGGAGTTGCTAAATGTCATAAGCTGTTGACTGCCAAAAGGCACATCTGGATAAAGAGAGGTGTTGGTATGAGCATTGATTATTACATCCGGTCTGGGCATTAATTAATGCATCTGGTATGGGCATTGATTATTGCATTTGGTATGGACATTGACTAATGCATCTAGTATGGGCATTGACTAATGCATCTAGAGGAATTGATTTGGGCATTGGCTAATACATCGGATATGTCTATGAGGATTCGGACATTGACTAATGCAATCTGGTATATTTGAGAATTCAAGTCAAGGTGGAGATTTGTTGAACATGCATTGAATTAGGCTTATTTTTGTTTGGCCCTTTTCTATTTTGGTCCCGTCTTATACTTGGCTTCCAAGTTTGAACTTGCCAAGTGTGAATCCGCCTAAGTCTAAAACCTGCTAAGTATAAATCTGCCAAGTATAAATCTGTCAAGTATAAACTTGCCAAATTATAAACCTAAGGGTTTTGTTCCTATATATATTGTAGGGTTCCCTTAGTTTCCTATCATTGATCATTTGTTAATCTGATATGGAATAACCAAGTTATCAATTGTAATATGGGATAACTTAGTTATCATCTGTTTATTCTTCTCATATGTACTCTGAAACATTTCAATAAAATCTCTCTTAAAAGTGGAGGTAGCCTTTATTGGATGAGCCACTATAAATCTGTGTGTTGTCTTTCTTGTTTGTTGAATTATATTCTTTCTTAGTGATTCCGCACAACAGTCACATTGATGTGGCCAATATGCTTTTTAGAAACTGATTCAAACCTTGCTAAAATAGCCCGAAACAATGGGAAAACGGTCGATTATGTATGTAATAGGATACCACATGTTTTCAACTAGCAACATGATTGGGCGGTTTCTATATTCATATGCAACTTCTTATGCCTTTTTTTTAATTATCCTATATAGGTTTTCTCATTGCCAAGAATCCTTCAATATACAAGAAAACCAAAAATATTTTACTACACTTAAGTAAGCGTTGTAGTACTTTCATCTTACACAAGTTTGTGTTTGACATATTTCGATTATTATATTACAAGTGATTAAATTGTTGGAGCTATAATTTTTTCTTGTTTTTTTTAATACATAAACCACCAAATACGCCGTATTATAAAAACCTCTATATAGCGGATGTACCTACGGAAAATACATTGAACTTTTTAAATATGATATATTCCGGATGTACATCAGCTGTATAAACTATAAAATAACCCGGATATGTATATCCATATGCCTTTTAATACGCCGGATATCTCAAAGTTTATATACCCCGGACTCTGAAAACCTGGGGTATCTACTACGAAATATGCCGGATATGTCAAACAGTATATACCCCGGCAACGTATTTATCCGGGGTATATACTACCAAATACCCGCATATTTAAGTGCACGTAAAGTGGTTGGATTTTTTTTTCAAATTATATACGCTGGATGAAAAAAAATGGTACGGACGGGGTATACACTTTTGGACCAAATATGTTGCTAACCCTTATGCCCGACGTAGTCCGGGGTATATAGCCTCAAATAGCCGGGGTATTTGACCTTTTTTCTCTTAGTGGCAAAACAAAGCACGTGACAAATAGGGATGAAGTGAAGTTAGTGATTCTTATTGGAAAAGTTTTAACATCGAGACCTTTACATATATATTAATAAAATTAAAAAATACATTTATATTGATTAACATAAGAAAATAGAAAGAAATTAGGGTTTAAGATATCAATCTCTACTTCTATTTGATGTTAATCGTTATAAATTTATCAGAAATTTATTAATTTCTTATAAATATATATAACGATTAACATCAAATATCCCTAGTCTACAAAAAAGGTAAAATAAAATAAAACCTTTATCATCAAATAGCAGTAGATATAGTCTACAAGAAAAACTAAAATAAAAGCTTAATCATCAAATAGTAGTAGATTGGTATCTTAAACCCTAATTTGTAACGATTAACATTAAACATTCAATATTAGTAGATTATTTACTTAAACCATAATTTATTTTTATCCTCTTAAAACTTGATGTTAATCATTATAAATGTTTTTTATGAAAAAAAAAAGAAATATAAATAATGTCAAATCGTTAGATGGTTTATTACATATCATCTGTCACGTCAATTTGGAGTGAGGGAAGGGCCATGAGCACAAAACATTCATTAGTTTAGGGACTTAGTAAGAGAAGTTTAAACTTAAAGGACTAGTAAGAATAAAGTTTCAAAGTTTAGGGACTTAGTAAGCGAAGTTTAAACTTTAAGGACTAGTAAGATAAACGTTTCGAAGTTAGGGACCAATGACGTATATTACCCATAAAAAACTCTAAATTACCATAACACATGAATTAAGATATATAGGATAATGACAATCATGAACATCATAAAATCTTAATGCAAGATGGACTTTCCAAACCTTAAGTAACTGTTTTTTTTGAAAAACATGCTAACAAAAACTTGTTCCTTTATTAAATTGACAAAACAAGACAAATCGAACTGACCACTAACATATCGGCCAATCACCCAAGACCAATCGGCCGATCTCCTATAAAGATCGGAAAACTCGGTGCGGTCTTCTTCTATGCCACTAGCATGTCCCTTAAAATATATTATAATTTGTATTTAAAATTGGAAAATTAAACTAATGGTTGAATGACCTAATTTATAAGGAGGATATCTAACCTAATCTTCCTAAGGTTTGAGGGTAATCCTACTAAACCCTAATTGCAAGGATAAGATATAAAATGGTCCAAACAGATTAGGCTAAAAGATAACCCGAAGAAGGGGCAAAAAGGAAAAGAAGAATAAGGTAAATCATCCTAGATGGAAGTGAAATAGTGCAAATCAGCCAACTTCTAAGGCCAGATTGACCGATTTTAGTGAAAATGGATAATCTAATGCAGAATGCATCATCTTGGAGAAATGTTTTTTCCTCGAACGGTCTTCATTTTTCACTCTCATATTTGTATCAGTTCAAGAACTTGATCGACCTTGACTTTATATATAGTATGATAACCCTTATATGTAGCAAGCGTTCTTCATAATAATTCCATTTTAGCTTCAAAAATGGTAAAATGTCTACAATGTCATTAAAAAAAAAGAGTAGATCTTCAAAAGAAAAAGAGGGGAAGATTTATCATTATATGATGCAAATCTAGTCTATATGCTCATACCATAATTCGATGAATAAGAATGATGGTGAAAAATACGATTAAACGGATGTTATCGAACCTATATGAATTACTTTTAGTATAGTAACTATTAAAGTCAAATCTATGATTTGTTGTGGGTCAATATTGATAATTTTATGTAAATATTTAGGGCAAGTTTAGTGGTCACACTCTCTTGTAACCCCTTAGTAATCACGCACTCTAGTAACTCCTTAATAATTATGCACTCTTGTAACTCCTAACAATTATGCACTCTTGAAACCTCTTTATATATTGTTAATAATCTAATGAAAACCTCAAGGGTATTGTAAGAGCCTTAGTCTTTTGGGACCGAGTTTTCCTTAGCCGAGATTGACCTTAGCCGCCCCCGCGGGCTTGTATGCCGCCCCAGCGGGTTTCTGCTCCCGCGGCTCAGGGAACCGCCCCCGCGGTTTCCTGCTGCTGCAGCCGGTTTTGTTGACCAGTTGACTCGTGCTTTACTCTCTTCCTTATTTCTTTCTTTCCTTGTTGAGCAAGGGTTCCTTATTCACTTATTCCCAACCTCCCTACGTCCTTCTTGCTTCTCCTTCTCCCTCTTTGATCTTGTGTGTGAGTGTTCTTGAGTTTGGAAGTGTTTTGATTGTGAGGATGATGATGTTGATGATGTTGGATGTTGTGATGAGCTTGAGAGTTAGCTGTGTTGGGTGTTGATCCTCTGTGCAGCCTAGGACCACAAGTGTGGTAAGTTCTTTGCTTCTTCTCCTTCTCTTCTTCTTTGATTTCATCTCCCTTAACTTAGGATTAGATGATTTGGATATAGATTGATGTTAGTATATGTATGTATATGCATGTGTATGATTTTGGAATGGAAGAGACGTGATTTGATCACGTGAAGTGTGAAAGAGGACTCGCGGGGCTACGTTCTGCACCGTCGCCGCCCCCGTGCCTGGAAGCCGCCGCCCCTGCGGAAGCCGTGCCACAACACCTGCGCCGTGCCTGCGTTGCCTGCGACCATTGTCACCGCGCCTGCGGCTGAGCCTTGCCACGCCTGCGGGTTGCCTTACTCCGCCCCTGCGTCTCTCTTGTCATGCAGGTGCGTCTTGTCCCGGGTCTACCTAGAGTTAGGTAGATCCTTTCCTTTCCTAGTATGAGCCGGTTAGTAGCATGCTAGGTACGTGTATGAGGTTAGAATGATGCTGAGTATGATATCGTTTATGCCGGTTATGGCTTTGAGGCTGATGAGGTAGGATATGATCCTTATGGATCCATTGGGCCTAGGTGTGACCCCTTTGATGGATATGAGTTGATATGTTGTTATGCCTTGTTATTAGGCAGTGTTGTCCTCCAGATTGGAGTGGACCAGGTTGAGAGTTGATCGTAGTGAGACTACAACTGAGGTTGAGGTAAGTCCATAGGACTTACTTAGCTACCATCCTTATATTGGATGTATGCATGAGTGGTGTTTGTTATATGCTTTATAGCATGCGATATGGTTCATTACCGACCTATGTTATATTGACCGCCCATTGTAGTGGCTGTGACAACTTACCTTTCATCCCGTAGTGGAGCGTGGGAAGTTCTCAGTAAGCTAGTTAGTTCTAGTATACGGGAAGGGCACTGACCACTCCTTATAGTATACGGGAAGGTGCGCTGATACCACTCTAGCTAGCTATTGCACGCAAAGGCGAGGTTTATATACATACCTCATGTCACATATTTTCATATGCAGATCTATATACTATTTGAGTGATTGACGTTATAAAGATAATAAACCGGGTAAATGTGTGAAAGCATGATGATGTGTTATGATTCCTGATGTGTGATTCTGCTCTAGCATCTTCTTATATATGTGTATGGTTAGCTAACGGTTTTATACCGTGTTGTAGATCCTTTGCAGGTTAGGAGAACTGCAGAGTGATCCAGAGGGGTGATCTGTTGAGGGCTCCGTACACTGGGGCGATATCGTGGGATATGGGATATTTATGTTGTATGGATTTATATTTTGATTTTGTACTCAACAGTTACTCTGTATTACCTTTTGATATGTATATATATATATATATATATATATATATATATATATATATATATATATATATATATATATATATATATATATCAATTTTATGTTTTGTTTTAATCTATATGTGCCTTGTTGTAAGATTGAGTGAACTTGTCGTCAGGTTAGGGTCAGGATCCATTGTGAGATCCTAGCCCAGTAGCACCTCGATTCCTATGGATTTGGGGTGTTACAAAGTTGGTATCAGAGCCCAGGTTGACAACAATGACACTTGTAATCTGCGTTAAAGGTTGAATAGATAAATAAACAGAACCCGAAAGGGGTCTAACTTTTCAAAAGGTTTTGGTTTTGAAATGAGTACAAATGTTTTGGGATATCGTGTACGTGAGCCATCGCCCCTCTGAAGATCTCGACAGTATAGATATATATATATATATATATTCTGTTGTGATTGATTTGATATATATCTATACATATGACATATATATAGCCTTCTAAGTTAGGTTTATGTCTTCTGCAGATGGTTCAGACTAGAGCCTTACCTGCACCTAGACGAGGTAGAGGTAGACCCCCTCTAGGTAGAGGACGAGGTAGGACTCCTGCTGGTGGTTCACAGGAAGCGGGAGAGATACATGAGGAGGTTGCTGAGAGTGCCGTTCCTGAGACTGGAAACGGTGCAGCTGAGAGACAAGGGTCATAGAGAGCCCAGTCTGGTGAGTCTGTTCGTGTCTCCATGGGGGGATCAGAGTTCCGTGCTTATATTAGACGAGTAGAGGAGGCTGCCAGAGCCGGTAGACGTGCCCCAGATTTACAAGCACAGGAGGGACCATCTAAGAGATCCCACGGAGTGACTCAGGTGCCAACTGTACAGGCACATGCTGCTGAGATTCCTCAGGTTCGAGAGGAGCATCGAGGGCCTAGACCAGATACCTGGTTGAAGGCATTCCATCAGATGGGTATACCCCCTTTCATTGGGAAGGTGGGGTTAGAGGTTGAGCTCTGGATTGGACATGTGGACTCAGCTCTGGAGTCCAATAGATGTCTAGTGGACAGACATATCGAACTGGTGCAGACTTTATTCAGGGACTTGGCATAACACTGGTGGAGATCAGTACGGGGTCAGGTTACTAGTTATGAGCATATGAGGACTATGATCAGAGAGCGTTTCTGCCCTGCCTCACTAAGGAGGGAGAAACTGCAGGATTTTGTGGAGGCTAGGTTTGAGGATGTACCAGTCTCCGAGGCTATCAGGAGGTTCCAGGAGAAGCGGGCATTGCTGGGTCCAGCTGCACCTCCTGCAGATCAGCATATATACCTGTTTTCCCGACGACTGAGGGATACTACCCGGACTTACATGGCGGGGTTTCACTGTGAGACCTTGGTTGATTATCAGGACCGGGCTTCTAATTATGAGAGAGAGCGAGCTGGTCAGAGGAGAGCATCTCAGACCGGGGGGTCTGAGAAGAGGCAACGTACAGGGAAGACCAGTGGTACTGGTGGTGTTGCTACTGTTTGGCGAGGTCAGAGACGCTAGAGTCACCCCTCATCTGCACCAGTTGCAGATAAGGGACGTTAGTGTTTTAACTGTGGTGATCCAGGACATATGAGGCCCGAGTGCACGAGGCCACTAGTGACTTGCTACACTTGTGGTAGGCAGGGTCACAGAGTTGTTTACTGCCGACAGGGCGGAGCTTCATCTCAGCAGGGTTCTTCCCCTGCCAGTGTAGCGGGAGGTGGGCAGAGGCCACCTCAGCAGCAGCAGACACAGGGACAACAGAGAGTCCCAGATCGCCCTACGACTCAGGGATCTGCTCCCGGGCCGAGTAGAGGCAGAGGTCGTGGTGGGAGCACCACTGATACCAGAGGACCACAGGGTCGAGTCTTTGAGCTTAGGAGTGTAGAGGAGCCAGCTACACCGACTGCTACAGGTACCATTCTGATTCATGGTTTACCTGTTAGAGTCTTATTTGATACTGGTGCTACGCGTTCTTTTATTTCTGATGCTTGTGTAGAGCGTTTGAGTTTAGATACGGTTGAGGGGATGCCCTTTATTATAGGGTTACCCGATGGTGGTAGGGTCAGAGGTGCCCGTGAGATTCATGGTTGTCCCATTTCTGTAGGGACTCGTGTGTTACTAGTTTACTTCTTTGTCATGCCATTAGAGCATGAAGAAGTCATTCTAGGTATGGATTGGATGGATAGACATTCTACAGTCTTAGATGTAGGTAGGAGGACTGTTACCCTCTCTACCGAGTTAGGTCAGATAGAGGTTTTCCGAGGTTGGGACCTTGGAAAGACATGCACGATTATCAGTGCGATACGGGCAGCGAGACTGATTGCACAGGGTTGTGATGCCTTCTGGTGTTATGCCATGAAGGAGGGGGAGAGTCCATCATTAGAGGATATCCTAGTTGTCTGTGATTTTGCAGATGTATTTGCTTAGCCGTTCAGTTTGCCGCCTCAGAGGAGTGTGGATTTCAGTATTGAGTTAGAGCCTGGAACGAGACCTATCTCGAATGCCCCATACAGGATGGCGCCTGTCGAGATGTTGGAGCTAAAGAAGCAACTTGAGGAGCTGACTGAGAAGGGCTTCATTCGCCCTAGCGTGTCCCCATGGGAGCACCTATCCTCTTCGTACGGAAGAAGGACGGATCGTTGAGGTTGTGTATAGATTACAGAGAGCTGAACAAGGTGACCATCAAGAACAAGTATCAACTGCCTCGTATTGATGATTTGTTAGATCAACTTCAGGGAGCGACAATATTCTCCAGGATTGATCTGCGTTCAGGGTATCACCAGCTGAGGGTAAGAGAGCAGGATGTGCACAGGACAGCATTCCGGACCAGATATGGACACTACGAGTTTGTAGTGATGCCATTTGGGCTTACGAATGCCCCATCCGTCTTTATGGAGTTGATGAACAGTATATTCATCGACTTCCTGGATCAGTTTGTGGTAGTATTCATAGATGACATTCTGGTATACTCTCGCAGCAAAGAGGAGCATCCAGGGCAGTTGAGGACTGTGTTGCAGGTTTTACGAGATAGAGAACTTTATGCTAAGTTCTCTAAGTGCGAGTTTTGGATGTCAGAGGTAGCATTCCTGGGTCATGTGGTTTCAGCTGAAGGGATCAAGGTGGATCCAGTGAAGATAGAGGCTGTAGCAGCTTGGACTACACCGACGAACGTCAAGGATGTACGTAGCTTCCTTGGCCTAGCCGGTTATTACAGACGTTTTGTGGAGGGATTTTCTATGATTGCCCGTCCACTGACGAGTCAACTGAGGAAGACTACCAGATTTGTATGGTCTGATCAGTGTATGCAGAGTTTTGAGGAGTTGAAGAGACGTTTGACTTCTGCTCCTATTTTGGCACAGTGATGCATCCAAGCTAGGCTTGGGATGTGTGTTGATGCAGAGAGGCAGGGTGATTGCATATGTGTCTCGACAGCTAAAGACGTATGAGGAGAACTACCCGACTCATGATCTGGAGTTGGCAACAATAGTTCATGCACTGAAGATCTGAAGACATTACCTGTATGGTGCTACATGTCAGATCTTCACAGACCATAAGAGTCTGAAGTACATTTTCACGCAGCGGGAATTGAATAACCGCCAGCGTAGGTGGCTCGAGCTGATTAAGGACTTTGATTTAGAGATTTTGTATCATCCAGGGAAGGCGAACGCTGTCGCCGATGCCCTGAGCAGGAAGACGCCTCGAAAGCAGGCGATTGCGAGGCTGACAGTTCAGCATCAGTTGCAGAGGGATTTGATCTGGTTAGAGTTGGACATCCAGTTTCCTGATGAGGATGTCCAACTGCGTACGTTAGAGGTTCTTCCTGATCTGTTGGGTGAGATCCAACAGAAGCAGGAGACCTGCCCGACACTGATGAGGATACTAGATAGGATGTCTCGAGATGTGGCACCACAGTTCCTGCTAGGAGCAGATGGAGTATTGAGACGCCGCGGTCGCGTCTGTGTACCCGCTGATGCGGATCTACGTCAGAGGATTTTACAGGAGGCTCACTGTACACCTTACTCTGTACATCCAGGTACGAGTAAGATGTATCAGGATTTGAGACGTTTATATTGGTGGTGAGGGCTGAAGCCCGATGTGGCCAGATTTGTGGCACAGTGTGCGACCTGCCAGCAGGTCAAGATAGAGCATTGTAGACCTGGAGATGAGCTCCATCCACTTCCTGTTCCACAGAGGAAGTGGGAGGACGTCACCATGGACTTTGTGACCGGGCTGAGATTGAGCCGGAGTTTTGATGCTATTTGGGTTACAGTGGACAGATTGACGAAGACGGAACGTTTCATTCCTATTAAGGAGAAGTGGACGGTGAGCAGATTAACTGAGGAGTACACTAGGCAGATAGTGAGACTCCGTGGTGTACCGAGGACGATCGTCTCAGACAGAGATGGACGATTTACCTCGAGATTTTGGCAGCAGATTCAGACTGCCCTAGGGACGAGTTTGCACTTCATGACTGCATTCCATCCTCAGACAGATGGTCAGTCAGAGAAGACCATTCAGACTCTAGAGGATATGTTGCGAGCTTGTGTGTTGGATTAGGGACAAGTGTGGACGGATCATCTCCCACTTGTTGAGTTCTCATACAACAACACCTGGCATGCATCTATTGGGATGACCCCATATGAGGCACTGTATGGGCAAAGATGTTGTACTCCATTATGCTGGGATGAGCAGAGCAGTGTTAGTGGTTTGACACCTGATCGGATTCAGGATGATGTGGCTCGAGTAGCACTGATTCGAGAGCGGATGCTGATTGCCCAGAGCCGTCAAAAGTCGTATGCTGATAGGAGGCATAGACCTCTAGAGTTCAGAGTTGGAGCCCATGTGTGGCTAAGAGTGTCCCCGACACGAGGTGTTAGACGTTTTGGCATTAAGGGGAAACTGAGTCCCCGATATGTCGGACCGTTCGAGATTCTGGATCGGGTTGGGAGCGCAGTATACATATTAGCCTTGCCTCCGAGATTAGAGGGTGTTCACCCTGTATTTCATGTGTCTCAACTGAGGGAGTACATTCCAGATCCGAGACACAACGTGAGTGATGATGATTTGGTGGTTGAGCCAGAACACACTTTTGTTGAGCACCCGATTGCAGTCCTAGAACGAGGTATGAGACGCCTGCATTCGAAGGACATTCCTATGCTGAGGATACAGTGGTCGAGACGAGGACCTGATGAGGCTACATGGAAGACTAAGGATAGTATCCAGAGGACTTATCCAGAGTTCTATGCCGAGTTAGATGCACTAGTAGGATCACCGAGTAGATCTTAGTACTATCTTTGTGAGTATTATGTGTTTATATGCTTATATGCTATGATGTGTTTATTGTCATACTAGCTTTGATGTGATATATGATCTTATTAGATCTTGTTGTGCTGGTATGATTATTGTTTATAGCTGAGATAGCTCTTTCCTCCATGCTATTGTGATACGTTTAGGATTCAGCTGGAGATGTTATTCCTCTATGCTATTTTGATGGACATAGTGTTACTGGAGATGTTTTTCCTTCATGCCTTTCTGTTATGAGTATGATACGGCTAGAGATGTGATTCCTCTATGTCTTGTGATATGTTTATGGTTTGGCTAGAGATGGTTTTCCTCTATGCCTTGGATAGTGTTTTGTTGCTGGAGTTGATGATTTCCTCCTTGCTTAAAGTTTGAGGTTATAGAGAGAGTTGTACCTCGGCTTATGAGTCCGAGTGGTTTGAGGATTTTACAAGTTTCGGGACGAAACTTGTTTTTAGGGGGGTGAGGTGTAAGATCCTTAGTCTTTTGGGACCTAGTTTTCCTTAGCCGATATTTGGCTTTAGCCGAGATTGACCTTAGCTGCCCTCGCGGGCTTGTATGCCGCCCCAACGGGTTTCCGCTCCCGCGGCCAAGGGAACCGCCCCCGCGGTTTCCTGCGGCTGCAGTCGGTTTTGTTGACCGGTTGACTCATGCTTTACTCTCTTCCTTATTTATTTCTTTCCTTGCTGAGCAAGGGTTCCTTATTCACTTATTCCCAGCCTCCCTACGTCCTTCTTGCTTTCCGTCCCCCTCTTTGATCTTGTGTGTGAGTGTTCTTGAGTTTGGAAGTGTTTTGATTGTGAGGATGATGATGTTGGATGTTGTGATGAGCTTGAGAGTTAGCTGTGTTGGGTGTTGATCCTCTGTGCAGCCTAGGACCACAAGTGTGGTAAGTTCTTTGCTTCTTCTCCTTCTCTTCTTCTTTGATTCCATCTCCCTTAGCTTAGGATTAGATGATTTGGATATAGATTGATGTTAGTATATGTATGTATATGCATGTGTATGATTTTGGAATGGAAGAGATGTGATTTGATCACGTGAAGAGTGAAAGAGGACTCGCGGGGCTACGTTCTGCACCGTCGCCGCCCACGCGCCTGGAAGCCGCCGCCCTTGCGGAAGCCGTGCCACAGCGCCTGCGCCGTGCATGCGTTGCCTGCGGCCATTGTCACCGCGCCTGCGGCTGAGCCTTGCCGCGCCTGCGGGTTGCCTTACTCCGCCCCTGCGTCTCTCTTGTCATGCAGGTGCGTCTTGTCCCGGGTCTACCTAGAGTTAGGTAGATCCTTTCCATTCCTAGTATGAGCCGGTTAGTAGCATGCTAGGTACGTGTATGAGGTTAGAATGATGCTGAGTATGATATCGTTTATGCCGATTATGGCTTTGAGGCTTATGAGGTAGGATATGATCCTTATGGATCCATTGGGCCTAGGTGTGACCCCTTTGATGGATATGAGTTGATATGTTGTTATGCCTTGTTATTAGGCAGTGTTGTCCTCCAGATTGGAGTGGACCAGGTTGAGAGTTGATCGTAGTGAGACTACTAATGAGGTTGAGGTAAGTCCATAGGACTTACTTAGCTACCATCCTTATATTGGATGTATGCATGAGTGGTGTTTGTTATATGCTTTATAGCATGCGATATGGTTCATTACCGACCTATGTTATATTGACCGCCCATTGTAGTGGCTGTGAAAACTTACCTTTCATCCCGTAGTGGAGTCTGAGAAGTTCTCTGTAAGCTAGTTAGTTCTAGTATACAGGAAGGGCACTGGCCACTCCTTATGGTATACGGGAAGGTGCACTGATACCACTCCAGCTAGCTATTGGACGCAGAGGCGAGGTTTATATACATACCTCGTGTCACATATTTTCATATGCAAATCTATATACTATTTGAGTGATTGACGTTATAAAGATAATGAACGTGGTAAATGTGTGAAAGCATAATGATGTGTTATGATTTCTTATGTGTGTTTGTGCTCTAGCATCTTCTTATATATGTGTATGGTTAGCTAACGGTTTTATACCGTGTTGTAGATCCTTTGCAGGTTAGGAGAACTGTAGAGTGATCCAGAGGGGTGATCTGCTGAGGGCTCCGTACACTGGCGCGATATCGTGGGATATGGGATATTTATGTTGTTCGGATTTATATTTTGATTTTGTACTCAACAGTTACTCTGTATTACCTTTTGGTATGTATATATATATATCAGTTTTATGTTTTGTTTTAATCTATCTGTGTCTTGTTGTAAGACTCAGTGAACTTGTTGTCAGGCTAGGGTCAGGATCCATTGTGAGATCCTAGCCCAGTAGCACCTCGAGTCCTACGGATTTGGAGTGTTACATAATCTCACATGTTCCGCCTCTTTCTTTTCTACCGTCAACTCACGTGCATCTTGCCGCAAGCCCTCTCAATCCCGCCGGTAACCACTGTTATTGCACCCCTTCACCGTGTACTCATGGACAAAGACAAGAAAAGATGCTTTCATTCCGCTCTTGGGATCTCCAACATCAAGAATAACATCGCCCTTGTTCTCGATCATGACACAACCTATGCCTCTTGGGTTACCTTGTTTCGCATCACCGCCAAGGCTCACAACCTCTTGGATCATATTGACGAACAAACTGCCAAACTAGATGACATAAATGATGAGTTATGGAATCAAGTTGATACTACCGTTCTTCAATGGATCTATAATAGGGTTTCAAAAGACACTCTTCTTCAAATCCTTAATCCCGATGACACAACTCTCCAAGCGTGGGGACAAATCAAGGATATTTTTCAAGATAACAAAAACACGCGTGTCGTGTATCTTGAACATGGGTTCAAAAATCCCAAGTTGGCTTCTTTTTCCTCCAGTCTCACTGTAATCCTCTTCCAGGTTCAATTTCGAGAGTATGATGTAAATATTTAGGACCAGTTTAGCAGTTACATTATCTTGTAACCCCTTAGTAACTACGCACTCTAATAACTCCTTAACAATTGTACATTCTTGTAATTTCTAGCAATTATGCACTCTTGTAACCTCTTTATATACTGTTAATAATATAATGGAAATCTCAAGGTAACTCGTACCTTTAGCTTGAGTCTTTTTCAAGATTAGGTGGTACATGCAATTCAGATTTATCATGGATATGAGTTGAATCGGGTTTGGTCAAAGTGAACCACAAATTGTGTCTAGGAGACTGTTCGGTTTGACGGATCTGATCAAATCATAAAAGTTCTTAATGTCGGATTAATTTTTGATATATAATTGATGTATTTTACCACTAGAACCATTCGATCTAATCTATTAACAATTATCATTATATGATTGAGGAAAATGATAAAAGTTGTCTAATTTTGAATCTTCATATTTGAACAAAGTGTCATAAGAGGAAAAAAAAAACCAAAACTTTACATCTCATATACGTGTTAGTTCTTATTATTGGATTCTTTGTCTTTCAAAAAGCTTGTGTTTTGGAAACATTATTGATTATTGAATCTTTTATGTCATTCAAAGAGTCTTTTTTAAAGTTTGTTCTAAAAAGGTTATGTGCAGTCAGATGATCAAGATACAGATATCATGTCGCTTACTATGCAATGCAATTATACTTGCAATCTTTTTTCTTCTTTTTTTTTTTTCTTTTTCTTTCAAATGTTTTTGTATAATTTAAACTATTATGCTTAAAAAAATATAATTAAACTTCAAAAATCATAATTATAAAATGTTATCGTCATAGAACTTTTTTTTGGGATTAAGATATAGTTAATAGAAAATCAGATAGAAAATGTTTTCATATTTTTAAAATTAAAATTAAAATTTATTATATCTTGATTCAACCTCTTTTTTCCCCCTACCTTCCTCCAGTTCCTCGTCACTATTTTAGTAGGAATAGTTATTGAGAATGTCCATGTCAAAATTAGTTGATATTCGGGCAATTCATATTATTTTTGTATATTTTATGATTGAAATGATTTTTATTTATTTGATGATAACTTATATTTTAGAAAAAAGCAACTTCATATTTATATCTTAAATTAGATTATGCTCTAAGTATGGATGACAATGGGTTGGATGATACGTAGTTGTATCACTTTTATCACCCGATCCATATTAAGAACCGTTTATTCGAACTATCACCTAGCCGAGGATCACCTTAGAAATTAAGAAAAATGTTCACCCTAAATCATAATCGAAGGTCATCGTGTGAGTCGGTTTTTTTGGGTTCACACTATAAATTAAGCGATTTTTAAAATAAACAACCAAATATACGATAATTCGATAACTCAATTACCCAAGTGTTAAATTAACCGTCTGTATGGTTCGGTTTATCTAATAATCATCGGTTGCAGTTGAGATTACTTACTATTTCTTTTTTTTTGGTTTTACGTTCGATTCGATCGGCATACGGACCTGGTACGGATGTGGCCCATTTCGAGAGACCCTCCCAATATCAACTTTTTTCATACATGCTGTCGAGAGGATTCGAACTCGAATCTCCAAATCAACACTTAAGGAGTCTAAAATCACTTTACCACTAGACCAAATGAGTATTGGTTGAGATTACTATTTCTAATAATAATTAGTATTCAATTAATATATTAGTAGTTTTTATTAGTAAAACTTATATAGAATTGTATAATTTCAAAAATTATTGGCACCAAAAAAATATAAGCAAACGTTATAACTAACATCAAAACTTTGTTTTATTTGAGTGGAGACTGTGGAGGCCTCCACAACTTTTCTATGCCATGTATTAAGTTGGGTAAGGACGTTTGCATTATATACCGAAAAGTAAAGACAAAAGCAAATTTCCAAATGACCAGTGAAATAAGGTGAGTCCACTTAAGAATTCAGTCAACATTAAACTAATTTGTTTGCATTTATAACATTATTATTCATAAAAAAGAATTTTAACATACATCGGTGCTCATGTAAAGGCTATGTTGCCCGTCCAGATAAATCTTAAAAATAAGTTTAATTACTTGGGTGTGCGCATGATTTCTTTTTGTAAAACTATGCATTTAACTTTCAGAATCAAAGACGTAAAGAATGTATATAGACTGTGTAACGTATTATCCGCACTTTGTGCGAGACCGAGTCTTAATAAACTATTACTATTATATTTTTTATTTGTTTTTAATATATATTTTTTATAAACACGAACGTGATGAGTAAATTTTATATGATAAATTTTTTCGATTTTATTAAATTTTATTGAAATTATTAATTTATATTTCAATTAAAAATAGACTTTTTTTAAAAAAAATGAGAGTTTTACCAAAAAAAGAAGATAAAAGTGCACCTTAGGAAAAAATTAGAGTCACTTAAATGCTTTACGGTGGTTATTATAAAAAAATAAAAGTTTTAAAAACTAATTTAGCAATCGTGCCCATTATTTTAAATTTGTAATACATGTAAATAGGGTGTTTGTAATACATTTAATCCAACAAATTCCGATCTTGTCCTCGTCTCGATTTCGTTCTAATCCCGACTTAATTTCATAAAATTAGCTACCAAACCCGTCCCACTAATAAATAATCAGGAAGAGATGAGCCTTAACTTTTTCATCCCGTCATACTTTTCCGTTCAAGGTAGAAATATCCGTGCCGAGAACTTGTTGAAATTTTGACGTGATGATTTTATTGTCATTGTATGTTTGTTTTACTTTACCTTATTATTATCATATGATTTTATTTTAATAAAAAGCCTCACACTTCAAGTCTTCAACTATTTTATACTTTTGAAGTCCTTTGTTGATGATAATATTTCAAAATATTTATTACTGCTACAATTGGATCTCAGAAATTTCGATTTCAAAACGTTTCTTAATAATAATACGAAATCTTTTACATTTTTGATTTGAAATGAATTTTTCAACAAAATTAAATTATGATAAGAAAATTTTTAGAAATATTTTACTAAATTTTAATTGATAAACAGTTTTCTTTTTAATCATTGAAAGAAGGGAGGAGATACACAACGTTAGTAAGACATATATTTCAATTGAGGCATGTTTTGTAACGAAGGAAAAGCTCGTTAGAGTTTATTTTGTTGAAACTAAAATTTAATATACCGGAATGGGAAAGAAGCAGAAGGATGAAAAAGTTTAAGAACACGGTTGCCGACTGAAAAGGGATCCGACGAAACGGAGCGTAGAGGCAGAGGAGAGACCGAGAACATGCTTGTTCTACAGTTGGATTTATAAGGAGAGTAAGTTGGTTTAGAAACACAAAAATGTGACTAATTAGTAGTTGTTATAATTGTCGTAAAATTGAAAAATAATAACGGATAAAATTAAAACTCAAAATTATCTGTGAAAATATATAGCCTAAAAATAGGTGATTTTAGAAAAGTGATAATTTAGTAATATATCATTATTTAGGTTAAATATTAATTATAAACGTGTCACATCAACAAAACGTAGGTTACTTTAGAAAGTGTGGGTATATATATATTATTAAAAAAAATGGTTAAAATAATAAATAGATGATAAAAAATTTAGATGAAACTTTTGTAACAACTTTAGATTAAAACATAATTTATAAGTTCGAAAATAACATATGAATAAAGGGTTAAATACTAAGATTACAAATATTTTAGGAAAAAGTTGATAACATACACAAAGTTTCGTAATCACTCTTCATGAAAACAACTCTAATAGATGAAAAGAAAACATTAATACTAAAAAACAATTACACACATTATATATATATATATTAAATGTTTGAATAAAAATTAAATTTCAAATTGGAATAAAACTTATGTAAAATTGAATTAGTTATATAGGCATGGAAATTGTAATAATCGAAAATTTTTTGATTTCTGAAATCGACTCGAATTACCGTGTTTGGTTTAAATCGAACAAAATCTGGCGTTAGATCTTACCCTTATTTCTTCTTTCTTTTGGCTTGTTGGCCTATCTTCCTTCTTCTTTTCCTGCGAGCCCACCTTCCTACTTGGCCGTTTTGGACGAACGACTCAGCCGATTTCCTCCTTTTCTCTACCTTATCCCGATCACCAGCTTGCATAAAATCAGAACGACAAGATACTCTTAAGCTTTTCCTCCCTCTCCCCTAACCCACGTCTTCTCCTGCACACCACCGGCGACTTTTTTGCTGCCGTTCGACCTCTTCTTTGGCGCCACGGGGTCGGTACATTCTTCGTTTTCTCCCTCGGTTATAGTTGTAGAGGAGCGGCCAACATTCAAGTTGCGAGCTTCCGTGCTTCTCCATCCAGTCCAAACCGGTCGGCAAGGAGGGAGGGAACATTCTTCATTCCCGGACCTCTACAACGGCCTATAAGTTTGTGAGTTCCTTTCTTCCTCTTCCACTTCCACATAGTTGCTTCCATGGCTTATGGCTTCCTTGTGCTGACCCACTATGGAACAACAACCACTAGGCGTGCCGAGCCGAACCTTCACCGTCCTAGTCGATTGCGGCCACTGGTGAGTAAGCACTTCACTTCCTTCTCCTTACTTTCGTCCTTGTCTGTACGTACATGAAGTCATAAAATAGGCTAGGTTTTGTTTTAAACAGGTTTCAAACTCTGGTCTTGAGCTCAAAGGATTTTCTCTGAAATTGCCTCTCCCCGGAATTGAACCAATGACCTTAGTTCTTGTGGCAGTTTTTCCAGAAAAATTTAGTTAGTGCAGCCGATTTTGGGATCAAGTTTCGATACCTTAAAATCGTCTTCTACCGTTGAATTTTTGAAATGTTGTAGATGAAATTACATAGTTTATTGTGTTGAAATTTGGGAACGATCCAATGGTTAGATTTTGTGACTATTGTGGTGTATGTTGGGTGTTTTATTAATTATAACTTGAGTAGGATTACATTACCTTGTGAGTAGACCCAAGTATATGAAAATGGGTCGTGTTAGCGCTACCATGTTATTGGGAGGCTCTCTGCGACCAGTCTATACGGTATACGGTGAGATGCATGAGATCCATTCCGGTTGGTAAACGGGGATAGAGACGAAGGTTGTAGGACCTTAGTGCCACACAATAAAGTTGAACAATTAGATTGAATCACCTAAATGAAGATAATAATATTGTTGAGTGTGGGCATGTTGTTTGTTTACTTTTCCGCCTTGTGTGTGGTTTTGTTATAGTATACTCATTGATTCATATAATTGTTAGCTAACGGTTTCCACCGTCATGTTGTAGACGCTTTGTAGAATAGGGCAGTTGTGGAGTGATCCGGAGTATTGTTGTCATCCCGGTTCCCGTGCATGTTAGGTCTTGACGTGAAATTTTCTTTAACGGAAAAACTCTTGTGTCTTTCAGTTCTTTGTTTTAGTCTATTATGACCGGTTGTCTTTTTTGTTTCTTTTCTTTGTATGACGATTTCAAACGCATAAAATGTTATTCGCTTTTCCTTTATTTGTGCCGTTTTGAAAGATCTGGTGAAATTGTTGTTAGGCTACGGTAGGACCCATTGTGAGGTCCTAACCCGTGACATTCCGAGTTCCTAGAATTTGGGGTATTACAACATTGTATCAAAGTGCTAGGTTGACAACAATGGAACTCGCAAACTACTAAAGGGCCAAATAAATAAATAAACAAAATCCGAAAGGGATTTGAACTTTCTAAATGAACTATGTTTTCAAAAATCATGCATAATCGGGTTGGGATAGTCGGTACGTGGGACCACCACTACTTTTCGTAGATCTCCACAACTTAGCATGAGATAGTTACCTTAACTAATAATTGATTAAGTATGTTCTAACTTTAGTATTAAATTTCGTTTATATGGCACATACTAGATTAAAGACCACTGTGGGCCGAGGTAGAGGTCATCCACCTCTCCCTCCTCCTAGACGTGGTAGGGGTAGTAGGACTCACGTAGTTAGTGGGCGTGGTCGTAGAGGTAGACATATAGCTGCGAGAAGACGAAATCACGATGCTACTTATGAGTCACCAGTGAATGAACCCGCAATTGAGGCGGAAGAGGAGATTGTTGAGAGTGAGGCTCCTACTGTTAAACCATGACCTTCTAGAGCACAACTAGCTGATTTAGGCCACATTTCGATGGGATCTACAAATTTTATAGAGTATGTTCAGTAGGTGGCTGAGGCAACAAGGAGAGGGGGGTGAGTCCCAGACCCCCCGAGGCTAACTAGGTCTATTGAGGTGTCACATGGAGTGACCCCTATACAGGATGCACCTGAGAGAGTTGTTGAGGCTTTCGGGCAAGTGATGAGCTATGAGCACCAGTGCCGGACTCATGGTTGAAGACTTTCAACCACATGTGAGTACCCCCTTTGTGGGAAGTTGAGATTGGAGGTAGAGCACTATTTAAGCCATTTGGATACCGCCTTGGAGTCGATCCGATCTCCCGAGGAAAGACGGGTAGTGTTGATGCATACATTGTTTAGAGAGTAGGCACAATACCGGTGGAGAACCGTCCACAATGGGGTAACAAGATTTGAGCGGATGCGGAGTTTGATTAGGGAGCACTTTTGTCTAGTGACACTAAGTAGAGAGAGACTTCAAGATTTTCTAGAGACTCAGTATGAGGATATCCTGATCTCTGAGGCGATCAGGAAGTTCGGAGAAGAGTTGACACTGCTAGGACCAACTGCCCCTCTCGTGGATCAGCATGTCTATCTGTTTTCCTAGAGATTGAAGGAGGATACAGGTTCTTATCTTGCCGGATTTCGTTGTGAGACCCTATTTTACTACCAGGATAGAGTCGCGGGATACGAGAGAGATCGGCTAGGATCTAGGAGAGTTGGTCAGTCTAGAGGACCGGAAAAGAAACAAAGGACTTGTAAGAGCCTTAGTCTTTGGGAGCCAGTTTTGGCCTTAGCCGCTCCCGCGGGTTCAGGGAGCCGCCCCTGCGGCTCGTGTAGCTTTCCGCCCCTGCGGCTCAAGGAACCGCCCCTGCGGTTTCTTGCGGCTGCAGCCGGCTTTGTTGACCGTTTGACTCGTGCTTTACTCTTCTCTTCCTTATACCAATCTTTCCTTGCTGAGCAAGGGTTTCCTTCTTCACTTCATTTCCAGCTTTTCACGTTCTTCTTCCCTTCCTTTCCCTTCTTGATCTTGCTTGAGAGTTTCTTGGGGTTTGATAGAGTTTTGGTGTGGCTTTGTGTTGCTGGATGTTTTGTACATGGTTGCTGAGCTTCAGATGCCAGCTGAGAGTGTGTTCTGTACTTTCCATGGGTGATCACAACAGTAGAGGTGAGCTCCTTACTTCTCCTTCCTTTCTTTCTTTCTTGTTCTTCCTCCTTAGCTTAGGGTTAGATGAATTGAATGTAGATTGATGTTGGAATGTGTATGTATATGTATGTGTGACTCTGGAATGGAGAAGACGTGATTTGAGTACGTGAAGAGCCGAAGAGGAATCGCGGGGTCACTTTCTGCACTGTTGCCGCCTCCGCTCCTGGAAGCCGCCGCCCCTGCGGAATCTGTGTCACAGCGCCTGCGCCGTGCCTGCGTTGCCTGCGGCCACTGTCACCACGCCTGCGGCTGAGCCTTGCCGCGCCTGCGGGTTGCCTTACTCCGCCCCTGCGTCTCTCTTGTCACGCAGGTGCGTCTTGTCCCGGGTTTACCTAGAGTAGTATGATCCTTTCCTTTCCTAGTATGAGCAGGTTAGTAGCATGCTAGGTACGTGTATGAGGTTAGAATGATGATGAGTACGTTATCATTTATGCCAGTTATGGCTTTGAGGTTTATGAGTTTGGATATGATCCTTATGGATCCCTTGGGTCTAGGTGTGACCCCTGTGATGGACATGAGTTTGATATATTGTTATTCCTTGTTACTAGGCAGTGTTGTCCTCCATTTTAGAGTGGACCAGGTTGAGAGTTGATCGTAGTTGAGACTACTTCTGAGGTTGAGGTAAGTTCATAGGACTTACTTAGTTATCATCCTTATATTGGATGTATGCATGAGTGGTGTTTGTTATATGCTTTATAACATGCGATATGGTTTATTACCGACCTATGATATATTGACCGCCCATTGTAGTGGTTGTGACAACTTACCTTTCATCCCGTAGTGGAGTCTGGGAAATTCTGTGTAGTCTGGTTAGATCTGGTATACGGGAAGGGCACTGACCATTCCTTATGGTATACGGGAAGGTGCGCTTATACCACTCCAGCTAGCTATAGTACCCAGAGGCGAGGATTTTATATATAATCCTCGTGTCACATATATTCATATCCATATATTTATACTATTAGAGTGATTGACGTTATAAAGATAATAAACCGGGTAAATGCGTGATATCATGATGAGGTGTTTATGTTTCTGTGATGTGTGTTTGTGCTTCTGCATCTTCTTATATATGTGTATGGTTAGCTAACGGTTTTATACCGTGTTGTAGATCCTTTGCAGGTTAGGAGAGTTGTAGAGTGATCCAGAGGAGTGATCCGCTGAGGGCTCCGTACACTGGGATTATATGTGGGATACGGGATATTTTATGATGTACGGTCTTATGTTTTGGTTTGTACTCAACGGTTCTTCTGTATTACCTTTTGATATGTATATATGTATATATATATATATATATATATATATATATATATATATATATCAGTTTGATGTTTTGTTTTAATCTATATGTGCCTTGTTGTAAGATTCGGTGAGCTTATTGTCAGGCTAGGGTCAGGATCCATTGTGAGATCCTAGCCCAATAGCGTCTCGAGTCCTACGGATTTAGGGTGTTACAGAACTAGCCTAACGATAGGAGCTTCTAGCCAGGGTCGAGGCCAGACGTCTGAACAACAGAGTTTTCCGTCTAAGAGACAGGTTTCGGTAGGGGACGGACGATGCTACAATTGTGGCGGCTATGATCATCTCTAGGAAAACTGCAAGAAGCCCGTGGTCACATGTTTAACTTGCGGTAGGCTAGCACATAAGGCTACGTTTTGTTGTCAAGGGAGGCCTTCACTGACGCATGAACCTCCTTCTTCAGGTGCTTAAGAGGGCGGACTTAGGAGACCATATCATCATAAATTTGGATATCAGTAGCAACATATATAGAGCTCTAGGATACCATCCACCACAAAGTTCAACTCAAGGATAGGGCCGTGGTGATATCATAGCAAATACTAGGGAAGCATAACCACGAGCTTTTGAGTAGAGAAGCGTTGATCAACCGACTTCCCCTACGACTACATGTACCATTTTGATTATAGAGAAGTCTACCCTAGTGTTATTTGATACAGGAGCTACCCACCCTTTTAGTTATGTTGCCTGTGTAGATAGGTTGTCCTTAGATACATTAGAGATAATACCTTTTATAGTAGGGCTATCATATGGTTGTAAGGTTAAAGGCTCTTTAGAGATTCACTTTTGCCCAGTTCTTCTCGGGGATCAAGATAGGTAGGAAGATTTCTTGGTCATGCACTTAGTGTAGGAAGATGTCATCTTGGGAATGAAGTGGATGGTTAAGTACGCGGTGGTACTAGATATTGGTAGGAGGATAGTATTGGGAGTACCTATCTTGGGCGAGACGCGGGGTTAGTTTCGACCTTAAGGCCGACGGGTTAGTCATCGGACCTGTACTTATGTGTTTTTTGTCTTGATGTTTCTTTGCATATATGCTTGAGTGTATCCATTATTGCTTGCATGTTTTGGAGTATTTGATAAATGCACTGTTAGAGTAGAATTTGAATGTAATGACACTTTAAGGATGGTCGTAGAAATACCCCAGTCTATCGATTTGTAGACGATCTTGGATATTTTAATTTTCGGGACGAAACTCATTTTTAGAGAGGCTGATGTAATAACCAGAAAAATTTTGAATTCTGAAATCGACTCGAATTACCGAGTTTTGTTTAAATTACACAAAACCAGGTCTTAGATCTTACCTTCTTTTTCTCCTCTTCATTTTTTTTCCTGGCCCAAGTCCTTCCTGTTGGGTTTGTTATTGTTAAGGGCCAACTACTTGTTCCCGGGCCACTTCCTCTTCTTCTTTCCCGGCTTGCTGTCCCATAGTCCCATCACCTTTTCTTCTTTCGTCCTTCTCTACCTTATCCTGATCATCAACTGTTATTGTCCGGTCTCAACTTAGTCAATACACATGAATAACATGTGTATCCATTTAGATGAAGAATATACAACCCCCAAGAGAAGGGTCGCATCACCGTAAATATATAGCAATCCGGTCAATTCGTTTCCTTGAGGACTATGTTATCCTTCTAGGAAGACGTTTAAGAAAGTGTAGGTGTTGTAAAAGAAAATGAAAAGATGCGACCAAGTGGTCGACTTAAAACACTGCAAGAGTGGATGGTGCTAAGTCCCCTCATTCGAGTAACCTAGGTAACTCCGATCGAGTCACCGTGATAACGTAGATCGAGTGGCGTTCTTGTAGCTTTTGAACTCAATCGAGTAAAACACAAAGTCTTTTTGTAGCTTTCTTGTAGCTTTTGAACTTTCCGCACACCAAAGTCTTCCTTGATCGAGTAGAATGTCTTCTTCTCTCGACTTTTCCAGGCTTCCTTGCTCATGTTTTGGGTTCACTCGGGAGAAGTTGACACTTTCCTCTACGTGGCTTCTTAGTTTGAGTTTTTCTGTCTTCTTTGTCCGAGTTTGAGACCACTCGATGCTTCTTCATTGGAGTTTTTTTTTTTTTTTTTTAATGATTTATTGGCTTCATGCTATATCCATGCTTGCCTTTTCTCCTTCCTTATCTCATGAGGTGGATGATGAGTTGATGCATGATGCGTTTGATGACTTGAGTTATTAGATATCTTCATTTGATCTTCGTTATCGGACAAAACACCTACAAAGACATGAAACAAATAGAGTAAACATTCTTTTAAAAATTTAAACTCTAGCTAAGATTTGAATGCCAAAAACATGCAAAACTAAGGTAAAAACACACAAAAACACATATAAAATATAGCATGAAAACATACTACCAACATGCGTCACAGATCGGCTTGATCGAGAACAAATCTTCGTTATGTGATGTGATTTAATATTTTCTTTCTTTTCCCTTATCCTTGTTGTTTCAGGCTATCTTTTACTTGTCTACTTGGACATTTTTATTTTTATTATTTATCTTGTTTCTTTATAAGATAGTGTTTAGTAGGATTAACCTTAAATCCTAAGAGTATTTGGTTTAGCTTCCTCCCTATAAATAAAGCTATATAGCCATTAGTTTTATTTTGATTCAAACTCGACATTCTCATAGGCGGTAAACTACCCGACCAGTCGGCTTGATCTTGTATGTGTGTTGCCCGGACCGGTCTCCACCAATCGGCCCGACTAGATCCCATCATCCGGTCATACCTTGGTCCTTGTGAGAACGATCAATATTTTTTTTACATTGTTAATAAAGGAGATGTTTTGTAAGTAAGTCTTGTTGATTTCTTTTTATTTTAGGGCTAGAGAGTCCATCTTGCATGATGATTCTTTTATGTTTATGGTTATGTTTATCCTTTAGTTATATGTCTTAATTCATTTGTTATGGTAGTCCGACGATCATCCATTGAAAGATGTGAGAGTTGCACATGCATGATTCCTAAGTCTCTTTATACTTCAATATGTTTGTTTGCAAGATGCGAAAATTTTGTGAACTGATACCTTAATTTCTTACAAGATACGAGAGCAACATAGGAAGGTTTCCTCGTAGCACGATAAGTTTAGATATGTATAATCATAAATTCAATTTCTATTATGTATTATTATGGTGATTCAAATTTTGGAATTAGTTTATTAATCACTTACATTGTTGTTCTATTTCTTGATTGTATGTGACACGATTGACCTATAAAAATATATTCCTTTTAATTATCCTTTGTCAATCGACATCAATTATAAACTTTTGACCGACTTGTGTCCATATCGGACCGGTCGATCTTTTTAATGTCTATTTTTTGTTGTTTGTTCCCACATATGTTATTTTGATTATATTTCTTAGTGGCTTTGTATTTTAAAAATCATATCATTACATCAATCTCCATGAGTTATATTTTGACTTTATACTACTATGAGTATTGTACGTATTTGTGAGATCTAAAACATATGTTCAACCCTCATCAATTACACGAGGGTCCTTTTACTTCACAGACATCATTTGCACGTGTCTTACTTCTTTTATTAGTGATATGATGATTGTTAAAGTTTTACCGAAAAGTAACAACAACCCCCCTCAAGGATATGAGATCGGATGTAGTATGATCGGATATTGAATTCAAAAGGATTGCGTCTTGTTTGGATAACACTAATAATTAATTATTTTAAGTAAAAACAAAGCAATGAGGTAGAAGATTAACATGCGAAATAAATTATCTTGTTGACAAGTATGATGGAGGCGATCTAAGTAAATAGGAATCCCCACTATGATATATTAGGATATTGATACATACATATATATAATTGCAAGTAACCATCTAAAATAGTTGTAACACCCCGAATCCGTAGGACTCGAGGTCCTACTGGGCTAGGATCTCACAATGGATCCTGACCCTAGCCTGACAACAAGTTCACTGAATCTTACAACAAGGCACCGATAGATTAAATACAAAACATCAAACTGATATAAAAGTATCAAAAGGTTTATACAACGTGTTGTTGAGTACAAACAAAACATAAATATATACATGGTCAAAATAACCCGTAGCCCACGAGTACGACCCCAGTGTACGGAGCCCTCAGCAGATCGCGAACTCTGGATCACTCTGCAGTTCTCCTAACCTGCAAAAGATCTACAACACGGTATGAAACCGTTAGCTAACCATACACATATATGAAGAAGATGAGCATAAGCACAAGCACACGTCAGAAAGTACTAAACACCTCATCATGATATCACGCATTTACCCAGTTTATTATCTTTATAAATATCGTCCAATACTCAACTCATATATATAAATTTGTCAATATGAACATATGTGACACGAGGAATATAACCCTCGCCTCTCGGTCATAGTGCCAGCTGGAGTGGTCAACCGGGACGACTCCTCCGTGTACCCTGAGGGAATGGAGACAGTGCCCGTTCCGTGTACCAGATCTGGATGTTCCGCAGAGACAGAGAACCTCCCAGTCTCCCATAGGGATGAGTGGGCAAGGCTGTCACGGCCCTACAATGGGCAATCACTAAACCATAGGTCGGTAATAATCAATCCTCACATGTTATCAATCACATATCAAACACCACTCATGCACACATCCAATATAGGGATGGCACCTAAGTAAGTCCTATGGACTTACCTCAACCTCGGAAGTCTCAAACCCAATCGGCTCCAACTCTGGAGATCAATACTGTCTAATAACAAGGCATAGCCATATATCAAACTCATATCCATCAAAGGGGTCACACCTAGACCCAAGGGATCCATAAGGATCGTATCCTAACTCATAAACCTCAAAGCCATAACCGGCATAAACGATAACATGATCAACCTCATTTTATCCTCATATACGTACCTAGCATGCCACTAAACCGCTCATACTAGGAAAGGAAAGGATCTACCCAACTCTAGGTAGACCCGGGACAAGACGCACCTGGGTGACGGAAAGACGCAGGGGCGGAACAGGCAACCCGCAGGCGCGGTGACAACGGCCGCAGGCAAGCGCAGGTACGGGCGCAGGCGCTATGACACGGCTCCCGCAGAGGCGGCGGCTTCCAGGCGCGGGTGCGGCGACAAGGGTCCCGCAGGGGCGGCTTCTCTGGACCGCGGGGGCGGCGACAGTGCAGAAGATGATCCCGCGGTTCCTCTTCGGCTCTTCACATGATCAACTCACGTCTTCTTCATTCCAAAATCACATACAACCATATACATACACATACCAACATCAATCTACATCAACATACATCTAATCCTAAGCTAGGAAGAGGAAGCAAAGGAAGAAAGAAGAGAAGAAGAAGAATACATACCACACTTGGGGTCCTAGGCTGCAAAGAGGATCAACAGCCTCATCAGCTAGCTCTCAAGCTCAGCAACAACCTCTACCATCATCATCATCATTAGCCACACACAAGGCCACACCAAAACACATCCAAACTCTAAGGAAACCAAGAAGAAGATCAAGGAGCAAGGAGGACGTAAGGCTGGGAAAAGGAGTGGAAACCCTTGCTCACGAGCCAAGGAAGAGACTTAAGAATGAAGGAAAGGAGAAGGTAAAGCACGATCAAAGAGGTCAACAAAACCGGCTGTAGCCGTCGGAAACCGCAGGGGCGGGATTCCTGGCCGCAGGGACGGAACAACAGAGGAGCCGCAGGGGCAGCCTCACAGACCCGCGGGGGCGGCTAAGGCCAAAATGGCTCCCAAATACTAAGGCTTTTACACCTCACCCCCCCCTAAAAACAAGTTTTGTCCCGAAACTTGTACAGTCCTAACCACTCGGACTCAAAACCGAGGTATAACTCTCTCTACCGGAGGAATCACATCTCCGCACATATGGTATCAACCTATATCGCTCTATAACCTCAAGCACGGGCATGGAGGAACTCATCATCTGCAGCTGTAAGATCACTATACTATCCAGGGCATAGAGGAAAAACATCTCTTGCCAAACCATCTTCATATCACAAGGGCGTAGAGGAAAAACATCTCTAGCCAACTCATACTCATAACAGAAAGGCATGGAGGAAAAACATCTCCAGCAACACTATGTCCATCAAAATAGCATGGAGGAATAACCATCTCCAGCTGAATCCTAAACGTATCATAATAGCATGGAGGAAAGAGCCATCTCCAGCTATAAACAATCATCATACTAGCACAACAAGATCTAATAAGATCATATAGCACATCAAAGCTAGTATGAAAATAAACACATCATAACATATAAGCATATAAGCACATAATAATCACCAAGAAAGTACTAAGATCTACTCGGTGATCCTACTGGTGCATCTATCTCGGCATAGAATTTTGGATAGTTCCTCTGGATACTATCCTCAGTCTCCCATGTAGCCTCATTAGGCCCTCGATCGTCTCGACCACTGTATCCTCAACATAGGAATGTCCTTCGAACGCAGGCGTCTCATACCTCGTTCTAGGACTGCAATCAGGTGCTCAACAAAGGTGTGGTCCAGCTCAACCACTAAATCATCATAACTCACGATGTGTCTCGGATCTGGTATATACTCCTTCAGCTGCGACACGTGAAGCACAGGGTGAACACCCTCTAATCTCGGAGGCAAAGCCAATCTGTATGCTACGCTCCCAACCCGATCCAGAAGCTCGAACGGTCCGACAAATCGGGGGCTTAACTTCCACTTAATCCCAAAACGTCTAACACCTCGTGTCGGAGACACTCTCAGCCACACATGGGCTCCCACTTTGAACTCTAGAGGTCTACGCCTCCTATCTGCATACGACTTCTGACGGCTTTGGACAGTCATCATCCGCTCTCTAATCAGTGCTACTTGAGCCACATCATCCTGAATCTAATTAGGTGTCAAACCACTAACCGTACTAGGCTCATCCCAACATAACGGTGTACGACATCTTTGTCCATACAGTGCCGCATATGGGGCCATCCCAATAGATGCATGCCAGCTGTTGTTGTATGAGAACAAAACAAGTGGGAGATGATCCGTCCACACTTGTCCCCAGTCCAACACACAAGCTCGCAGCATATCCTCCAGTGTCTGAATGGTCCTCTCTGACTGACCATCTGTCTGAGGATGAAACGCAGTAGTAAAGTGTAAACTCGTCCCCAAGGCAGTCTGAATCTGCTGCCAGAACCTCGAGGTAAATCGTCCATCTCTATTTGAGACGATCGTCCTCGGTACACCATGGAGTCTCACTATCTGCCTAGTGTACTCCTCCGCTAATCTGCTCACCGGCCACGTCTCCCGAATAGGAATGAAACGTGCCGTCTTTGTCAATCTGTCTACTATAACCCAGATAGAATCAAAACTCCGGCTCAGTCTCAGCCAGTCACAAAGTCCATGGTGACGTCCTCCCACTTCCTCTGTGGAACTGGAAGTGGATGGAGCTCACCTCCAGGTGTGCAATGCTTTATCTTGACCTGTTGGCAGGTCGCACAATGTGCCACAAATCTGGCCACATCGGGCTTCAGCCCTCCCCACCAATACGAACGTCTCAAATCCTGATACATCTTACTCATACCTGGATGTACAGAGTAAGGTGTACAGTGAGCCTCTAGTAAAATCCTCTGGCGCAACTCCACATCAGCTAGTACACAGACGCAACCGCGGCCTCTCAATACTCCATCTACTCCCAGAAGAAACTGTGGTACCTCATCCTGAGACATCCTCTCTTTGATCCTCATCAAGGTCGGGCAGGTCTTCTGCTTTTGTTGGATCTCACCCAATAGATCAGGTAGAATCTCTAAAGTACTCAGCCGGGCATCCTCATCAGGAAACTGGATGTCCAACTCTAACCAGATCAAATCCTCTGTAACTGCTGTTAAACTATCAGTCTCGCAATCGCCTGCTCTCGAGGCGTCTTCCTGCTCAGGGCGTCGGCGAAAAGGTTCGCCTTCCCCGGATGATACAGAATCTCCAGATCAAAATCCTTGATCAGCTCAAGCCACCTTCACTGGCGGTTATTCAATTCCCGCTGCGTGAAAATGTACTTCAGACTCTGATGGTCTGTGAAGATCTGACATGTAACACCATACAGGTAATGTCTTCAGATTTTCAAGGCATGAACTACTGCTGCCAACTCCAGATCATGAGTCGGGTAGTTCTTCACATACGTCTTCAACTGTCGAGACGCATAAGCAATCACTATGCCCCGCTGCATCAATACACATCCCAAGCCTAGCTTGGATGCTTCACTGTAAACCACAAAATCTTATGTACCCTCTGGCTGTCCCAAAACGGGAGCAGAAGTCAGACGTCTCTTCAGCTCCTCAAAACTCTGCATACACTGATCAGATCAAACAAATCTGGTAATCTTCCTCAGTAGACTCGTCAGTGGACGGGCAATCACAGAAAATCCCTCCACAAAGCGTCTGTAATAACCAACTAGGTCAAGAAAGCTACGTACTTCTTTGACGTACGTCGGTGTCGTCCATGCTGCTACTGCATGCTCCTCTCTACTGCGAGAGTACACCAGAATATCATCTACGAAGACCACCACAAACTGATCCAGGAAGTCGATGAAGATGTTGTTCATCAACTCCATAAAGACTGATGGGGCATTCGTAAGCCCAAATGGCATCACTACAAACTCGTAGTGTCCATATCTGGTCCGGAATGTTGTCCCATGCACATCCTGCTCTCTAACCCTCAGCTGGTGATATCTTGAGCGCAAGTCAATCCTGGAAAATACTGTTGCTCCCTGAAGCTGATCCCACAAGTCATCAATACGAGGCAATGGATACTTGTTCTTGATGGTCACCTTGTTCAACACTCTGTAATCTATACACAATCTCAACGATCCGTCCTTCTTCCGTACGAAGAGGACAGGTGCTCCCATGGGGATACGCTAGGGCGGATAAAACCCTTCTCAGCCAACTCCTCGAGTTGCTTCTTCAGCTCTAACATCTCAACAGGCGCCATCCGGTATGGGGCCTTCGAGATCGGTCTCGTACTTGGCTCTAACTCAATACCAAAGTCTACACTCCTCTGAGGCGGAAAACTGGACGGCTCAACAAACACATTTGTAAACTCACAGACAACTAGGATATCCTCTAACGTTGGACTCTCTCCTTCCTTCATGGCATAACACCAGAAGGCCTCACAACCCTGTGCAATCAATCCAGCTGCCCGTATCGTATTGATAACCATGCTTGACTTTCCAAGGTCACAACCTCGGAAAACCTCTATCTGACCTAGCTCGGTAGAGAGGGTGACAATCCTTCTACCTATATCTAAAACTGCTTGATGCCTATCCATCCAATCCATACCTAGAATGACTTCTTCCTGCACTAATGGTATGACAAAGAAGTCAACATGTAGCACACGGGTCCCTACAGAAATGGAACAAATCACGGATCTCATGGGTACCTCTGACCCTACTACCATCAGGTAACCCTATACTAGAGGGTATCCTCCTGTCATAACTAAACTCAAATACTCAACATATACATCGGATACACATGAAGACATAGCTCACATATTAGATAAAACTCTAACAGGTAAACCATGAATCAGAATGGTACTTGTAGCAGTCGGTGCAACTGACTCCTCTACACTCCACATCTCAAAAACTCGACCTTGGGGTCTAGTATCAGTGGTGCTCCCACCACGACCTTTGCCTCTACTCGGCCCAGGAGCAGATCCCTGAGTTGTAGGGCGATCTGGGACTCTCTGCTGTCCTTGAATCTGCTGTTGAGGTGGTCTCTTCCCACCTCCCGCTACACTGGCAGGAAAAGAACCCTGCTGAAACGATGCTCCACCCTGTCTACAAAAGACAGCTCTGTGTCATCGTCCACCACAAGTGAAGCAAGTCACGATCTGCCTCGTACACTTTGGTCGGATATGTCCATACTCACCACAATTGAAATAGTGTCTTACCTTATCTGTAACTGATGCAGATAAGGGATAACTCTGGCGGCTCTGGTCTCGCCTTGAACCAGCAACTCCACTAGTATCCTGCTGAGATGAATCTCTGCCCCGTTTACAGAAAATAGCTTTGTGACCTTGTCAGCCACAAGTAAAGCAAGTCACCAACGGCCTCGTGCACGTTGGTCGTAAATGTCCAGGTTCCTCACAATTATAACATCGTCGACCTGTGGCTGCAACCTGTGTAGATGCGGGGTAACTTGGGCGTCCCTGGTTCAGTTCAAAACCAACAACTCCATCAGCATCACTGGTCTGCCCAGTTCTTTGTCTCATCCTAGACCTTCTATGCTCATCTGGAACCTGAGTAATCTCAGCAGCACGTGCCGGTATAACTGGCACCTGAGTAATTCTATGAAGTCCTTCAAACGATTCCCCATGTGCTGGCAGATGCAGGGTACATCTACCCGCTGTGGCAGCCTCCTCCACTTGTCTAATGTATGCGCGGAAATCTAGTCCCCTCATAATGACATAACCCGAGTCATCAGACTGGACTCGCTGTGGTGTATGTCTCCCAGCTATACCGTTCCCAATCTCAGGAACAACACTCTCAACAACAACCTCATGAACCTCCTCCGCTGCAGGTGGATCAACAAGGGGAATGTGACTTTGTCCTACCTCTACTGGAGGAAGAGGGGATCTATCCCTACCTCATCCATCTGCAGGGACGCAAACCTAACTCAGAAGGCTATATATATGCCGTATGTATAGATATATATCAAATCAATCACAACATAATATCTATATATATATATATACTATCGAGATCTTCAGAGGGGCGATGGCTCACGTACACGATATCCCAAAACATTTTTACTCATTTCAAAACCAAAACCTTTTGAAAAGTCAGACCCTTTTCGGATTCTGTTTATTTATCTGTTCGACCTTTATCGCAGATTACTAGTGTCATTGTTGTGAACCTGGGATCTGATACCAACTTTGTAACACCCCGAATCCGTAGGACTCGAGGTGCTACTGGGCTAGGATCTCACAGTGGATCCTGACCCTAGCCTGACAACAAGTTCACTGAATCTTACAACAAGGCACCGATAGATTAAATACAAAACATCAAACTGATATAAAAGTATCAAAAGGTTTATACAACGTGGTGCTGAGTACAAACAAAACATAAATATATACATGGTCAAAAGATCCCATTTCCCACGAGGACGACCCAGTGTACGGAGCCCTCAGCAGATCACCCACTCTGGATCACTCTGCAGTTCTCCTAACCTGCAAGAGATCTACAACACGGTATAAAACCGTTAGCTAACCATACACATATATGAGATGAGCATAAGCACAGCACACGTCAAAATACTAAACATCTCATCATGATATCACACATTTACCGAGTTTATTATCTTTATAAATATAGTCCAACACTCAAATCGTATATATAAATGTCAATATGAATATATGTGACACGAGGAATATAACCCTCGCCGCTCGGTGGTAATGCCAGCTGGAGTGGTCAACCGGGACGACTCCTCCGTGTACCCTGAGGGAATGGAGACAGTGTCCGTTCCGTGTACCAGATCTGGATGTTCCGTAGAGAACCTCCCATTATCCCATAGGGATGAGTGGGCAAGGCTGCCACGGCCCTACAATGGGCAGTCACTAAACCATAGGTCGGTAATAATCAATCCTCACATGCTATCAATCACATATCAAACACAACTCATGCACACGTCCAATATAGGGATGACAGCTAAGTAAGTCCTATGGACTTACCTCAACCTCGGAAGTCTCAAACCCAATCGGCTCCAACTCAGGAGATCAATACTGCCTAATAACAAGGCATAACCATATATCAAACTCATATCCATCAAAGGGGTCACACCTAGACCCAAGGAATCCATAAGGATCGTATCCTAACTCATAAACCTCAAAGCCATAACCGGCATAAACGATAAAATGATCAACCTCATTCTATCCTCATATATGTACCTAGCATGCCACTAAACTGCTCATACTAGGAAAGGAAAGGATCTACCCAACTCTAGGTAGACCCGGGACAAGACGCACCTGCGTGACGGAAAGACGCAGGGGCGGAACAGGCAACCCGCAGGCGCGGCAATGCTCGGCTGCAGGCGCGGTGACAGCGGCCGCAGGCAAGCACAGGCACGGGCGCAGGCGCTGTGACACGGCTCCCGCAGGGGCGGCGGCTTCCAGGCGCAGGGGCGGCTTCTCTGGACCGCGGGGGCGGCGACAGTGCAGAAGATGATCCCGCGGTTCCTCTTCGGCTCTTCACGTGATCAACTCACGTCTTCTTCATTCCAAAATCACATACAACCATATACATACACATACCAACATCAATCTACATCAACATACATCTAATCCTAAGCTAGGAAGAGGAATCAAAGGAAGAAAGAAGAGAAGAAGAAGAATACATACCACGCTTGGGGTCCTAGGCTACAAAGAGGATCAACAACCTCATCAACTAGCTCTCAAGCTCAACAACAACCTCTACCATCATCATCATCATCATCATCCACACACAAAGCCACACCAAAACACTTCCAAACTCTAAGGAAACCAAGAAGAAGATCAAGGAGCAAGAAGGAATAAGCAAGGAGGACGTAAGTCTGGAAAAAGGAGTGGAAACCCTTGCTCACGAGCCAAGGAATAGACTTAAGAATGAAGGAAAGGAGAAGGTAAAGCACGGTCAAAGAGGTCAACAAAACCGGCTGCAGCCGTTGGATACCGCAGGGGCGGGATTCCTGGCCGCAGGGGCGGAACAATAGAGGAGCCGCAGGGGCGGCCTCACAGACCCGTGGGGGCGGCTAAGGCCAAAACGGCTCCCAAAGACTAAGGCTCTTACAATAGCTTTTGACATAAACAAACAAAGACCGTGCTTTACAACTCTTGTAGCTCTCAATCCAAAGGATCGGAGAGTATAGGAAAACCCGAGAAGCATTTAGTATTCCGGAAAAGACCAAGAAATTTTTTCGCTTGTGGCCCTTCAGTTTAAAAAGGTACAAAGACTGGAAATTTCTACGATGATTAGAAATCCTCAAAGCTTTGATAAACTAGTACTCTTAAAACCAAGTTCTTTTCAATAAATCCAATAAATAAACTTTGCTTTTGGCCCTTCACTTGGTTTATCTAAACTAGTTATACATACCACTTATCAAAGGTAAATAAAGGGTAGGAATAAAGCACTTTATATCGAAGCGATATCACAATCTCAATTTATAAATACATTTGTACACAATTAATCAAACAATTATAGGGATAATCCAATCCTTAGATTAGGAGGAGATTTATCCAGACATGGCAAGATATAAAACAAATACAATATATAAAATCAAGAAAGACATAAACTCACAATTGCTTGGTTCCAACACGACGAACCTTCAAAGCAAAGTTAACAACCACTTGATGGCTAAAATAGGGAGAAATTTTAGTACTCTTGAGTTCAAGAGGAATCAACGTATCTAACCCTACGGTTGATGTATGCTTATATAGGGGGATAAATCAGAGTGTAGGGTTACACATAATATATCCCTACGAAAGACAAAATCGGAGATTAGGAAACCCTTCGTTGAGACGGTGAAACGGCAACACTACGGCTAGCCATAAGGCCTCCCTAAGGCGGTACACCGGATGTATACTTGCCGTTTTTCCAAGTCAATGTAGAGTCCTTGGGCTGAGCTACGAAGTTGGGTTGTGACACCGATATGAAATCCAAAGGCTACCCTACAACTAGGAGTGTTCAATTTTCGGTCCGGTCCGGGTTTTGGACCGGACCGGACTGAAACAAACGGGTTCGGTCTTTGGTCCAAACAATCCGGTCCGATCCGGTCCAAAAACGGTCCGGACCTATATTTTTTTAAAAAAAATAAAATATGCGGAAAAAAATAAAATTAATTAAAATTTTAGTGAATTTTTTTTTTATTATTTAGCACCCGGTCCGGTCCGATCCGCAATAGGCTTAGTGCGAATTTTTTTAGAAAAAAAATTAAAAATTAAAAATTAATTTTTTTTTTAAATTTAAAATTTGGACCGGACCTGGACCGAAAAATTCGGTCCACTTCCGGTCCTCTCTGTTTAGGTCCGGCCAAGGTCTGGACCTGTGAACCGCCCTACCTACAGCTATGTTGGCCGTATACCTTGGTTGTTTCACTCATCTAAAGCCTTTAATCTCAAATCATCACTTTAAGGCAAATTATGCCAGCTTCGTGTTGTATTTCCACACTTCTTTTCAGCTCTGACTTCAGGGAGAATACAATATTGGCACAATTGATGCCGTAAATACCTGAATCAAATAAAGACAAGGTAGATACCAAAATACAAAAAGTGTACGTTTTCCGTACAAATAAGCAATATGTGGGATGGAAAAGAGGATATGATATGCATGAAATTATGGTCTAAACAGTGTTACATTTGACACTCATCATGATCTCACTTGTGCCTTTGTTTCTCTACAACTTACTATAAACTCTCTTTTGAGTTTGCATATTTGTTCTTGCATTTGTTATATAAAAATGACTAAGACATGTCTTTGTTTAGCCCATTCCTTCCTTCGTACCTCTATTGATTTTACTTCTTGTTAGCACTTTTTGGCTTGATAGACCCTCCTTTGTAAGATCCATAAGTTGATCCATCTAAAAATTAGGAGGAGAAGCCATGTGTGTGAAGAAGAAAGAAAAATGCAAGTGTGGGATTGTAAGTTTTGAATAACTAGAGGTATTAAGTATTGTTATTGTATATGCTTCCTTGTGGTGTTGAACACAAAATAAAATCGACAGATTATATACATTTGTGCACCACTTGGATCTAGGTTAAAAAAGATAATGATTTGTAGTAAGCAAAGTGCTAATATGAAAAACTGATGTGTAATAAGAAGTTTAAGTGTGAAGAGACCAGACTAGTACAAAGATGACTTGATCAAAACGTTCAATTGGAGTAGTCGACCCAATTGACGACGACAATCAACCCGACCGACGATGACGATCGATCTCACTTGTATATTGATTGATTCAATTGTGAGATTTAAGACCCCTTACTTCCCCTTTTTGTAGCACCGAGAGCCAAATAAATTCTTCCTTTTTTCTTAATTACCAGTGACCAAGATATAAGAAAAGAGCTCTTGATTCATTCTATAATTGTAGGAAAATGGATGACGGAGAATGAGTACACTTTGGTAAGATTATCGTTTTGAATTATTACATATGTTTTGAGTTTGAGTGATATTTAACATGCGTAAACACTTGTGAGAGAGTTATACACATGTCCTTGAGAGGTCTTGAATTTATGAGCTTTGACTTTTACATACAACGTGATGTACATTATGATGACAATGGTCTTGAGGGTGATTGCTTTTATGTTTTATATTATCTAAGGAAAAACTATATATTGTCCTTCACATAGAGGCGTCTACGGATCATGCTAGAGGATACATAAGGTTCAAGTATGGTGGATTTGGTGATATCCATTTTAGCGTGTTTTTCACCCCCATTCTTATCCATTTTCTGAACATATAAGTTGGTTTTGTATCATTTTATAGCAAATTTCCTTTATTTTTATATTTTGGAGATCTACTCGTGCTTAATGGCATTACGGAAATTCTAGTACATTCAGAGCTAAAACTGAGCTATCTTAAGAGAAATTTCTACTATTGGCTAAGGTTCTCCATATGGTGAAGGAAATCCATTTCAAGAATGAATTTATTATCCACATCAAATTCGGAAGATCTATCTCTTTCCATTTCCCATATCTTCTCTTAGAGATAATTTAGTTGGAAGATATGGTTAGTCCCTTTTAATTGTTTTTTCTTTATAGATAAGGTTAGTAGGATTAACTTATAAATAAGTCATTTTTTTTACCAGTAGGCTCTTTATCAAGTCTTTTACTTAGAAATTACACTTGCAAACCATCTAAGGTGTAATCTTCCTTTTTCGATCGATTTGATCGCCCTTATTGATCAACTTGACCGCTGCCGTTTTTGACGATTAATAAAGGAAAAATGTTGTAAGTATGTCTCGGTAATCAATGACAAATTTGAGAGTCGCGTATGATTGTTTCTTTCAAAAAAATGAATATATATATGATTGTTGTTTAAGATTGAAATTGATTATGCATTATTGTGGTTATTCGGATTCTAGAACACCTTTTGAAGTGTAAATGGTGTATCCTTGGAAGAATGTCATCTACTAGATAACATTCTCCATGTAACACCCCAAATCCGTAGGACTCGGAGTGCTACTGGGCTAGGATCTCACAATGGATCCTGACCCTAGCCTGACAACAAGTTCACTGAATCTTACAGCAAGGCACCGATAGATTAAATACAAAACATCAAACTGTTATAGAAGTATCAAAAGGTTTATACAACGCTGCTGAGTACAAACAAAACATAACGTATATACATGGTCAAAATAACCCGTAGCCCACGAGTACGACCCCAGTGTACGGAGCCCTCAGCAGATCGCGAACTCTGGATCACTCTGCAGTTCTCCTAACCTGCAAAAGATCTACAACACGGTATGAAACCGTTAGCTAACCATACACATATATAAGAAGATGTAGGAGCACACACACACATCAGAAAGTACTAAACACCTCATCATGATATCACGCATTTACCCGGTTTATTATCTTTATAATCATCGTCCAATACTCAACTCATATATATAAATTTCTCAATATGAACGTATGTGACACGAGGGATATAACCCTTGCCTCTCGGGAATAGTGCCAGCTGGAGTGGGGATCCGGTCCCACCTCTCGTGTACCCTATGGGAGTGGACAGGTGGCCGGCCCACTGAACCATATTGGCCTGCCGGTAGAGAACCTCCAGACTCCCAGCGGGATGAAAGGACAAGTTGTCACAGACCTACAATGGGCAATCAATAGACCATAGGTCGGTAATAACAATATCATAACACGGCTATCAAGCATATACACACACCACTCATGCACACATCCATAAGGATGGCAACTAAGTAAGTCCTATGGACTTACCTCAACCTCGGGAGTCTCAAACTCAAACACAAAAGGCTCCGCTCTGGAGATCAACACAGCCTAAACAAGGTATAACACATATATCACACTCATATCCATAACAGGGTCACACCTAGACCCAAGGGATCCATAAGGATCATATTCCAACTCGTAAACCTCAAAGCCGTAACTGGCATAAACGATACCGTACTCAACCTCACTCTAACCTTATACTCGTACCTAGCATGCTACTAACGCTCATACTAGGAAAGGAAAGGATCTACCTAACTCTAGGTAGAACCGGAACAAGACGCACCTGCGTGAAGGAGAGACGCAGGGGCGGAACACAGGTGACCGCAAGCGCAGCGGAATGTAGCCGCGGGAGCGGTGAAAAGGAACGCTGTCAAACGCAGGCACGCCACTGACACGACGCAGGCGCTACGACACGGTAGCCGCGGGGCGGTGACTCTCGGCCGCGGGGGCGGCGACAACGCAGGAAACGATTCTGCGATTTCTCCTCAGCTCTTCACGTGATCACACACGTCTTCTCTCATCCAGGTTCAAGCACATACATATACATACACATACAAACATCAATACACACCTATACATGCATCTAAACCTAAGCTAAGAGATTGAATTCAAGGAAAGAAAGAAGAAGGAGCAAGATGGCTTACCACTCTTGTGGTCCTAGCAGCTGAGAAGAGCTCACACACCTCCAGGCTGGCTTCCAAGCTCAGCATGCACACAACCAACAACAACAGCCACTACCCACACAAAACTCAAGCCAAACTCTTTCAACACCAAGATCAAGGTCAAAGGGAAGCAAGGGAAGCTAGGGACGTGGGAAGCTGGAAGGAAAGTGAAGAACAAGCCCTTGATCAGCCAAGGCAAAGATTAAGAAAGGTAAAGAGTAAACCACGGGTCAAAGAGTCAAAGAAGACGGCTGCAGCCGCCGGAACCCGCAGGGGCGGAAACACGGATGAGCCGCAGGGGCGGCCTCACTCACACGCAGGGGCGGCTAAGGCCAAACTAGCTCCCAAAACTAAGGCTCCTACACTCCATGAGGTTAATGTAATTAAAAAAAACAACACTAAATAGATTGACAATTGGATGCCTGAGAAATGAAGAAGTGCTTGAAAGAGTACAAATATCAAACTGACCGACCACTTTGATCGAGTCGAATAATGTCAATGTGAGAACCATGTGACAGTTTATTTCAAATGATGTATTTCACCCAATTGAGCATGAGATTATTTATCAGCTTTTCCACATAGATAGATTTATAATAGATTTGTGTTGCCTTTTTAGAAAAGATCTTGGTGATAAACTTAAGCTTATAAATAAGGTTTGATGACCATTGCTTTTTGGATCTAGTTTTTACAAATAGTTTAGAATGCAACATCCTTAGGCGTGAAAATGTCATACCGACGATCGACTTGATCACCCCATGGATCGAGTTGATCAGTTGATGTGTTTTCATGGTGTAAAAGGGAATTTCAGTAAGTCATCTCTTGTTAAGTTCTTGATGTTCTAGGGTTTGTAGCGGATGTGAGTTTTCTAGACACTCAAAATACAACATATTTCCACAAGCATACAATCATTGTCAATGTAAGTACATGATATTTTCATCAAGATCGAAATCTCAAGAGATCCAATATAGCTTGATTGTGATCATGTTCAAAGCTAGGTTTAGTGTGTGAAAGAAAAGGGAAAAATGGGTGATCAACGATACAAATCTTTAGGGGAAGTAAGTAACCAAAATCAAGTAACACAAATGCATAAACAAAAAAAAAGAGTGGAAACACTAGGTTTGGGGCTATTACTCCCAAACCTTAACTAGTAGCATGCTTTAGAAGTAATACTCAGGCAATGAAGGGAATAATGTGCATGTAATTAGGTGAGTTTTATCTAAGCATCCCAATCCTTGATTGAAGCTCACAATGATGATCATATTAGACAACATAAACATCCATGGTGTTTGTTATTTGCATACATCATCTAATATGAAGAACAATTTCGATAAAAATATCACAAGTAGGCTTGATCATCCTTTCGGCCTCAATCAATCCTACTCTAGCATGATATGCATCAAAACATTGCATAAGCATCATCATATTACATTGTAAGTCTCAACTTGGATGATTAATCTAGACATCATTCATTCATGTATGCAAGAATACAATGCTTGAAAAAGATAAATTTAAGCTAGTGAAATCCTAAACCACCAACATTGAGATAAAACCAACATGAATTAATAATAAATCCGGATTTATTTTCTCCTATATGCCATTAATCATGCTTAGGTTCCCTTCATATCATGAACACTAAAAAAACAAAATACTAGCATGATTTGTGGATTTTCACCACAAAACCTAAGTGGGAAACTACTAACTCATCATAAATGTGAACATCATAACATTAGAAACAAAATGCCGATGGATAGTAGGAAAGTAGAAAAGAAAATAGAGAATTAGGAAGAAGCATGGACGAATTTGGACTTACCAACCAAAAGCTATGAGCAAAACAAGTTGAAAGAATGAACAACTAGGAAGAACAATGATGAACACAAAACATTCCTCTGGATTGATCCAAATTTCCATCCAAATCAGCTCCAAAACAAGTTTCTTAACCTAAGAGAGTGGTATGACCGTATGAGAAGTCTAGGAAGAGATTATACAATAACATTCAACCAATTCCTTTTATATAGGCTTAAAAAACAGTGGTCCCCTCCTAAGAAGTAAGTGGTTTAAGTGGAAAAGTTAGTTATGTATGATGAGCATCCTAGAAGTAGCTAATGTAGAAACTCGACAAAGACACCCTGGAGCGGAATGTACACTTTGGATGGGTTTTTTCTCCTCAACATCGATTTCTTCCACCGACTTAGTGGCCCTCTTCTTCTCAAGAGTGGCTTGTCTTCTTAGCTCGAGTGAAGTGGCTAACTCGACAAATGTTGAAAAATCTACATTCCTGTCTTCTTTTCCCGTGCAAAGAACTATTCTTTGATTGAGTAGAGTGTCACTCGAGGTCAACTCCGGAGATGCTGAACTTTCTGCACACCATGTTCTTCCTTGCTCGAGTTGAATGTCTTCTTCTCTCAAGTTTTCTAGTCTTACTTTCTCGAGTATTGGGTTCTCTTCAGAGAAGTTGACAATTTCCTCATTGTGGCTTCTTTAGTCCGAGTTTCGCTATCTTCGTTGTCCGAGTTTGGGACCCCTCGATGCTCCTTCCTTGGAGATTCCTTAGCTCTATTGATTTCATGCTTGTATCTTTGTTTGCCTTTCCTCCTTCCTTTTCTCTTGAGGTTTATGATGAGTTGATGTATGATGCTTGGATGACTTGAGTGATCAGGTATTTTCATTTGAGCTCCATTATTTTCAAAGTACTGATAAAGACATAAAAACAAGAGAAGTAGACATTCTTTTGACAATTTAATCTCTAGCTAAGGAATCACGCTCAAAACAATGCAAAACCAAGGTAATAACACACAAAAGAACATATAGAAACAAAGCATGAAAACATGCTATTAAAATACCCCATACTCAGTTCTAAATTGTCCCCAAGCAAGAACAAGTACAAAGGATAAACAAAGAAATTTTGTTTTTGTTGGCAGTATTAGTGTCACGGCAAGCCATAAGAAAATGTCAAGAATAATGAGCATGAGTTAAGCATGAAAGATGAATGTTAAATGCTCATACAAGAAACTTATAATGAAGAATCCTAAGTTAAGACAACTTAAGCTTGCTACTTAGAGGTCTTTATCGATACTTGCACTTGGTTGGATTGTAGCCATATAAATAAAAGGTAACTAAAGTCCATATACTTAGGTGCAATCAAGCATGATCATGATTTCTACAATGTTTTTCTACTTGAACTAGGCCTATCAAATAAAGTTTTCAATGCTCTTTTAATTGCCATTGTTTACATTCACTTTGCATTCATCTTTTGATGTGCATACTTGGCCTCATTTGCATACAAGAAAAATAATAGAAAAAAGAACATTCATCACATAACCAATTGGCATTTGAACTTTGATGTGCTTTCACGATGTTCTTACACAAGAAAATAAAATTAAAAATAACATATAAGCAAACACATATATACAAATGATCGAATGCAAACATTTCCTACCCATCCTTAAGACTTGCATTGTCCATGATGCAAAAATAATAGAAAGAGATAAAGATTACTCACAATTATGCATGTTGTCTTTCTTGTAGATGACCTTCATTCAAGGGTAATTGTAACAATTTCCCATCCTTTCCTTTATAGAGATGATGTAGTTATGTATGACCTTTGGCTCAAGTTGTATCTCACTTAAGGTCCTTGTTTTTTCTTCAACTTGGACCCTAAGAGCAACATATCTTGCATCTTGGTTTTGCATCCAAATTTATCCTCGTCATTTTTTCTTGTGTAGTCCACCACCAAGTTTGTTGTCTTTTCATGAATTGGTGTACATCCTCCATATTCTCTTTCTAGGAATAGTTACCCCGAGGTCTTGAGCCGGATACACCACCATAGACATCTTTCATTAGAACAACACCATCATCATCATTGAGGTCATTGTCCTCCTCCTCGAGGTCAAGGTCTTCATCGTCATTACATTCTTCATCATCATCTTCCTTTTGTGTATAGTCTTTATCTTGTTCTTCAAGTAACTCAACCCAATATATTTCCCTACTCCTTAACACAAACACAATGCAACTAGGATCCAAGGCAATAAAGTTCCTAATACACGAANGCTAGGATCTCACAATGGATCCTGACCCTAGCCTGACAACAAGTTCACTGAATCTTACAACAAAGGCACCGATAGATTAAATACAAAACATCAAACTGTTATAAAAGTATCAAAAGGTTTATACAACGCTGCTGAGTACAAACAAAACATAACGTATATACATGGTCAAAATAACCCGTAGCCCACGAGTACGACCCCAGTGTACGGAGCCCTCAGCAGATCGCCGAACTCTGGATCACTCTGCAGTTCTCCTAACCTGCAAAATCTACAACACGGTATGAAACCGTTAGCTAACCATACACATATATAAGAAGATGTAGGAGCACACACACACATCAGAAAGTACTAAACACCTCATCATGATATCACGCATTTACCCGGTTTATTATCTTTATAATCATCGTCCAATACTCAACTCATATATTATAAATATCTCAATATGAACGTATGTGACACGAGGATATAACCCTTGCCTCTCGGGAATAGTGCCTGGAGTGGGGATCCGGTCCCACCTCTCGTGTACCCTATGGGAGTGGACAGGTGGCCGGCCCACTGAACCATATTGGCCTGCCCGTAGAAACCTCCAGACTCCCAGCGGGATGAAAGGACAAGTTGTCACGGGCCCTACAATGGGCAATCAATAGACCATAGGGTCGTAATAACAATATCATAACACGGCTATCAAGCATATACACACACCACTCATGACACACATCCATAAGGATGGCAACTAAGTAAGTCCTATGGACTTACCTCAACCTCGGGAGTCTCAGACTCAAACACAAAAGGCTCCGCTCTGGAGATCAACACAGCCTAAACAAGGTATAACACATATATCACACTCATATCCATAACAGGGTCACACCTAGACCCAAGGGATCCATAAGGATCATATTCCAACTCGTAAACCTCAAAGCCGTAACTGGCATAAACGATACCGTACTCAACCTCACTCTAACCTTATACTCGTACCTAGCATGCTACTAACGCTCATACTAGGAAAAGGAAAGGATCTACCTAACTCTAGGTAGAACCGGAACAAGACGCACCTGCGTGAAGGAGAGACGCAGGGGCGGAACACAGGTGACCGCAAGCGCAGCGGGAATGTAGCCGCGGGAGCGGTGGAAAAGGAACGCCTGTCCAAACCGCAGGCACGCCCGCTGGACACGACGCAGGCCGCTAACGACACGGTAGCCGCGGGGCCGGTGACTCTCGGCCCCGGCGGGGGCGGCGACAACGCAGGAAATGATTCTGGCGATTTCTCCTCAGCTTCTTCACGTGATCACACACGTCTTCTCTCATCCAGGTTTCAAGCACATACATATACATACACATACAAACATCAATACACACCTATACATGCATCTAAACCTAAGCTAAGAGATTGAATTCAAGGAAAGAAAGAAGAAGGAGCAAGATGGCTTACCACTCTTGTGGTCCTAGCAGCTGAGAAGAGCTCACACACCTCCAGGCTGGCTTCCAAGCTCAGCATGCACACAACCAACAACAACAGCCACTACCCACACAAAACTCAAGCCAAACTCTTTCAACACCAAGATCAAGGTCAAAGGGAAGCAAGGGAAGCTAGGGACGTGGGAAGCTGGAAGGAAAGTGAAGAACAAGCCCTTGATCAGCCAAGGCAAAGATTAAGAAAGGTAAAGAGTAAACCACGGGTCAAAGAGTCAAAGAAGACGGCTGCAGCCGCCGGAACCCGCAGGGGCGGAAACACGGATGAGCCGCAGGGGCGGCCTCACTCACACGCAGGGGCGGCTAAGGCCAAACTAGCTCCCAAAACTAAGGCTCCTACACTCCATGAGGTTAATGTAATTAAAAAAAACAACACTAAATAGATTGACAATTGGATGCCTGAGAAATGAAGAAGTGCTTGAAAGAGTACAAATATCAAACTGACCGACCACTTTGATCGAGTCGAATAATGTCAATGTGAGAACCATGTGACAGTTTATTTCAAATGATGTATTTCACCCAATTGAGCATGAGATTATTTATCAGCTTTTCCACATAGATAGATTTATAATAGATTTGTGTTGCCTTTTTAGAAAAGATCTTGGTGATAAACTTAAGCTTATAAATAAGGTTTGATGACCATTGCTTTTTGGATCTAGTTTTTACAAATAGTTTAGAATGCAACATCCTTAGGCGTGAAAATGTCATACCGACGATCGACTTGATCACCCCATGGATCGAGTTGATCAGTTGATGTGTTTTCATGGTGTAAAAGGGAATTTCAGTAAGTCATCTCTTGTTAAGTTCTTGATGTTCTAGGGTTTGTAGCGGATGTGAGTTTTCTAGACACTCAAAATACAACATATTTCCACAAGCATACAATCATTGTCAATGTAAGTACATGATATTTTCATCAAGATCGAAATCTCAAGAGATCCAATATAGCTTGATTGTGATCATGTTCAAAGCTAGGTTTAGTGTGTGAAAGAAAAGGGAAAAATGGGTGATCAACGATACAAATCTTTAGGGGAAGTAAGTAACCAAAATCAAGTAACACAAATGCATAAACAAAAAAAAAGAGTGGAAACACTAGGTTTGGGGCTATTACTCCCAAACCTTAACTAGTAGCATGCTTTAGAAGTAATACTCAGGCAATGAAGGGAATAATGTGCATGTAATTAGGTGAGTTTTATCTAAGCATCCCAATCCTTGATTGAAGCTCACAATGATGATCATATTAGACAACATAAACATCCATGGTGTTTGTTATTTGCATACATCATCTAATATGAAGAACAATTTCGATAAAAATATCACAAGTAGGCTTGATCATCCTTTCGGCCTCAATCAATCCTACTCTAGCATGATATGCATCAAAACATTGCATAAGCATCATCATATTACATTGTAAGTCTCAACTTGGATGATTAATCTAGACATCATTCATTCATGTATGCAAGAATACAATGCTTGAAAAAGATAAATTTAAGCTAGTGAAATCCTAAACCACCAACATTGAGATAAAACCAACATGAATTAATAATAAATCCGGATTTATTTTCTCCTATATGCCATTAATCATGCTTAGGTTCCCTTCATATCATGAACACTAAAAAACAAAATACTAGCATGATTTGTGGATTTTCACCACAAAACCTAAGTGGGAAACTACTAACTCATCATAAATGTGAACATCATAACATTAGAAACAAATGCGATGATAGTAGGAAAGTAGAAAAGAAAATAGAGAATTAGGAAGAAGCATGGACGAATTTGGACTTACCAACCAAAAGCTATGAGCAAAACAAGTTGAAAGAATGAACAACTAGGAAGAACAATGATGAACACAAAACATTCCTCTGGATTGATCCAAATTTCCATCCAAATCAGCTCCAAAACAAGTTTCTTAACCTAAGAGAGTGGTATGACCGTATGAGAAGTCTAGGAAGAGATTATACAATAACATTCAACCAATTCCTTTTATATAGGCTTAAAAACAGTGGTCCCCTCCTAAGAAGTAAGTGGTTTAAGTGGAAAAGTTAGTTATGTATGATGAGCATCCTAGAAGTAGCTAATGTAGAAACTCGACAAAGACACCCTGGAGCGGAATGTACACTTTGGATGGGTTTTTTCTCCTCAACATCGATTTCTTCCACCGACTTAGTGGCCCTCTTCTTCTCAAGAGTGGCTTGTCTTCTTAGCTCGAGTGAAGTGGCTAACTCGACAAATGTTGAAAAATCTACATTCCTGTCTTCTTTTCCCGTGCAAAGAACTATTCTTTGATTGAGTAGAGTGTCACTCGAGGTCAACTCCGGAGATGCTGAACTTTCTGCACACCATGTTCTTCCTTGCTCGAGTTGAATGTCTTCTTCTCTCAAGTTTTCTAGTCTTACTTTCTCGAGTATTGGGTTCTCTTCAGAGAAGTTGACAGTTTCCTCATTGTGGCTTCTTAGTCCGAGTTTCGCTATCTTCGTTGTCCGAGTTTGGGACCCCTCGATGCTCCTTCCTTGGAGATTCCTTAGCTCTATTGATTTCATGCTTGTATCTTTGTTTGCCTTTCCTCCTTCCTTTTCTCTTGAGGTTTATGATGAGTTGATGTATGATGCTTGGATGACTTGAGTGATCAGGTATTTTCATTTGAGCTCCATTATTTTCAAAGTACTGATAAAGACATAAAACAAGAGAAGTAGACATTCTTTTGACAATTTAATCTCTAGCTAAGGAATCACGCTCAAACAATGCAAAACCAAGGTAATAACACACAAAAGAACATATAGAAACAAAGCATGAAAACATGCTATTAAAATACCCCATACTCAGTTCTAAATTGTCCCCAAGCAAGAACAAGTACAAAGGATAAACAAAGAAATTTTGTTTTTGTTGGCAGTATTAGTGTCACGGCAAGCCATAAGAAAATGTCAAGAATAATGAGCATGAGTTAAGCATGAAAGATGAATGTTAAATGCTCATACAAGAAACTTATAATGAAGAATCCTAAGTTAAGACAACTTAAGCTTGCTACTTAGAGGTCTTTATCGATACTTGCACTTGGTTGGATTGTAGCCATATAAATAAAAGGTAACTAAAGTCCATATACTTAGGTGCAATCAAGCATGATCATGATTTCTACAATGTTTTTCTACTTGAACTAGGCCTATCAAATAAAGTTTTCAATGCTCTTTTAATTGCCATTGTTTACATTCACTTTGCATTCATCTTTTGATGTGCATACTTGGCCTCATTTGCATACAAGAAAAATAATAGAAAAAAGAACATTCATCACATAACCAATTGGCATTTGAACTTTGATGTGCTTTCACGATGTTCTTACACAAGAAAATAAAATTAAAAATAACATATAAGCAAACACATATATACAAATGATCGAATGCAAACATTTCCTACCCCATCCTTAAGACTTGCATTGTCCATGATGCAAAAATAATAGAAAGAGATAAAGATTACTCACAATGATGCATGTTGTCTTTCTTGTAGATGACCTTCATTCAAGGGTAATTGTAACAATTTCCCATCCTTTCCTTTATAGAGATGATGTAGTTATGTATGACCTTTGGCTCAAGTTGTATCTCACTTAAGGTCCTTGTTTTTTCTTCAACTTGGACCCTAAGAGCAACATATCTTGCATCTTGGTTTTGCATCCAAATTCTATCCTCGTCATTTTTCCTTGTGTAGTCCACCACCCAAGTTTCTTGTCTTTTCATGAATTGGTGTACATCCTCCATATTCTCTTTCTAGGAATAGTTACCCCGAGGTCTTGAGCCGGATACACCACCATAGACATCTTTCATTAGAACAACACCATCATCATCATTGAGGTCATTGTCCTCCTCCTCGAGGTCAAGGTCTTCATCGTCATTACATTCTTCATCATCATCTTCCTTTTGTGTATAGTCTTTATCTTGTTCTTCAAGTAACTCAACCCAATATATTTCCCTACTCCTTAACACAAACACAATGCAACTAGGATCCCAAGGCAATAAAGTTCCTAATACACGAACTCTCACAAGCCCTAACCTTCATACCTTCATACATTGACCAATTTGTTGAACTTAAGGAGGGAAAGGTCAAGCATATGAAATTTGATAGGTGGTGTGGGCGTGTGATGTTCTAGGGGAATGTCAAAGAACTTAGTAGTTTTGGAGACTAGGCCGTCAACATAAATATAACTTTTGCTTTTCAAAGCCAACCTAAAAGGAACTTAATAAGCATGTAACGTATGTGTGGGGTGGTATCATGAAAAACACACCACATGATGTAAAGCTCTTTTAAGGTGGGTGTGATAACACTATCAACCTGAATAAAGAGAGATTTTTGGCTACAAACTTACTTGCTCCTATGGTTTTCCAAAAATCATAACTATTCCGACTTAGATATCCTCTATATAGAGGGTTTGGTCTTGGTTTGCATGACGGAAAAAGATTGTGAGGTATGATAGGTGGCTTTGAAGGTGCTAAGGAGTTCAAGAGTAAGGTCTACATAGGTCTCCTAATCCCAACTTAAAAATTATTCAAGGCTAACCTTATTCAAATCATGATCTTTGTATCTAGTGGGTCGGATCTTGAGCTTGCTTAACTGGTCATCATCACTCTCACTTTTTTCAATGGGTCTCTTGCCTTTCTTAAAGGAAGAGGAGAAGTAGTCCTAGTTATTTCCAGGTTGTACTAGCTATCAAGCAAGATAAGAACTTGTCTTTTGAAGAGATAAGTACCTATAACACGAGCAAAATCCAGATTTCTTCGATTAGATAGCATGTTCATCATAATAACTATTCAATGTATAAATCTTATCTTCATAACATGATCTATACGACGTTTAATGTAAATTAAATATAAATTAAGATTTTATTTTATTGATTCGTATTCCAAAATACATTTATCGATATACTATATTTTCATTATCAATAAAAACGTTATGGTCAATTTTATAGAAATTCATATGTTATTGGTGTTGTACAAAACTGGATTTTGACATGTACCCAACTTACCTTGAAATTCATATGTTATTGGTGTTGTACAAAACGTTATGGTCAATTTTATAGAATTATGGAAATACAGGAGGTAAGATCTCTCACTTTATATCATTGATCAATAGATTTTGTCCTAAAATCGAAAACGTCCAAGGTCCAAGAGTGGGATACCAAGTGGCCACTGGCCACATAGATGTGTTGCTTGCTTGCTCATAATCGACTAAGATTTTGTACAGCTAATCATAAACCTACATCTTTGTAGTGACTTCCACGTGTATTACCTAAGAAAATCGAAGATGCTCAAAATATTCTTTTACATTTGAATCATTTCATGAATGTTCATAGGACAATACCCATTTTTATCACATTATTTGCTCCAACTTCGTGTTTTATTTCTCTGATTGGTTCATCGTTAATTTAAAATATGTAAAATTATCTAATTTTAGAAAATATATTATAATATTTTGTAGAGTGTGAATCGAGCCGATGTATTTTCTTTTATAAAAACCTAACATGAAATTGACGGCTATTCATCTTATTGTTAATAATTTTAATCTTTTACACAAAATAACATCAAATTGACCATTGTTAATAATTTATCTTGTAAAATTTGAATGATTCATAAAGTTGTTCATAATCATGATACTAAATAACCTGAAAACTTATAAATTAGAATAATTCAAAAGCTTTTTAAATCAGAAAGGTACATTTTTTTTTTTAAATGGCTAATTGTTGAAGTAACAAAGTTATATAGAATGACCAAACATGTCTTATATTCAAGCTCAGAGGAAGACCATATAAAAGAAAAGTTACAAGTTAGCCAAGGTTAGTGATCCAATATGCTATATAATGTGGCACTCAAATCAGGTTTCTAGTCTTTAACGGTTTATAACATCGTACTCGGAAGGGACAAATTAGCTAATGTCAATACACACAGTTACATTTACACATCAATTTTAGGTCGGACAACGTTACTACGCGTTGGAACCTACCTTATAAACTGCTTTGGCTCGGTAAACAACCACCACCATCCTTGAACAACGAAACCGACCATGGTTGAAATTCGAAACCAACCCAAAAACTCTTAACACAACAAAAACAGATCGTTCCAAAACGTACGAGACGGGGATGGACAAAGAGGCCGACAATTCAAAAAATGCAAACAAACGTTGGAGATACGCGTTTTATCGAATTTTTATTTAATTTTATACATTTCGTTAACTTTCGAGTTTGATTAGTTTAGTAGATTATGTTAAAATTGAATGGAATGAATAATGTTTGTGAGAATTGAAACTAATTTTTTTATAGAACTTTTACATAGCCTTTTCATGACTTTTAGAGGTGGGAGAAGATACATAGATTGCAATTCAGGACTTCACAACTTCATGGAGTACAGGATGTAAGATTTCTAAGAGAGGAAGGAGAGCAAAGATTAGGAAGAAAAACTTTCTCAATAAGGTAGGAGAGCAAGGAGTAAGAGGAAGAAGAAACATAGAAATATGAACAGGATTAAGCATTGAAGGAAGAATGCTTGAAAAGAGAAAACATGTGTGTTGAAGAAGCATGAAGAGAGTGATGTTGCGTGTGAATTGAAGCATGTCTAAGGAGAGATCCATGTGGTTAAATTTGAATCTATATATTATTATTATTTTGATTCTATATTTAACTCTTTTATTATTATGAATTTACTTAATAATTGGGTTTTTTTTAAAGTTAGTGTTCAACCCATCTTTTAATTATGTATTTGCATTATTTTAGGCCCTACTAGATTTTTCTGCCCATAATTAAGTCTAATTAGATTTTTCATCCTTATATTTCTATTTATGTTGTACGATGAATCACATTTCTTGGAAGAATATTTGTGAATAAAATTTCGATGTTCATACGTATTAGTTCATGCTCTTTTTTATCAGTGTTGCGAGTTTGAGAGTTCTCATGTCTTTATAAATTACCTTGACTTGATTGTGTGTCAATCCGACGTACAAAAACTATTCAATGTATTTCACATACAAGTCTTCTTCTTCGTCTGCTTCCTAGAGTTGTGCTAGGAGTTTGTAAGATTGTAGCGCAAGGATTTCTTGGACATTGCTATTGAGTTCCTAGAGTGAATATACCTAAGGTTGCTCTACCTGGATCAAGGAGTTCGACCTTGAACCATCCAACATTTCTTCTATTCAATTCCTTTTCTTTCCATTTCGAACCATCATAGTTGAAGATGTTTTTTGGTGTAGAAGATTGGAACATCGTACGACATCCTAATCACTAACGTTTTACATCAAATGTAAAATTATAAGTTAAACATGTTGAAAAGAAGGAAAATTAGAAGTTCATTGTAAAGAGAATTTCCTTGTGATAATAGAGAAACAAATATTAAAAAGATATAATTTGTTGAAGCCACTCTCGGGTCTCAATCAATTCAATCTTAATGTATACTTCCTTGATTGTAAGAAGAACCTTAGTTGTTAAAAAAAAGGGGAAGGAAGTATATCATAATATGATGAAAAACTACACTTTATAAACTAGAGATGGATAAGAATGAAGATGGAAAAAGACAGTAAAATGGATTTATCAAGAACCTCATAATTTCGCCTTACTTGTTCTCAAGTAAGAACCAAAGATACCTCTATGTAAAGGACTCTTATACATATTTCAGCTAATAAGACAAGACACTAAACACCAATGTCATCATCACACTATCATAATAATATAGACAAATCAAAGCTCATAAGTTCCAAGACCTCTAAAAGATAAGTGTATAACACTCTCACAAGTGTTTAGGCATATTCAGTTAGACTCAAACTTAACATATGAAATGTTTCATAACCATAAGTATACCATATCATTCTCAATTCTATCGCTAGTTTTCCTAAGAAAACAATATGAATCACGGGATCATTTATCGTATTGTAATGTGGCCATGTATGTATGGAGTAAAATGTGATGATTATGTTTGGCTTTTTGGTGCTAGAGATCCGGGAACCAAGAAGTCTCCCAGCTCTCGGCCGGCTAGATCCAATACCATGTTGGGCATATCGGTCATCATCAATCGGGTTTTCTACTCTTTGTAATCATATTACAATGATAGTACATTGTACCTTTTACATTATCATACACACAAATACAAGGATTCACCTCCTAATTTTTGGATGAGTCAAATGATGTTTAACATGGCTTGATGCAACTTTTTGGAGCTACAAAGAAAGCTTGCAAGAAGGGGCAAATGAGATGAAAATAATAGAAGGTAGGAAGAGAAAAATAGGTTCCAAAAGGACATGCCTCAATCATATTCATATTCATATAAGGCAAGAACAAGCATGCAATATAGAAGAGGAATCTCTAATAAGTTCTAGAGAATCATAGGCATAGTGGACATCACTCATAAAAGAGGAAGACCGATGAGGGATGAAACGTGACCCTCAATCGTAGTGTAGGGTAGGGTCACAATGAAACGTGACCCTCAAAAACCATTACAACATTCAATCGTAGTGTAGGGTCACAATTGAACTTAAGGAGATTGATGTGATTATTTGACATATTAAATACAAAGCCAAATATACAATGCAAACTAAATAACAAAGATGAGAACACACAATAGAAAATAGACATAAACAAGATCAATCGGTATGATCATGGGATAAATAATTCCCATGGAAAGTGATAAGGGATCTAGAGTTACATATGTTTATAGGGTGATCTAATTATATACAACCAAAAAAGGTATCATCAACATATGTGATCGATAAAGTAATTTTAAAACTTGAATTACCATAAATAAAAAAAAACTCAATTTATGATTAAACATATCCAAAGATATATAATCCTACTAAATATCAAGTCTAAGCATGAAGGAGGTCATACAAGCAATACAAAGCATCTAAGATATGATTCGTCAAAAATGGAAACATATGAATAAGCAATCAAGGTATTAAACGATAATCCATGGTAAACATTGTTATCCGGGTATGCCTCCGATGTCAAACTATAGTGTCACTCTATAGAAGGAACCGAGTGAGAATCTCAAGGCATCATATAAAGCTACACAAAGCATAACAACATATTCAACCATCCCGAGGGGGAGCACGATCACTTCATGCATGGCATGTATCATTACAATATCCTACTTGAACATTATAAACATTGTCACTATCAACCAACTCAAGTCTAGACACAAAATAAAGCAATTGAGTCAATAAACACCATCAAAAGAATCTCGTATGCAACATATCATCAACATTCTCTCAAAGGATGAAACAGACAACGAGAGCCTCCTACTTACCATTCAGTAAGACATCTAGTCAAACAAATCATGATGATCAAAATAATCAATCAACACGATGACCAATTGTTTAACAAGACCGGTTTAGAGTTGCACCATCTATACTACTCCACAATGTAGGATATCATCAAGCGTGAAAATATATCATCTAGGCCTATAAACACTCATGTTGTTACTCATTGATACACAAAAAAAAAACTCTTTAAAAGATATATCTACACTAAACTAATCAAGTAAAGCATGGTTTGAGGATTTGACCCCAAACCTATAGAGGTTCGACTCTAACATGTTGTAAATAAAAAGAGAAAACACGATCAAACTTCACATGGATAGAAAGATCTTGACAAAATAAGCAATATTGAAAGAAGAAAGGAGAGATTTGGAATTACCAATCAAAAGATATTGCAAATTTAAGCTTGATAGATTACAACATGTTCTTGGAGGCCAAACCTTAAAAGAAAGAGTTTTTTTTTTTATCCTAATCTAAAACCCTAGATTTGAATTTGAAAGGATTTTACATAATGTACCCCTTCATACTACAACTAAGGGTGATATATATAGAGTATTGGAGGTGGTCCAAACTCTAGATGATTCCCATTGGTTGAGATTGCAGAGTGATGTTGCCTAGATTGTGGCATTCTAAGCTAATTAATATAGGAGAGCAAACCGAGTTGGCCTTAACTTGGGCTGAGTTTGGCTTATGGAGGTGACAATCAACCGTTGATCCTAAACTCGGCCTAATGCTTAGTCAAACTCGGTCTAAGACATGGTCAACTCGGTCCACTCCTTTGTGAAGTTCTTCCTTAAATGGCTTCATCGTGTTTGATCGTCAGGTTCATCGGACTCCGTTATAGGATCGTAAAGGTCGATTTCCTCGTCCTTCTAAGGCTCGGACATCTTGAGGCATTTTCCACGGATCATTGAAGTTGTCACTTGTGCTACTTTCTCTCTTAGATTGATGATGAGGTTGGTACTGATGTTTTCCTTCCTTGGCTTTCAAATTATGCTTGAATAACTCCTTGTTAGCTCCATTATGAGACAAAACACCTACAAACATACAACAAAAGGGTGTAGACATTTTTTTGACAACTTAAGCACAATACTAAGTATACACATATATTCCCATGCAAAATAAAGATAAAATGACACAGAAAGACAATAAAAACGAACTAAAAAGCTATCGTGAAAACTGAAAACATGTTATCACTCACTCTTCATAATCAAAAAATAGTAACAAAACAATAATCGTATTAATAAAACTCAAGATGAATCGCTAAGAGGTGATACATCACTATCATAAAGACGTTGTCTAGACATGGTTTTCGAGTCATATTATTGAATATTAGTGTTATCTTTGTGAATCCAGCTAAAGGAGCAAACATTGAAGAAATCAAGGGATTTAGCAAATATCAAGGAAGTGAAGGAACCAAAGGAAAGATCAAGGAAGAACACCCCGGAAGCACCACTGCACCCGCACCATCATCCCGCTGCACCTGTGGAGGCACCACATTCCATAAATCACAGTCATGCCCCACTGCACCCACGGATCACCACCGTTGCACACGCAACTTCAGCTCAGCCGGCCACGACGCTTCACCTTGACACACCTGCAGGCCATCCAAGCCGCACCCACGGTCTTCCCGCGGCCAAAGATGAAGAATCGTAGCCATTTCAAGACGTTTTGTCTCTCCCGCACCCGCGGACGCCGGCAAAGGTGAAACGTCCCCTCGTTTTACTAAGAACCCAAACCTGTGGTGCCTAGAGGCCACACCCGTAGCTAGATATCCAGAACTAAAGATGATACGGGGTTAGCCGTGAGGTTGCCCGATATTTCAACACCAAGGACATGAGATAGAGAGAAGATGGAATATACGTGAAGATGGATATAAACCATGGAGTATGATGGGTGAATGATCCGATGAGGGTGGCTGGATCGTAGTTGGATAGACTGGTTGAATCCCTAAAAGGAACTCTTCCGCTATAATCTTATGCTGAAGGGAAAGACGCGATTGTTCCCAAAAGCACAAGAAGTCACCTAGAGATCGAAGAGAGATCAATCTTAGAGTCTCACCAAGATGGACGACTCTCCTAGGTCTCCAAACTAGGTTTGGACGTGCGTCTCACCCGTCCAGGGTTTGAATAGGAATCTCACCTATTCGTTCTCGAGTCTCACGAGAGAAGAAAATACTGAAAAGTATCTAAATTGTGTTTATTCAAGTCTAAATAATGAAAAACACACGTCCAACATGTCTCACCCGTCCAGGGTTTGAATAGGGGCAATGTCACATAGCATTGTGTCCTCATACGTTCCTGATGTAGGAGCATCTCAGGACCTAGCCCTAATGGAGATCATGAGCATGGAAGGTAGGAAGCACGGAGTGTTGATCGCTTTAAGGAGATGGAGAGGAAGAATTACGGACATTCATCAATATGTGAAGAAGATTATTCATGGAAGTGATGGGAAGACCATTTCCGGAAACACATTGAAGAGCATTGATTGGAGATGGGAGATGACATGCATGATCACGTATGCATGGGCAAGGAGAAGAGCTAGAATGAGTTGCACGTTATTAAGAAGCTTTGGACGTTTTATTAGAGCTAGTTGGGCCTATTTTATGGTTAAATAAGACCTTTATTAAATCTATTATTTTCAGCCCGAATTTTAGACTCTTTTAAATAAGTGGGCTTGTTTTATTTAATTGTTTTTGGCTTTTAGGCTTGTTAGTTCAGCCGTTAGTTTGATCTTATATCTTTAGCTAAATTGGGCTCAATCTTGGATCAAGCCCATAGCCCGTAGGAAACCCTAGATTGACGCACCCTCAGCCTATATAAGGCATGGGTTGGACGTCCAACTTCCTTAGCTTTGAATGAAATTAAACACAAGTACTTTCGAGTATTTTTCTCTTTTATCCCATATTCTTCTCGCGGAATCGAGACACCTTACTGTGTGAGCGGAATACGTTCGCCCAACCACTTTGCCGTTGTTTTGAGTTGTGTCACTTGGATTGGCAAGTTGGTGCTCTCAATCATCTCCGGGTGACTTCTCGTGCTCTGGGACAATCGCTTTCCCCTTTGTGTGAGATTATAGCGGAAGGGCTTCTTCAAGTCATTCCAAGTTGTGTGTTAGGGCCTTTGTTTCCCTATCGTGCTCTTGGTTACCTTAAACGTTCGCCCATATCTATCCATCTATCGATCCTTCACAATCATTGGATCATTCCTCCATTTTATTTCAAGTTTTCATCTTTTTATCCATTTTCTTCATTTCGAGTCTTGGTGTTGAAAGATCGGGCCAAGTGACGGCTAGCCTCGTATCAAATTGGTACCAGAGCTTCAGGTTCATCAAACCCAAATTCATGTCCCATATAAAACACGAAAAAATTTCGAGCTTTCAAGATCCGTCAAGAAAGTTCTACACAAAAAGAGTCACCGGAGCAGAATCCGTAACGGTTAGTTTCTACTCTTCTCGTTATTTTTCTGCGATTTTCAATTCCAAATTAAATTTCTTGAAAAGAAGGATTTTTGTGGCCAATTGTTAATTTTAATACTTTTTTTGCCTAAGATCAGATCTTTTCTTGTCCTTGATCGGAATTTCACCCCCTCACCACCACAAAATACCCCGCCGCCCTTTCTCTCCGTCTTTTCGGCCACCCATACCCCAGCTGCCGCTTCGCCGGCCGCCGCCCAGCGCGGCCACCGCCCAACCGCCGCTCGCTGGCCGCCGCCCCAGCCTTCGTTTTTGGCCGAATCCCACACCCCCATTCCGGCCGAGATTCACTCTCCGCGCCGCAACCGTCACCCCCTCGAAACCCTACCCGAAACCCTAGTCGTTGGCTCTGTCGCCGTAAAACCCTAACCCAAAACCCTAGCCATCGCCTCCACCGTCGCTAAACCGTAAACCTAACCTTAGTCGTCGGGCCTTGTCAAACCGACGCAACCCGATCTATCTCAAGCCCATCTACCGAGATCCACAAAAAAAAAAAAAAACCGAACCGGTTCAGCTAGGTCCACCTTTCATTGCCCCGCTGCCGCAACTCTGCCACTACCCGCCGCCGCCCTTGGTTACTCTCGCAAGTTCGTAGTCAAAAAAAAAAAAAAGAAGGCCAAAGGCCGTACAAAAAAAAAGACGTTACTTGCAAGCTAAGTCATTTAGTTTCCGCGGTTGTGCATATTGTTCGAGTTTTGTTTGGCAGACGCCCCCTTTGAGCTTGATTGATATATATTTGCTTCCCTGGAAGTTCCCTACATCGCTGCAGGGCAACCATAAATCGCCATCCTTCCCTTTTTCGCTTCCCCTTTTCCCTTTTATCCTTTTCCTTGTTTCTTTTTTGCATTCCCTTTCCTTTTTGCTTGTTTTCTTTTTTCCCCTTTTGCCTTTTCCCTTTCCCTTTCTCCCTTTTCCTTTTTTCCTTTTGTATTTTAATTTCTAAAAGGCCGCAAATTATTTTTTAATTGAGATTATTGATTTCTTGGTTGAGAAATTTGCAGGTGAGATTAGTTTTGCTTTTCTAGCTAGCACCACATAAAAGGCCTTTTCCCTTTGAGATCTGGTTTGTTCTCCTTGTTTTTCTGCCTGAACGCATTAACCTGTTGATTGCTTGAGACATTTTTCTTGTAGATTCACAGTAATCCTCGCAAACCGGATAAGAGGAAGTTGCGAAGCTTACGAGATAAGTTACTGAGCGAAACACTTGAAGAGGGTAGCTTAAGAGTTTATCTTTAACTAACCTTAACGAGTTTAAATGTTTTGAATCATGTCAACACCAGGAAAGGAGGACAGGACACAACCCCAACCATCGAATGGCGAATCAAAGAAAGGGAGTATCTCTAAACTCCCTGATGCTTTGAAAAACTTGAGGACTCTAAATTTGGAGCAAAGAGAAAATATTTTCCGTAGTAGATGTGTTGTTAAGGATAGAGTGTGTGGTTTAATCATAGATGGTGGTAGTTGTTGTAACATTTCTAGTCTAAAAATGGTTACTAAATTACAACTAGACTTGATAGATCACCCCGCTCCTTATAAAATATCATGGATAAATGAACAAGGAGAGTTAGCTATTAATAAACAAGTCTACATCAGTTTTCATCTAGGAAGGTATGAAGATACCATCTTCTGTGACGTTGTTCCAATGACTACTTGTCATCTTTTGCTAGGTCGACCACGGGAATATGATCGAGATGTCATCCACCAAGGACGAACTAATCGATATACTTTTGAGTTTTAGGGCATACTATCACACTTAGACCCATGAGCCCTGACGAGATAGCCATATGGATCAAGAAAAGGCCCCAGACGTCAGACAGAGAAGTTGAGAGTGCAACGTCTAGCGTTAGAGATCTGATCCAAGAAGCTCCCACAACACCTACGGAAAGTCCATCTTCACCGGGCGAAGAGGAGAAACCACTTACGGAAAGTCCATCTTCAGTGGAAAGGGTAATTGGGGTTACCGCAACCCCAACAGGGAGTGATTCTAAACCTTCTTTCTCTAGATTAGATGAGCTTGATCATGATGATAAAGAGTTAGTTGGTGATGAATCTCATGAGCTAAAGGATAGAGTTAATGAAAAGCTTATGATACATGGTGATTTAATTGCTGAAAGGTTTCTTAGACCATCTTGTGATCATATGATGCCTTTTGTTGAATTTAGGGAGCCTTTTAGGGAGCATGTTGATCTTATTGTCTATAATGCAAGAAATGCCCCTATTGATGAGTACATTAATGATGTTAGACTTCTTGTTATTTATACTAACTTTCAGAGGTTTAATATTGTGAATGTGATTTCATCTAAGCATACTATCTTAAAGTCATATGTTTATGAGTATGCTGATTTTATTCACACATCCTTTGTTTTACATGTTAATTTTCTTGGATGTGTTGTTGATTTTTCAGAATCTATTGATCATGTCGATTGAAATACCGAATCTAGGATGAATATTGCGTTACATGCTGATTTTTCAGAATTCAGTCATCTTATTTGTGCTGATTTGACTTTATCTCTTGATAATCATGTTGATCATCATTTATCTCTTGTGCTACATGCTGATTTTATTGAGGATAATGTTGTAACTACAGATTTGATTGAGCATAATAATTTGCTTAAGTATGAAGAAGAGTGTGCTGAATGTTATACACCTTCACCCATGAAAATTGATTTAGTCGTGTCATCTAGATTCCATTTTGAATCTAATTGTTCCATGACTAAGTACCTTATTTACCTTATGATGGGGAAAACCTTACTTCATACTAGGAGTCTTGTCAAAGAGAAAGTTGAAACTATTAAGAACAACGGTCTTGTAATTCATTGCTTTTCCTTGTTTCTTAAGATGTTTGTCTTTTTTTGTGTCCTTTCTTATTATTAAGGCTTCATGATTATATCTTTCATATCATTTGGAAGATCATAGGATATGATACCTTTGATGATAAATGTTCTTACCCCGTCTTGAGATATCATCTTAAGATATTCTTAGACTTCTTATATGCCTTAAGTAATGCTTTTGCTTTAATTAAGGATCTTAGGGAAGCACATAATTGGACTAGGATGATACCATGGAATGATATTATTACTTTCTTTATAAAGCTGGCATACTTAGTTATAAATTATTTATATGACCTTGTATGTACAATTTTTACGTGGAGTAATATAGTTCCGTTTCATCTAGTTATCTATTCTTCTCCTACAGGTATATACACCTCTTATGTGTTCTTTGTTGATCTTATAGGTGTTATACACGCATGGATGCCACCCTGGATGGACATCAAGGATTCGTGAACGAATCTTTTTCAAGAAAGGGAGGATGATGCAGGAGCATCTCAGGACCTAGCCCTAATGGAGATCATGAGCATGGAAGCTAGGAAGCACGGAGTATTGATCGCTCTAAGGAGAAGAAGAGGAAGAATTAAGGACATTCATTAATATGTGAAGAAGATTATTCATGGAAGTGATTGGAAGACCATTTCCGGAAACACATTGAAGACCATTGATTGGATATGGGAGATGACATGCATGATCACGTATGTATGGGCAAAGAGAAGAGCTAGAATGAGTTGCACGTTATTAAGAAGCTTTGGACGTTTTATTAGAGCTAGTTGGGCCTATTTTATGGTTAAATAAGCCCTTAATTAGATCCATTATTTTCAGCCCATATTTTAGACTCTTTTAAATAAGTGGGCTTGTTTTATTTAATTGTTTTGGGCTTTTAGGCTTGTTAGTTCAGTCATTAGTTTGATCTTATCTCTTTAGCTAAATTGGGCTCGATCTTGGATCAAGCCCATAGCCCGTAGGAAACCCTAGATTGACGGTGACCCTCAGCCTATATAAGGCATGGGTTGGATGTCCAACCTCCTTAGCTTTTAATGAAATTAAACACAAGTACTTTCGAGTATTTTTCTCTTCTATCCCATATTCTTTTCGTGGAATCGAGACACCTTACTGTGTGAGCGGAATCCGTTCGTCCCGCAACTTTGGCGCTGTTTTGAGTTGTGTCACTTGGATTGGCAAGTTGGTGCTCTCAATCATCTCCGGGTGACTTCTCGTGCTCTGGGGACAATCGATTTCCTCTTTGTGTGAGATTATAGCGGAAGTGCTTCTTCAAGTCATTCCAAGTTGTGTGTTAGGGTCTTTGTTTCCCTATCGTGCTCTTGGTTGCCTTAAGGGTTCGACTAGATCTATCCATCAATCGATCCTTCACAATCATCGGATCATTCCTCAATTATATTTCAAGTTTTCATCTTTTATCCATTTTCTTCATTTCGAGTCTTGGTGTTGAAAGATCGGGCCAACTGACGGCTAACCCCGTATCAGTTCTGATTTTGAACGTGATGTTGACCTGCTTGTCGATCCTGATTTCTCCACAATCGTTCATCCAACCCAGCTTATAAGGGCGGGGTGTTGAGCAGTTCTTAGCTTCAACTTTTCAACAACTTCATTACTCACCAAGTTTTTGCAGTTTCCGCTATCAATGATCATGTTACGTACTCTTCCTTGGACCAAACATCTCGTATGGAAAGAATTCTCCCTTTGATTGTCTTCATTCTTAGAAGGTAAGATGCTTAAGGCTCTTCTAATGACAAAGCAATCAAATAATTCAACAGTTAAGGGATGAGGAGAACAAATATAACTCGCCATTTCAGCTCCCTGTAGGCTGTGAGATGTAGGAGTAATCTCGGCCTCCCTTGTATCTTCTCGAACCGTCTCATCTATGGCTAGTTCACCAGTGTGCTCAACAATTTCAGCACTCATAATAGAAGGTATAGCATCCTCAAAACTCATAGATGGAGGTGATATTTCAACAATCATATGATCACCTAAAACAAGGTGAGAGTCAGGGACGATCTTACTAGTAAGTAGACATAATCCCTCAACAAAGGGAAGTTCATTCACGTCCTCTTCGACCTGTTTTTGAGCTATGAGGGCCGAATTTCTTTCTTCAACCTCCTCAGTGTCGGAATCTGACTCATATAGTCCCTTGTCATTGATGATCAATGTCCTCTTGTTGGGACATTCCCGAGCAAAATGTCATTTTCCAAGACATTTGAAACAAGAAATATCTCTAGCTCGAGTAGAACTAGAATCACTTCCCTAAGATGTCGAGGTAGAGGTCTTACTAGGTGTAGATGCAGCTCCGTGGAAACTGAAGCATCTCGGTTGCTGCTTCCTTGATCTTGGCCACTGCTACCTTGATCTCGGCCGGAACCTCCTTTCCACGTTTGAGGAGTTCGTCGGTCTTAATTGCGTTTGAGGAGTTCGTCATAGCCATTTCAAAACGTATGGTCTCTCCCGCACCCGCGAACGCCGGCGAAGGTGAAACGTCTCCTCGTTTTACTAAGAACCCACACATGCGGTGCCTAGAGGCCACACCCGTAGCTAGATATCCAGAACTAAAGATGATACGGGGTTAGCCGTGAGGTTGCCCGATCTTTCAACACCAAGGACATGAGATAGAGAGAAGATGGAATAAACGTGAAGATGGATAGAAAACGTGGAGTATGATGGATGAATGATCCAATGAGGGTGGCTGGATCGTAGCTGGATAGACTGGTTAAATCCCTAAAAGGAACTCCTCTACTATAATCTTATGTTGAAGGGAAAGACGCGATTTTTCCCAAAAGCACAAGAAGCCGCCTAGAGATCGAAGAGAGATCAATCTTAGAGTCTCACCAAGATGGACGACTCTCCTAGGGCTCCAAACTAGGTTTGGACGTGCGTCTCACCCGTCCAGGGTTTGAATAGGCATCTCACCTATTCGTTCTCGAGTCTCACGAGAGAAGAAAATACTGAAAAGTATCTAAATTGTGTTTATTCAAGTCTAAATAATGAAAAACACACGTCCAACATGCCTTATATAGGCTGGGGTGGGACGTCCAGTCTGAGCTCTACGGGCTTCAGACTGGATCTAATATCGAACCCAAACTAATTTAAAAAAAAGATAAAATACGAAAAGATAAGATCAAATTTGTAAGAGATATGATCTTATAGCTAAAAGATATGATCAAATCTTTAAGAGATAAGATCATCTAAAAAGATAATAACAAACTATGGGCTGAACATTAACAAGTCTAAAAGCCCAAAACAATAAAATAAAAGACAAGCCCAATTATTTAAAGAGTCTATAATATGGGCTGAAAATAAATAAGAAATTGGGCCTAATTTAGCCACTTAAATTAGCCTGAAATCTCCTTCCTTCAAAGGCAGCCCGACGCACCTCTTCTTCACGTGAATCTAGTGGACTTTTTGCTCTCTCCACGTCACAGTTGTCCTCCACGTCATGGCTGCACTCTTCACTTGTTTCTTTCTCTCCTAGCTCGTGATCTCTAGCAATCCGTCTCTTCTTGATTGGTCTCGTGATCCGGAATGTTGAAGTTAAGCTTCCAAATGCTCTTGCATCAAAAGATAACAATTTTAAACGCGGGCTCTTCATGACTCATTATGGGGTTGTTTTGTATTTTTATTTTTCCTAATTTTAATGCAAATTTTTAGTATAAATAGAGGTGCTAGGTTGTATTAGAAGAATCCATCCCTCATTTCTCACATTTCATCTCATTCTACCTCTCATCATCCCATTTTATACTTCATTTCTTCTCTTATCTCTCCATCTCTCTCTTAAACCATAAACACCTTTTCTTCTTTTGTTTGGTTCTCCATGAAGGGCTAAGTACTTTAGTTATGGTTGAAATTTGAAGCTCTCGACATAGTTTGGTTGTAAGTTTTTTTATTAGCGATAAATCACTATCACAAAGACGTAGTCTAAGCATGATTTCGGATGATTTTATTGTACGATGATGTTATCTTTGTGAATCCAGGTGAAGGATCAAAAATTGAAGAGATCAAGGGATTTAGCAGAGATCAAGGAAGTGAAAGAACCAAAAGAAACATCCATGAAGAACACTCCCGAAAGCACGACTGCACCCGCGCCATTGCCCCACCACACCCGCGGCGGCACCACATTCCACTATCACAGCCGTACCTGCGGCTCACCACATCTACACCCGCAGCCTCAGCCTAGCCGGCAACGACATTTCGCCTTCACGCACCCAAGGACATCCAAGCCGCACACACGCCTTCCCTTGTCCGAAGACGAAGAGTCATAGCCGTTTCAAGTCGGTTGGCATATAACGCACCCGCAGATAGCTCCATTCGCAGCCATGGAAGTCGGTAAAGCTGAAATGTCCGCCACAATTTACCAAGTGCCCACAACAGCGTCGCCCAAAGACTGCACCCGCGGCTAGCTATCTTGAAATAAAGACAACGGTTTCAAACGTGGGTTGCAAGGCTCAGTTTATTCATCCTTTGGTGTGTTATATTTATTGAAAGATGAGCATCTACCAATCTTGCACCCTCTTCATCCCAATGTCATTTTCAGGTCCTCTCACGCTTGATTCATCTTTCATTCATCCTCAATCGAGCAATCATCTTGTACCGAGTCTTCCTAAATGCTTGATAGTATCATTCAATAACTCAAGTTTGGGTGTCGTTCATTGTGCGTTACACATAGTTGTGTCCCCATTTTCGAAAATTTTCACTTGTAAGGATGACCGGATGACCGGAAAAATATAGTGATGTAGGTGTTCGGAAGGATAAAATCAATAACATTGATGAGCCTCTTTCAAGCAATCATATTTGAGGAAGGAAATTGCAGGGTCTGAATAAGTATATTTATCAAATAACCCCAATATACTTGTTGGACCTAGTTTTCCATTCTCCTTACGTTCACAAATCTTATTAGTATTAAAGGAGAGATCATTATTGCCACGTACGTGTCAGCGTCAGAATTCAAGCAATTCAAAATATCTTTTAAAAAGTTTATATTTTACGTTAATAAAAAAATCATACTAATTAAGTTTAAAAAATATAAAAGTTAGTACATCTTTTACGTTAACAAAAATTTCTATTAATTAATTTTCTTAAAAATAGAAATATTAGTAATTTTTTAACGTTAATTAGAGTTAAAAAAAAATTTCTTCAAAATTAAAGAATATAAAACTTGATCTAATGTACATTTGCAAAAATATAAAATCAAATTCATATATAATTCTTTTAATTATTTATATAACCATTTTTCATGTTTCTAAAAAACTTTAGATAACCATTTATTTACCTATAAATATATTATATAATGTTTGTCTAATTTTTTATTGCAAGCAAAATAAATATATTTATATGTGAATTTAGAATACAAAAAGTATATATAATAATAAATAAATACGTCTAATCCAATATTATTCAAAATTCCGCACAATACGTGGTTATTACACTAGATTAATAGTTATATAATGGTTTTAGAGGACTCAACTCATGTCTTGTCTCGCATCCCGGGTAACATAAATGTCTACCGAGTACTAGAAGATCAATGATGATCTATGTTACAAATGAATAGTCTTTGTTTTCTTAAGGAAATGAAGACTCTTTAAAGCATAAGAATGAAGCATTGTACAACGAAGGGAATAATTATTTGTTACGAGAGTAGCATTAAACCTTTAATTTGATAACTAGTTTAATACTCACCTTATCTGTGTTTATTTATTTTATTGATAAAAATCGAAGAATAAATAAAATATATCGGGATGAAAAAACACAAATCTAAAATCGGATTTCAAACAAAAATAATCTTGGTCTAAGAAGCTTATTTTTAAGTGATTTATAAATTCAAATAAACTCGTAGAGATCCATCTCTCCACAAATAAACACACAAAAATTATACTCAAGAATTATAAATTAATTAAAACACAAATAAACTATAATATAAGTAAATATGTCCGACAATAACCTATTATATATATAACATATAGTTAATGCGAGGAAGTTGATTTGATCAAAACAAAATTTAAATTAATTGGTATGAAGTTAATTATCCACTCTAGCATGATCTCATTGGATGTAGTTATCTTGTGTCACCATCTTAAGCCAAATTTCCACGGGGTTAACTTTATTATATATAAATAATAACATCAAGAAATCAAATATAGGTAATGATGAAAAGGTGAGCATATATACATCGGGAGATTGTATGCCCAACAACAAAATCCTAAGCGTGATAAGTAAGGCGATACAAGATAGACTTTAATTTATAATTTACAAACAATTCAGAATATGTAATAATAATATAGTCTATATTAAGATTGACATTCGAGAATAATGAAGGGAACTGGATGCGAGGTAGCACTGTGGTCCACGTGAGCTTATTATGTTCCCTCGGACGACATTATAGTGAAAGTTGTTTTAACCATGGAATAAATGGTTTTAACAATAATATAAATAAGTGAATTAGCTTTGATTTACTATATTTTGAGCTCAATTTAATTTATGATATATATGGGATTCGAATATTTTGTTTGAATTTTATGTGAATTATGAAAATTGTCTTGTGTAGTTGGATTGAGTTAGAATAGTTGAAGTTTTATGATAAGTTCTTATACATTTCATAAAGATAATTTAGGCAAATCGACTTCATTCTTCTTCTATCTTTATCATGCTTAGCCCCTCAAATATGGAGTCTCTTGTCTCCTATCCGGAAATTATGAATGTTTAGTTTGAAGGTGTGTGCCTACATGTTGTTGTGAATTGAATGAAGAAGTATGAATGATGTGAAATGTGATGTGATGTAAAAAAAAAAGCAAAGATTTTAGGGGATTGCTAGGCTATGAAAGATGAGTAACTCGGTACCATTCACATAGTCGGGTGTTTGTATTTTGCCAAAGTCTGATTAGCTAAACGTCCTAACGAGTTGATTTGGTATGTGCATCCGGTGTGAGGTATGTGAAGGAAACTGAGCACCAAAGTTTCGGCTACTGTGCAACAATGCCTTTCACTCAGGAAAAAGAAAAGAAAAAGAAAAAGAAATTTATGCAAGGGTGGAATGTTGCGTTAAAAAGATGAAGTGTGTTGTTTCTTCTTCCTGGATTAGCACCACATGACCTAAGGAACATCCTACCCTTATCACGTTTCTTGTCCTCTTATTTGTTAAATCATTTTGATCTACGTAAACATGTGTTTGACTTAGTAGCCTAAACTTGAACTTCTCATGATTATTAGGCAATAGTAGTTTTGATGATGAATGGGAAATTCTTATAAAGTATGATAATCCTTTTTATGCATATTTAATTTGATCTTAATTGAAATATATCTTTGGCTATGAAACTGCACTATTGAGGGTGATCATAATTAGAAACACTACACGTTTTTGTTTTTGTTTTGCAGGTATAAATCATGTTACCTTTGTTCTAGATTTAATTCTTGCTTGAGGATAAGCAAGGATAAGTATGGGGTATTTTGATAACATGATTTATCGACATATTTTTGTCATGCATTTAGGTAAAATTTTATTTTCCGCGTTCATGTTTTAGCCTTAGTTTCTGTCATTTATGCTTGTTTAGTTCTACTTTGCAAGAATAGATGTCTACACACACTATTTGTGGCTTTATAGGTGATTTGACACATTATGGAGCTAAAACGACGTATTTGAGGATCAAGCCTCGAAGTGGATGCATTGGAGCGAGCATACGTGCACGGGAAAGGGCTAGGAATCAAGGTAAATGCATGAAGGAACGATTTTGGAGCAACCGAGACGAAGTGCCCGAGATTGGAAAGCATCTCGGCCGAGATCCATATATCTCGGTCGAGTTTGGAGCTACTGTTGCAAAATCTCGGCCACCATCTCGGTCGGCATCTCGGGTGACTTAACCGAGATCCATGATGATGAAGATCGAAGACGAAATCTCGGCCCCGACCATGACCATCTCGGCCGAGATCCTTCCCTGAGCGTTTTATTTCGTTTACGGGCTTTTTCCTTTTCAGCCCAATGTCTTTTAGTTGGGATTTTGTTATAAAAGGAAGTCTTGGATTCATTCCAAAGGAGTTCGATTTGTGTTCGATTTTAGCTGGGAGTTTCCCAAAGTTGCCCTAGAGGAGGGGAGCCTTCTCCTGCCATGCTCTTCTTCTTCACCATTCTTCTTCATAGTTTAGATTAGTTTATATTAAAATTCGATACTTTTTGCATTGAGATTTGTTTAGAGATATAGTGGATTCAAGATTTGGCAAGATTGAAGGTTTTCATTCATTGGAATTTGTTGGAAGATATTGTTGATTCGAGATTGGAGTAAAGGTTTGGTTTTTGCAGGTTTAAAGTTGATATAAACCCACTTAACTTAAGTTGAAATTGAGTCGTAACTGAGAAATTCCTTCTTAAATACATATGAGAACTTGTTCCTGGTAATAAAGGTTTAACCTTTATTGGATGGAATGTGTCATTGTTCCTTTCTTTGAGGCAATAATTCCTGAGACGTAACTGTAAAGGGTTATTGTGTCGGAAGGAAATCGGTATCAGCCGTCAAACTCCGGTGAAAGTAGACGGACGTCAACTCAGACGAGCTGCTAGGGTTTCGGTGTACACTGCAGGGGCGAACCTCACCCTTAGCTGTTAGATCTTCTGTTAATTGGAGGATCTCAGCCGTTCATTATCCCAAGGAGATTGACCTATTTGGACCTCTAATTCCACAAAATGACAAGGAAAAAGCATCAGGTGTCACCATCAACGAAAGAGAATGGAAAAAGGCGGAGGAACAGGTGTTGGCCAGACTAGGGATAGGTGTGGTCCAACACACCACCAATATTATAAAAAAATGGATAGAATTGAAACAACATTGATAGAACAAGTTCTCTGAAATTACTGCCGAAAGCATGATATGGTTTCACTCCTAAAGTTTTGCTTTTATTTGAACTCCAGTAGAAACCAAAAAATTCAGAAGCTAAACCGGAAAATGAAATATTTTCTCAAGCAAAGAGCTTTTAACAAATTGAATCCAAATTCTAAAGTTTACAAAAGCCCTTAGACAATATCACCGTCTTGGTATTGTCCAAAATTAGAAAAATCTCAATCTAAATAATGAATAATCAACTTTAAAAAAATCGGGTGTGGCTTTATTTTCACTTTTAAATCACCCGTTAGCATAAAAGTAATTTTAGAATAAGAACCACATAAGGCGAATCATGAAAAATCTTCTCATATCAATGGAAAAAACTATGTTTTGAGAAAAGTTCGTTTATCTCCAAGGCCACAAGATAATCTAGAGGGATATTTTTGTCCTAATCTGTTATCTTTTTCTATGTTTTTGTCTTTCTTGTTTATATAGAAATTTCTTCGGCTTCTCGTTGCTTGTGTGTTTTCTATTTTCCTTTTGTTATTTTGTTTTTGTTTTTCTTGTTTTATTCTTGTTTTTTTAGTTGTTTTCTTTTTAAACAGGTTATTTTCCTGGTTTGTGCGTGTCAAGTTATGCTCTTTAATTGATTTTTGGTTTTGACTTTCTTTGTTGTTTGGTTATCTAAGTAAACCTTTGTCCCTCTTCTTTTAATTAAGTTGCTTTCAAAAATCGTATTTCAAAAATAATCTCCTTTTTATATTTTATTTTTGTTGTTTTATTTACTTCTAAATGTCTCAATTTCTACTCTTTTTCTGGTACCTCTAATCTACGGTCTTGTTTGAAACTTCTCTCAAAACTAATCTATATGAACAATTGAATGCTTGTACCATTATTTTGACTAAAGTTATGATTTGACCCCAAACCAACTTGTGACCGAAAACCATCTACTAACACCTGACATTTCATCTAAGTGGAAGAACAACATGAATAAGAGTGTAAAATATTGGTTTTCTAAAGAATACGGAGTGATCAAGTATACTCTTTGAACAATCTTACGAGCTTAGCTTATTCCTTGAATAAACTCGAGCGATTTATGCTCTTGGGAACAATATTGAAAGGGATGCTATCTCCTCTATATATGAGAGCTATTCAACTAATTGGTGTCAAATCTTTTTTTGAAGACCTACATTAACTATTTGGGAGAAAAAAATCAATCAAAATATTTTTTACTCTAAAATTTTGTTACGGTGAACTACATATGTTAGACCAAATATCTAGAAACAAATCGGGAAATGCTCTCGTTTGAGCTAACACCCACAAACTCTCAGTGACTCATTTGTGCTACCACTGTAGCAACACCGACATTTGTACACCACTACCACTCAGATTAACATAAGCTTTCTCAAATTAACAGAAGCTTTTACCGTTACAACAAAAACTCCTCTCACCCAATCAGTATAACATACCCCATAAAAACATTTAAAAAAATAAAAAAAAATTGTTGATTTAAAAGCAAATCAAATAGTTTCTTTATTTCAAAAAACAAAAACAAAGAATTCAATTTTTCTATTGGGTCCTTAGAACAAAATCATAATAATCAAAACATAATCAATGCATATAACAAAGTGATATATGATCCAATTAACAAAATCAAATTAACGATTTGATAAGTATTTTTGAAAACCTTCGAATATATGAACTTAAACAAACTCCTACATTTAGGAATCTCTTGTGCCCATCCCCGACCTCTTTCTCAAAGTTAATCATTTGTGCTTGTCAAGTGTTCCGTGTTTTGTAGTGGACTCTTTCGAGCGTTTGATCAAGTTTTATTGGTGACATCTGAGTTGTTTGTTTTGGAGGGGTCGTGGATTTGTGATCGATTCCTGAAGGCTCTACTTCGAGTCCAAATTTGAGGTGTCCACAGTTGTTCCCCAGGCTCTTGTTTTGTGTACTTTCTTCAACAAGATACCTTTTACTCTTCGTCATCTAATGATCGAGTCGCTCTCCTTACCCTTGAAGGTTTCGTTGCTTTCGGTCCACTTGGTGTACTTTTGTGTTTTCTTTGATGTTCTTCTATTATGGTTCTTCATGACGGTTGTCCGTCTACCGAGTTTCTTTGGGTCTTTCGATCCATTAGACGGTTTGTCATCTAATGCTTCGAATTGCTTACCTTTTATAAAAAAATAGGTATTAGGCTGCGGACCTTATGTTCTTGAGACGTAACTGTAAAAGAACATTGATTTAAGAAACATTCATCCCTGTATGCTTTTCAATTATATATGCATTTTGAGATTGTCTTGAGTTCATATGTATAAACAATGATCTTGAATCCTTTGAATCCATTTTCTTGCCTTTAATTTGATTATCTTTGTTTTTTCTTTCCTTTTATAAAAAGTGCTCTTGATTGAAGGTGACATTCAATTAAATCTTTGACTTATTTCCCTTATCGTTTCCAACCTTCTATCTTTATTTGAGATATATCTTATCTTTAATCACTGTTGCAATTTAATCCTCTCAGTCTTTGTGTTCGACCTTGGAATACTTGTCCTACTTCGTATGATCCATACACTGTGGGTTCGTTGCTATTTAGGGGACTTATTACATGTTATATATTCCTTCCTAGTTTTGTTATCTTGTGGATTTCTATCATTATTGATAGGGATTTATAGGGTGTAAAATCAGCGAACAATTACTTACCATACTCGGAAGATACTATATATTTTATGTTTGTGAATCGTATGTTCAATTGTGAAAAATAAAAAAGAGAACTCATAAATACAACTAAAAAAATCTTATACAAATTAAATATAATGAAATTACGTTCATTTGATATACTTACGCTAGTAAATAAAATTTGTTTATGCAAATTAAACAATTTTATATAAAAAAAAAAAAACAATACTAATTAAGATGAGCATTATGTTCATGAACCTTACATTTATTTGAAAAAAAAATATTGAAGGAAACTCGTGTATCGACTATTTATTTCCTAATAACTACTTATCATAATAAGATTATTTATTTGAATAAATTTAGGACGTTCATCTATTAATTCAACGGCTCTTAGACGATCTCATTCTCCTCTATAAAGATATCTCAAATAAGGAAATAAAGTATGTGATAGTAAACAAACCCTAACGTTACTAATGAATCGTTATGTTAACATACACGATCATGATATTAAAATATGAATATGTAACACTCTAATATGACAATTTAAAATGAACACGAATTTAAGTACGGGTTATGTGAACATATATGTGCATTTGCGTTTTTTTAATCAAAACCAACTTATAACCAAAGGCTAAAAGCAAATATTCACTAATGCACCTATATTATCTGTATAGAATTGTATGTGCATAGGATATGTGTATGATATTAGTGTATACACGTGCACACACAATATACACATGCACGTATATGATCTAAGTTTACCATACACTTAAAATTCACTCATGCACGTATACACGTGTACATACAAATATACGTGATGACTATAATCCACTCATGCACATACTTTATATATATAGATTTGGTTCGGGTGAGAATCAATTTTACGGAGAGAAATGAAAACCTCTAAGAGTCGTTGGATTATAATAAATTAACGGTTAAGATTGAATCAGATCATTTAATTATAACATGATAGTACTCACCATATTCCAAAATTCCAAAGATACTATACCCTTTAATATTCATGAACACCGTATGTTTAATTGTGAATAAATTTAAAAAAAAACTCGTAAATACAATAATAACATTGCTAGAAAGGTATAAGTAAGCTAGTACATAAAAAAATATTGTTTGATTAAATTGAATACAAAAATATATAAGGAAATTCATATACACAATAACAACATGACTAGAATGATACATTAAATTTGTTTGGACATTACGTTCATTTGATATACTTACATTAATAAATAAAAATACATTTACAAATTTTAATAGAATAGGAAACAATACGGAGTATTAGTTAAGATGAACGTAATGTTCAAGCAATGTTTCTCCTCATGCTTTGAGAATGTGTGTTTTTATCTTTTCTTTGACATGAAAGGCTGCAAATTGGTTACAAAACCACCGTGCAGGCACAATCACTACTTGAGAACAATTGACAACTACTTTCCTGAGCAAATATTTTCCTCCCCACTAGACTGTTGAGATCAGGGAAAATATATCACACTTTGATATGACGAATAGTGAGAACATCCACACTGCGTGAGAGAGATTTAACGAGTTGCTGCACTCATACCCTCACCACGATTCGAGAAAGGTGTTCTTCTTGAATATTTCCATAGTGAATTGAATGATAGCACAAGAAATTTGGTGGACACCGCAAATTCCCATGTCTTCACCCAAATGAATAAAGAAGATGCGTGGAATTACCTTTTCACCGTTGTTGAGCACACAGTAAAGTATTTCAAAACTCGCACCAAGGCCAAACGAATCTACATCATTAAAGATGATGATAGAATTGACAAGCTGACTGAGCATGTGAAAGCTCTTATGAAGAAAATTGATGGTAATCCTTCTCCCTCTATCAATAGTTTAGATATTAATTGTCAATTATGCAAAAGTGTAGGGTATGAAATTGAGGATTGTTCAGCCTTCAATGAACATATGAACTACTACAAGGCATTGAAATCCATGAACTATCTTGAAAATCAAAAAGAAAATGTTTATCAAAGGTTTATCTATCCTCGAAGAAACTTCCCACAATTTACAAGTAGAAGTTTTTCACCCAGAGATCCCATTAATGATCAAACTGGTACTACTAGACAACAAGCTGCCCCACCTAAGGGCCAAAACACGATACTAGAGAAGCTTGTCAATGGACAACAAGCACTTGCTTGTTCAATTGGAGACATTAGGAATTCACTCATGAGATTTAAGAAAATTTTTCGCAAGGTCGAGACAACCATGGAAGTTCTTGGAAAGAACCACAAGATGGTAGAAACTCAAGTCCAATTGAGTCAACATTATGAGAAAGCTCAAGGCAAGCTCCTTACAATACGAAAAAAATGCCAGTGGAGTTTATGGCATCACCTTGAGGAGTGGAATAGAAATAGAAGGTCCTATTGCACTAAAGGGCATCACCTTTACTCCTCCCGTTGTTGGGGAAGCTTTTGTTGAGGAGGTTGTTTCTCCCACTTCAACCAAGATTTATAGGCCATCCTATTCGCTGGTGTTACCCCCTATAAATCCTTATCAAAGTAGATTGAAATTCACAGGGTTTTAAAACAACGGTCTGCTTTAAATTTAAAAACTCACGATATCTACTCTATAATGCAACGAACCCACAATGTATAGATCAATCGCAATAAGAGCAAGTATTTCAAGGTCGATCACAAGGACTAAGTTAGATGAAAGTGAAAATGATCTAGAATAGAATAAATCTAAAATAAGAAAAATATTTGAAAAGAAAAGGGAAAGAATGATAAAAAAAAAGTTTTGAGGAGGTGTGGTGGATTCGCAATCAATTTGTCACTAATTGATTGAAAATCAAATAAAAACAAATAAAACGAACAAGTGAATATATATGGAAAGAAATGTAGTTCCAAGGAAGATCATTATTTATACTTATGGACTCAGGATTATATTGGATCTCACGTGGCATATGCAAGGTTGAAAAGCTCAAGGGATGAATGTTTCTTTACCAATGTTCTTTTACAGTTACGTCTCAAGAACATATAAGTCTGCAGCCTAATACCTATTGCTTTCAAGGTAAAGAGGGAGAAATCGCAAAACAAACCTTATTTCTCAATTAAGGATCAAATAACCCTTTACAATTACGTCTCAAGAATTAAATGCCTTAAAGAATAAATAATGGCACATTCAATCCAATAAAGGTTAAACCTTTACTACCTAGGAACAAGTTCTCTTATGTATCTAAGAAGAAATATCTCAGTTACGACTCAATTCCAACTTAGTTTAAAGTGGTTTAGATCAATTCTAAACTTGGAAAAAACCAAACCTTTCCATAGGATTTAAAGCGAATTACACAACCTATTATAAAGAACAATCAATCCATCATAGTTCAAGATATAAACAAATCTCTAACTACCTTGGAAGCACAAAAGGTTTCTAGCCGATAATATTCATATCAAAACCTGAAATCAATTCAATAAAAGAAAACATGCAATTGAAATAGAAAAGGGGGATGAAGAAAGTACGCAGCTTTATTGAATCTCAAAACAAACTGTCTTCCACTTGCAAATTGTATCTCAAAACTCCAAATAAACTAAAAAGACTGAATCTTCCTTCCTAAACTAATGATCTAACAATGGTGAAAGTTGAGCGAAGAAGAAAGGTATGAGAAGACTTCTCCTTCTAACAATCGAACCTAAACAAACTTCTAATTTCTTTTGTAGGATAAACGAGCACACGCCAAGCACACCATTTCAGTATTCGGAACCCTACTTTTATAACCTAAGACCTGTCAAAAGATGCGGGCTGGGCTAAAAAGTCCGAAATAAAATAAAATCGACGTTTAGGGAAGAATCTCGGGTGGCATCTCGGCCAAGATCGGTCACGATCTGGGCCGAGATTTCGACTTTCGATCTTTAACGTCATGGGATCTCGGTCAAGTCCTCATGGATCTCGGTCCAAGATGTTGACCGAGATATGTCAACAGAAACTCCCATCTCGGGCCGAGGTAAATGGATCTTGGCGGAGATGTTCTTCACTCGGGAACCTTTGTCTCGTTCGCTTCGTCTTCTTCTCCTTTCCTATGCTCGTATGATTGCTCCTAAGCATCCACTCCGAGGCTTGATTCTCAAATGCATCGTTTTAGCTACAAAATGCGCCAAAATACCTACAAAGTCACTAAAAGAGTGTATAGACATCTATACTTGCAAAGCAACACCAAACAAGCATAAAAGACACAAACTATGGCTAAAACATGCATGCGGAAAGGGAAAAAGTACGTATATGATCATCTAAACTAGGTCGATAAATCATGTTATCACACCCCTTCCTTTCCCTCAAGCTCACAACAAGAAAAAGATGGATGATGATTTTGACAAGTTCTTGGGAAAAACGAACAAGTTATATTTGGAGATCCAATTGGCGGAGGCATTGAAACAAATGCCTAAATATTCCAAGTTTATGAAGGACTTTGATGCAGGAGCATCTCACAACTCGACTTCATCCCCTTACACCTATGAGCCCACGAGCAAGAGAGATGAGTTGCTACGGGGGGAGATCGAGACGTGGAGTGGAGCAACCGAGACCCCGGCCGAGACGTGGAGAAAGGCGGCCGAGATGGTGGCCCAGATATGGAGAGAGGCAGCCGGGATTTGGGAGAGAGGATGGGCCGTGATCCACATGAAGAAGAGATGCGTCGGGCTGCTTTTGAAGGAAGATCATTCCGGGCTAATTTAAGTGGCTGAGTTAGGCCCAACTTGATTATTATTTTCAGCCCATTCTTGGACATCTTTTACTTAAGATGGGCTTGCTTTATTATATTTGTTTTGGGCTTTTTAAGACTTGTTATCTCATCCCATTAGTTTGATCTTATCTTTTAAAGATTTGATCTTATCTTATTAGCTAGCTTGGGCTAGATATTAGATTTGGCCATAGCCCGTAGTAAACCCCGGAGGACGTCCAACATGCCTATATAAGGCCATTTAGGATGTTTTTTCTAGTCAGCTTTGAATGAAATTAAACACACGTACTTTCACGTATTTTTCTCTTCTCTCCTTAGTCTTCTCGTGGAATCGAGACATCTTTACTGTGCGGATTAGTGGAATCTCGTTCGCCCAACAACTTTGGACTGTTTTGAGTTGTGTCACTTGGATTGGCAAGTTGGTGTTCTCAATCATCTTCAAGGTGACTTCTCGTGCTCTAGGAACAATCGATTTTCCCTTTGTGTGAGATTATAGCGGAAGGACTTCTTCAAGTCATTCCAAGTTGTGTGTTAGGGCCTTTGTTTCCCTATCGTGCTCTTGGTTGCCTTAAGGGTTCGACCAGATCTATCCATCTATCGATCCTTCACAATCATTGGATCATTCTTCTATCTTTTTATTTCAAGTTTTCATTTTTTTATTCATTTCTTTCATTTCGAGTCTTGGTGTTGAAAGATCGGGCCAACTGACGGCTAACCCCGTATCAGACTTGCTCTCATAAAAGTCCCTGAGAAACATTAAAGGTTCTATTGAAGTCACCATGTAGTGCACTATTTTGTTTAGCAAGAAGATGCCACCCAAGAAGGAAGATCCAAGAAGCTTTTGCATCCCTTTGACCTTTGGTGGACAACAACACTCATATCTATGTGACCTTGGAGAAAGTGTGAGTTGCATATCCCTTCAAATGTGCAAGAATCAGAATCTTGGTGACCGTGTGCCCGTCAAATTTAGCCTTATTCTTGTTGATAATACTTCTATTAATCTTGTTGTGATTGTTAAGAACATTGTTGTGCAGATTGACAAGCATGAATTGCTTGTAGACTTTCTTGTTGTGGATGTAGGCACAAACATCCCTGTAATTATTGGACGCCCTTTCCTTGCTACTGCGTGTGCCCTTATTGACGTATGAGATGGATTCATCTTCTTCTGTTTCGACGGAGAAACAATGAAGTTTTCTCTCCCTCGTATTCCTAATTAAAAAGGATTTATGTGCTTTAAATGATAATATTCCTGCTACTAACTGCGTGGTTTTGGAAGAATACCTACTCGTGAGATGTTTGTTTTGTAAATAGCTCCCCCCAACCCTTCTATAGAAGAACTCTTACAAGAGGTCCTTCAAGGACAATTGGAGATTTGGGTGCATATCCACAAGATCAACAGGTATATTGTTGATATCTATGAGACCACCGGATCTTTATGAGAGGATCTAGACGTACATGTTGACCTTCACTAGTTTCTAGAAGATGTCTATCAGACTTGGAAAGCGAGCATGGCCCTATCATCCAACATTTGGATCCTTTGGACACTATTGTTGCCCAGATTGTTGAAGATCTCAAGGAAAGACCTGTTGTAGAGGAAGAAATTCCGTAAGAAACAGATCCGGAAGAATAGACGAGGTACAATAGACGAGGACCATTTCCGGTATCAAACCGATCTTTGAGATCATCCTATAAATCCTTTGTTTTGGTTATATAGATGACTAATTTTCGCAATTTCGGATCAATTGCGGCCCTCGTCCATCCCTGCTACATTGAATGAACGCATATCAAATATTATATTTTTCTAAAATGGTTGCAAGGGCTTGTTGTTCCCATTGATGAAGTCCAACTTTTGCTTGGTAGAGAAAGAGTGAGACATGATGATAGACGAACCTGTATAATTCTCAGTTGTGAGAAGAATAGGGTAGATTAAGTGGTCTGGATGATCAGAAGAATGAAGGTAATACACCAAGACAGGCGTTAACGTTGTTGGGAGAGCAATTCAGATTTTGTGGTGTGATTGATATGGTTAAACGAAATTTTGTTTAAGGAAAAATCTCATGTGAAGTAGTATAGATTAATGAATTTTATGATTATCATTAATTTAGTGTACATTTTAAATACCCAACGTCAACCAAGACATCAATACATGACATCTAACAAACGCACGTAAACTGTTATAACAATTTAGATCTTATCTTATCATTTTTATTTGATAGTTTGATTTTTTTATAAATTATAAATAAAGTGTTGATCAATCAGAATCTCACCCGATTCACCCACTTCATTCATTGGATACGGGTGGATTGAATGCCTAGCGGGTGTGTGGTGGGTCGAATGGCGTGGATTTTAGGTGATATGTCGGGTGGAGGTCAATGTCATCTACCCATCACCCGATCCATTATCAAACTTAGATAGACTACACAACATCGACACAAAACTTTTTTTTTTTGACAATTTAAATTTTTTAACTCATATTTTAGACGGGCTGTAATTTTTAGACTTCTGTATTACTCATTTTATGATGGCATAGTAAAAAAAACAAACTCTAGCTTAAGGTTTTGTTACGAATTGTATTATCAATTCTCGTGTTTTGCTAATTACGTTTTATTCCTAACATTTTTATCTTAATTTTTTTGTATTATAGTCATCTTTGTAAGTTTGAAAACAGTATCTTTATCTTCTAATTAGAATCTTGCCTCTTGGTAAATATTATATTACTTAGATTCAACCTCCACAAGATATCATTAACTTTTGATTATAATTAATCTTTTAGTAATCAAGGAATTTCGTTTCAAATGTAAAGATAAAGAATTAAGCAAAAGGATTATGCAAGTGTGCCGGCCAAACCAACACATATATCCGAATATGCTCACTCAAAAAACAATTAACAGACATACAATTTGAAAAGAAGATGAAATCTCTAATTGTGGCGTGTTATTACACACAAGAGTTTTATCCTAAAACGAATTGAAAATAGGAGGTTGGACCTGATCTGATATCATGTTAATTTATCTTTTATATCCGTCGGGTCAGAGACGTGGAGAGTTTTGCACGTCAAAGTGAACCTTACACACAAGCACTCGAGGTTTCATCCTAAAATTATTTGACAATAAAAAAAGTAATCCTCGAGGTTCACGGGTTTCATATTGTCGATGTGGGACACATTCTTACACTCAACAGGACGTACATTATGATACGAATGTGGTTGGGTTTGTTTTAGATTGTTCGTAGAAACTCGTTTAAAAAAATAGATAGATGAAAGCCAAAGATTATAAGTAATGATAAGTAAATGACAATGGGTATTGGATATACGTGTAAACCTATGAGTAATGAAATATTGTCGGAATCTTGCGTGGATAACATTTGAAGATGAATTATACTTATAGTTTAGTGGTGGAAGACATTCGATTGGAGCAATTAAGTAAGGAAGGAGATAAATATGGAAAATTTGAAGGGAATTATTAGTGGGTATATAGGACAAAAGCCTTGTTATTTGGTGCTTTCACATAAAAGTAGAGAGACACTTTCTTTTGTATGTGACATTGCACATTTCATTCAAACAAGTCCACATTCATCTAGTTGCTTTCTTCCTTTTTTTTATATTTAACCCTAGGTCCCACCAAGTTTGTTGGAGTCATTTTATCCGGGTCGTGTTAAATACACCGCATCAAAATTACTAAACGTATAACTAATGTGTAACAAGACAGTTTTAGTGCGTCAATATTATACTAATAGTTCTGACATTGTGTATTTAACGATAAATAATAGAGCACAAGTATGTATCTCATACGGTAAGTATCGAAATTTATATAATGACTTGTTATTTGTCCTAACTAAAACATCTTTTCTAACATTCGAATAAAATAAAAATCTAAGATTATTTGATCTATGATATGTAGGTGCGTTCGGTAAGCACATTTTAGGACTATTAGAGGGATAAATTTGACCTAGATTATTTGACAAAAATTTTTAGTCCAATTACATTTGAATTATCGATTATTTATAAGCTTATTGGAAATAATAATTGTAAAATAATCCGAGAAAATTGACAAATAGTCTCGTACTCTAAAAATTTTATTCTTGCATTTTTCTTTTAATTTTTTTTTATAATTAACCTTCTTCCAACAATAAGTTGGAAACTAAACAACCTAAAAGTTAGAATTTGTGAAATTTCGGTGAAAAAATATAAAGTGGAACAATTGTACGTTTGAGAACACAAATTTATTAGGCACGAGTATAAACCTAATAAATTTTAATGTTTTATCCTAAAATTACTTTACTTTCTGTAAGAGTAAAATCCCACCAAAACTTATATGCTAGACTCTAGACTCGTCATTACCTAAATTTTATTTATAAAATACACATACATTTCAACAGAATTCTCAGCTTAAGTCGATTAGACAATGCACGTACGTTGTTTTTAATTCAATATATTGTAAATTAACTCGAAGTTTTCTATTTCAAATTCTTGTATCTATGCCTTACATCGTTTCCAGACAAACTGGCTGTATTCCTATTGCGAATAATATATGCTTAAATTTAAAGTTACTTTTATCCTATACTTTAATAGATTGGTTTAATAGTTTTGAATATTCAAACTCTCACGTCCAATATGAAATCTGTGAACATAACGTATAAGTACTAGGAATACTCTTTCTACTACCGATTGATTTTATGATGGAACCCGAATGCTTGTGTGTAAGGTTTACTTTGACGTGCAAAACTCTCTACGTCTTTGACTCGGCGGATATAAAAATATAAATTAACATGAAATCAGAGCAGGTCCGATCCTGTGTTTGGGTTGTAATTAACGAAAAATATGTTATCCGCCCGTTTGGCTAAGCCGGTCTTAAGATTTTGTGTCAAGTGTCAACTAGTCTAGGATAATTGCACTTGAGAGGGAGTTTTAATTATGGGAAATGTGTTCCACATCGACAATATAAAACTCGTAAACCTAACATATAAGTATTAGGCTACTCCTCCCATTTATAAATTTATATTTTATAGTGAAGGGTATTTCTTTTTCAAAATAGCTAATAAATTGAAAGACGTTAATTTATAAAGGATCTGTGTATTGTCATAAAGACATATATCCGTATTGTTTCTGTATCCGAAAAATTAAAAGAAAAACAAAAATGATATAAATTGTTAATGAAAGAAAAAGAAGTACAAAAAAAAATTAAAAAAAAGTGGGTCAAATAATGTGTTGACAAGTGTTGTGAACGCATCTAGTTGGTGTTTGTTAATTGTCTATATATAGAGAATAGCGATGGTGCTATCAAGCAATGCAAAGAGAAGTGTAGCTTAAACTCTAAAGAGCAATCATATACGTATCCACAAGAGATAGAGAGCCATCATGGAATGGAGAACATGCTATCTCGATCTCCTCTTGGTTCCATCGGGTCTCGGCGTCATCGCAATCTATCACGCTTGGCTATGGCGTCGGGTTCGGACCCGTCCTCTCACAACCATCATCGGCATCAACTCTACCGGCCGACGCTTCTGGGTCGCTTCTATGATGAGGGTAATTAATCTGCTGCCTCTTATTTCTTTACTTTCATGATTCTCAACATATAACACGGACATAACAAAACTGTGTTAGAAACCTTAGATTCAAGTGATTGATTTTCATCAATAAAAAAAACAAATATACACATATAGCTAATCATGCATTGAATTAAAGTGCTTTCTTTCGTCACTTACTTCCACTTATACAATTCTTTTTTATCAGCAAATTATACACCACAGTACATTTTAATCTTAATGCAAATTTACCCTAAAATTTATATTAATTTATTTATTCTGCAACAAAAAAATCCATGATTTATGACTAAAAAAAGGGAGAAAAAATGTAAAACGGTAAGCAAATAGCCGTGCAAGAAATGTGACATAAAAAGTGGTATATATTATTTTCTGTTTATAATGGGTATTGTAACGGACATGCTTATATTAGAAGCAAAAGTGCATGATCATACATATACTTAAACATTCTGTAACGTCTACTCTCACATGCAACACCCCATCTACTACGTACGTATATAATGACCCTACCCATCACCTAATAATACTTATCATAAATTGTTATTACATTAACAAAATAAATAAATAAATAAATAATGCTAATTATTAATGAATCAATGATTGGTAAATTGAAATCAAATAATTTAACATGTGCATATCAATTTGTTTGGTTTTTTTTTGGCATAACAAATTTGTTAGGCATATATAACCTATTTGTAACATAAATCAATTCTTTGTATCTTAGTGTAAAGTTTTTATTTAATTAATCCATCTTAGATGTTACGTGCATGCAAATTTCAACGTTATATTATACTTATAAATGACTAGACTTAGAGCATTTAGAATGTTCACGTCATATTTTATCATAGTAAACTACATAAAATAATAAAAATTATATTATATTTTATAAAAATATTATTTTTTGGAAAGAAGTCATTTATTTATGACTAGTGATGGTAGTGTTTTCCTGAACAAGATACCACCAACTGTTGGGTAGCAGTGTTACCTTATTAGATATTGGTATGCCAAATCATATATCACTACCCTCCATTTCATACTTTTAAATTAATTAAAATTAATTTAAACTAATTAAAAATTTTAATTTTGCAGGACAATGAGAAGAAAAATATTCTAGCAGTGCAAACTCTGAGAAACACAATAATGGGAGCTACGTTAATGGCAACAACATCAATCTTACTATGTTCAGGAATGGCAGCAATATTAAGCAGCACATACAGTATAAAAAAGCCATTAAACGACACCGTTTACGGTGGTCATGGAGAATTTATAATGGCTTTAAAATACGTTATCCTACTATTAATATTTCTATTTTCCTTTTTATGTCACTCTCTTTCAATCCGTTTCATAAATCAAGTGAACTTCTTGATCAATAGTCCTAGAGACGACCCAAACGACCCTCAAAACGACCCTGAATGCTGCGTTTTGGCAACGACACCCGAATACGTGTCGGAGTTGTTAGAGAGGGGAATTACGCTTAACACCGTCGGAAATCGGCTTTTTTACGGAGCGTTGCCGTTGTTACTATGGATCTTTGGTCCGGTGCTGGTGTTCTTGTGCTCGGCGACGCTTGTGCCTTTGTTGTATAATCTTGATGTCGTCACCAGCGCCACTTCTGACGTCACCAAGAAAATGCGCGCGCATGGGATGAAAGCTAGGGGTGAAAATGGAAATGGAAATGTTGGTGATGTGTAATTCTGTGTCGGATAATTTTTATTTTTATTTTTATGATACTATATGATAAAAAAAACAATTGCATGCATGATGCATGGCTTTTTAGAAAGATAAATTATAAATGGAGATGATTGATGAGTTTCGTTTTTTGTTTTTTTTGTTTTTACTATTGAGTTTTAAAATTATGTTCAACATCGTATTCAAGTGTCGTAATAATCCATTAAACAAAAGTATATCATGATAATCCCACTCAATTGATCGTCTTTTTTTTCCCCAAATCATCTTTCTTTTTTATTTGTTTCTGCTTTTTTACGATACTTTAATTTGACATTGCAGTGATAAACAATCAAGCTGATGTCCTAATTACTGACCAGGGGTGTTATATGAGCTAAACAAACTGAGCAGTGGTATGCTCAAGCTCGTCCCGTTTATACATGAGCTGAACCGAGTTCGAGTAGCTAGCCTAAAGTAATGCTCATATAATTTTATTTCAGTCGAATGAGCCGAGCTTTGGACGAGTCCGAGCCGAGCTTTGAACGAGCCGAATACGAGTCGAGTCCGAGTAGCTTGTCTCATGTAACAGCCTGTTACTTACGATGGTGTATGATTTATTATTGACGATGGTGAATGAAATTACACTAGAGAATAATATTATTATTTCAATAATTTTGGATTATAAATGTAAGATAATAAGATAATATTACGATACTATACGATTCAATAGGCGGCGGTTGTTTCTTTAAACTTTGAAAAAGCAGGTCAAAGCTAAGTAGACAATAATGTAAAAAAATGTTGCATTTTGAATTGTCTATTCTTAGTTAAAGCATGAATTGAAGGGACAATTTGTTGCCCTATTATATTTTTTATAATAATAAGAGAAGAATGTCGATGAACTCTAGATGATTGAAAAATATTTTATGGAATATATAGACGGCAAACCATGTTAACTGAAATGGATTTTGTTAATCAGACCCGATTGAATGATACGACGGAATAATATAATGGTTGAATAATTCTTGTATTAGAGTTTTATCTTTTTCATGTAACACTCCAAATCCGCGGGACTCGGGGTGTTACTGGGCGAGACCTCACAATGGGTCCCGACCCTTAGCCTGACAACGATTCCACCGGGCCTTTTCAACAAGGCACAAATAAAGGCAAAACTAAAACGTTTATAATGTATGCGAGAGACTAAAAGAAAGATACAAAGTGGAAACTCAGCCGAGTCCTCAAAACAACACAAATCCAAGAAGAAAGACCACGACCGTACAACATAATCCCATAACGAAACAAAACCCAAAAACGTCCTATAATGTACGGAGACCCCGGCTGTCCACTCCTCCACCTCACTCGGCGGCGTCCCTAACCTGCAAGTCATCTACAACCACGCTTTAAAACCGTTAGATCATATTCTAAGCATTAGAAAGCGGTGAAGGCACAAACACATACATAACACAAAACATAAATCACACAAGTCCGGTTTATTATCTTTTTATTATTAAGTCGTATCCCGTTCTAATTCAACTTCTGTTGTGACACGAGAACCACCGTGGTCTCGCCCCGGTCCCCCCTTCCGGCGAGAATGGTACGGATGCACCCGACCATATCACCCGCCGGGCCAGTCGCCGAGATCCCCCTAGACTTCACGCAGAGCCTAGGCAAGAGGTCACCGCCCGTTATCATACACTTGGGCCAAAATATACATATAAGGTCGGTGGTCCTAATTACCGGTTTAATTGTTATAACATAACATAAACACACACCACCAAACACACATCAATGCTAATACATAAAATACGACCTAAGTAAGTCCGGAGACTTACCTGAACTGATCGACGGTCGGCCATTACCCGCTACCGTCTAGACGATCGGCCATTACCCATTATCGTCTATATGCGCATACAATATCAAATACCTGATCAAACGGGGAACATACCCATCAATACATACTCACTCTCAAGAAGTCTTAGACTTCACTCTAGTGATCTAAGCAAGATCACCAAACCCTCAAGCTAGGAATGCATCCTAGGTCCCAAGTACTCATCATACTCTCCACAAATGAAACAGCCCACAACAGTTCATAATTCCACAAGATAGTAATCCTCAACCAAAGAGGCACAAGCTAGCCTAGAAGGTCCATCATGCTCACATGCTCATATCCATCACTTACATCGAGCCTTAAGGGCTCCTAGGTTCACAACCACTAAGTGGCATCTCACACTACTCTAGATCAATCCTAGGCATGCTACTAACATGATTCAACAACAATACTAAGGAAGGAACGAAGAGGAAAGGAGAGGAGGAACCTACTATCGAAGAAACGCAGTCGCGGAGTCAAGTTGGCGCCCCGGCGGAGCACGAGCCGCCCCTGCGGAACCAGAGGCCGCCCCCGCGGCGGAAGGAAGCCGCCCCCGCGGCGGAAGGAAGCCGCCCCCGCGGCCGTCGTGTCCTGGAGCCCCGGAGCCTGCCTCCGCCCCCGTGGCCATGCCGAGCCACACCCGCGGCGGTGTTGTGCCGCTCCCGCGGCCGTGCTGAGCCGCCCCTGCGACTGGCTGCGCCCGCGGGCGTGGTGATCCGCCCCCGCGGTCGTGTTGTAGAACGTCGTCTTCTTCGTCTTCGATCGTGGATCCTTGGCTCCAAAGTCCTTCTTCTCTTGTTGGATCTTCTCCAAACACCCACCACGGTTCTTAGGCACCTCTCCTAGACCTAAACGAGCTAAGAACCTAGACATGCAAAGAGTTGAGTGAAAACCTCTCAAAAGCTTCATCCATGGCTATGGATGAAGGAGGGAAGAAGAGAGGGATGATCATCCATGGAGAAGAAGGAAGGAAGGAAGGAGAGAAGCTTACCACACAGATTTAGAGTCTTCTCAAGCTGCAGTCCACCATCCAAGTGCTCCAAGGTGCAAGATGAGAAAAGAGAGAGAAGAGAAGAGTGGAAGGGAAAAGTGAGATGGAAATAACGTGAAAGAGAGTAAGGGAGGAAAGAGATGGGACACAAGGCTGCAAGGGGTGTGTGGGGATCAAGGGGTCAGTTGACCTCTTGTCCCTCACCATGGACCGAGGGGTCGGAAATGACCCCTTTTCATTTTTAACCCAGAACGAAGGGTCGGAAAGCGGAGGAAAAACGACGTGTCGGCTCGGGATTTTCTTAGGAATAAATCCCGGCTCTCGGCATCTCGGGATTATGGGATAACTATAAGGTGCTCCAGTCCTAAATGCCTCCTCTACCCGACCTACGTAATCTCCAAAAACAGTAGCTGCCACGGATGCCCCCTGGTCCTGGTAGATGAAGAACCCTGAACTCCTGACCTAACCACGGTCCTATCCCTAGCCTCGGGAATGGCGCTCTCTGCGACCTCCTCTACTAGGGCCTCTGCTGCTGGTGCACCCACAACTGGTGGGTCCGCAACGGGGATGCATCCCCGACCTCTACCTCTCTTACCGGGAGGTCTTCCTACTCGTCCCCGTCCTCTCGGGGTGGTAGGGGGAAGTGGCGGTAAACCCCTAGCGGGTCCTACATACGCGGTGGCTCTCGTGCATGCCATTTGGTTTCGGAAGACATTTTATTTAATTACGATTACTCAAGTACTTATTCATGGTTTAATCCGTTAATTCACATAGCATAAGGTAATTAATAACATATTACATCCAAGGCGTAAATGCCACACATCCTAAGGTCATATACGTAACTAAATACATGTAATTCCACAACATCCTAAGGTCGTAAATACATATATATACAACTATGTAATAATAATACCTACTTCTAATCCAGAGATCTATGTCGCCGAGGTTTGCGGAAGGAGCGGTGGTCCCGTACATTCTAACCCAAACCCGACTCATGCATATGATTTTGAAAACGAAAAGTCAGAACCCGTGTGGGTTCTGTTTTATACCTCATTCGGCCTTTAAAAGGTTGCGAGTGCCATTGTTGTCAACCTGGCTCTGATACCACTTTTGTAACACCCCAAATCCGCGGGACTCGGGGCGCTACGGGTGAGACCGCACAATGGGTCCCGACCCTTAGCCTGACAACAATTTCACTAGACCTTTCAACAATAGCACAGAATAAAGGCGGAAAACTTAAATACGTTTTTAATGTATGCGGAACGAAAAGTAAAGTACAACTAGGAAACTCAGCCGAGTCCTCAAAACAACATAATACGGTGCAAAAATCTAACATATGACACAATCCATAAAGATAACATAAAATCCATGACTAAAAACCATCCCCGTCCTAAGATGTACGGAGACTCCGGCTGTCCACTCCTCCTCCTTACTCAGCGGCGTCCCTAACCTGCAAGTCAACTACATAACCGGTTTAAAACCGTTAGCTAGCATTCTAAGCATTAAAATAATGGGAAAGGCACAAACACACATAAGAATCACAAAACATAAATCACGCAAGTCCGGTTTATTATCTTTAATTTCCTTAACTCGTATCCCGTTCTAATTCAACTTCGGTTGTGACACGAGACCCCAATGGTCTCGCCCCGGTCCCTATTTCCGGCAAGGCACGGTAAGGATGTATCCTTCCGTCTCACCCGCACGGCTAGCCGCCGAGAACCTCCCACTCTCGCAAGAGTTGGGCAGATGATGTCACCGCCCGTTATCATACACTTGGGCCAACATTACTTATAAAAGTCGGTGGTCCTATTTTACCGGTTTAATGATTATGACAAATACGTAAACACACACCACCAAACACGCATCATGCTAATACATAGAATACGCGCTAAGTAAGTCCGTACACTTACCTCGTCCCAAATGCTATCTCACAAACGCTCTCCCTTCCCTTGGGAAGGAGTACACAACCTGTCCACATCAAGGTACTCGTAAAGATCTGCTCAACTCGAGAAGTCTAGGACTTCTATACAAATGACCTATACAAGATCATTTGATTCACATTCTAGAATCACATCCTATAATCTATCATGCTCGTAACTCAACTCTTATAAACGTCCACGGGGTCTAGCACGTCTATCACATTTTCCTAAAGACTTCCCAAGCCACTACTTGGCATTTCCACCAAGTCATTCCAATTCCATCCTAACATGATACTAAGTTATAACTCGTTCCCCAACCTACGTTAAAAATTCCTCAATTCCAATCTACGGGTAAAACCCGCTAACGCATTGCCGACAATTTCTATACTTCCCAACTTATATTCTAAATTATATTAATTAAAGACGAGGGGGTTTAATCGTAATTATACCGAACACGAGGGAGGCCGACTGGAAGTACGCCCCCGGACTTCCGAGCCTGCTGCGGTGGCGGGGACGGCAGAATCTCGGCCGGGATGCAGATGGCTCGGCCGAGATGCAATCTTGGCTCGGCCGAGATCACGGACAGGCTCGGCCGAGATCACGGACAGGCTCGGCCGAGATTACAGAGAGCTCGGCCGAGATTACAGAGGGTCTCGGCTGCGGTTACAGAGGGGGGGCTCGGCCGAGATTGTGGACTTGGGGCCGAGATTGCAGAGGGGGAACGTGTGAGCCGCTGCTCACTTCAAGCCCGAAGGGGGACGACGACAGGGCGGCGCTGGTGCTCCTCGGTTGTCCAAGACGGCAAGGCGGTGGTGGCGTGGCTCCGGCAGGCGAGGGCGGCTCTAGTGGGCGAGGGCTGCAGGGCAAGATCTTGGCCGGAGGAGGAGGCGAGATCTGTTCTCGCCCGTGGTGCAGAATCTCGGCCGAGGAAAGGGTGTCTCGGCCGGGGTGTAGGAAAGCTCGGCCGAGGTTGCAGAAGCTCGGCCGAAGTTGCAGCGCTGCAGCGTGGACCTGTGGCGTGGCTACCTTCGTCCGACGGCGGCGGCTTCACGGTGGCGACTCAAGAGGGAGAGCGTGAGGGTGGCTGGACGTGGGAGACAAAACCGAGAGAGAGAGAGAGAGAGGAAGAGGTAGACGGGGCGGCTGGCACGGTGGCGTGAGGGCAGCAGGAGAGGCTGTGTGAGGGAGAAGGGAGGGAGATGGCTGCGTGAGAGGGGAGTGGAGTGGGTAGTGAGGTGTGCAGCTCGGGTGTAGGAGTGTGGAGCGGGACCGAGGGGTCGGCCTAGGCTGTAGGCGCCAGAGACGGGGAGTGGTGCAGAGGGAGCCGGGCGTGGAGTGGGGCAGAGGGAGGCTGCAGGCTAGGCGGGAGTAGGTTGGGCGGCACGCTAGGCTGGGCGGCCTGCTCCAACTGGGCCTCGGTCTCGGCCGGGATAGGTAGGCCGAGCTTGTCTCGGCCGGGATTTTCCCAAGAGGAGGGAAGGACGAAGAATACGGTTACGGGTCGGAATAAATTCCCGAACATTTCCGTAAAATAATTTACGGAAAGAGAATAAAAATATAATTTATTCCTAAAATTCTCGATCATTGTTATATCTTTAATTACTGAAAATTCCACCTAAAGATTTCCCAAACCACTACTTGGCATTTCCACTAAGTCATTCCAATTCCATCCTAACATGATACTAAGTTATAACTCGTTCCCCAACCTACGGGTAAAACCCCTCAATTCCAATCTACGGGTAAAACCCGCTAACGCATTGCCGACAATTTCTATACTTCCCAACGTATATTCTAAATTATATTTATTAAAGACGAGGGGGTTTAATCGTAATTATACTGAACACGAGGGAGGCCGACCGGAAGTACGCCCCGAACTTTCGAGCCTGCTGCGGTGGCGGGGACGGCAGAATCTCGGCCGGGATGCAGATGGCTCGGCCGAGATGCAATCTTGGCTCGGCCGAGATCACGGACAGGCTCGGCCGAGATTACAGAGAGCTCGGCCGAGATTACAGAGGGTCTCGGCCGCGGTTACAGAGGGGGGGCTCGGCCGAGATTGTGGACTCGGGGCCGAGATTGCAGAGGGGGAACGTGTGAGCCGCTGCTCACTTCAAGCCCGAAGGGGGACGGCGACAGGGCGGCGCTGGTGCTCCTCGGTTGTCCAAGACGGCGAGGCGGTGGTGGCGTGGCTCCGGCAGGCGAGGGCGGCTCTAGTGGGCGAGGGCTGCAGGGTAAGATCTCGGCGGAGGAGGAGGCGAGATCTGTTCTCGCCCGTGGTGCAGAATCTCGGCCGAGGAAAGGGTGTCTCGGCCGGGGTGTAGGAAAGCTCGGCCGAGGTTGCAGAAGCTCGGCCGAAGTTGCAGCGCTGCAGCGTGGACCTGTGGCGTGGCTACCTTCGTCCGATGGCGGCGGCTTCACGGTGACGACTCAAGAGGGAGAGCGTGAGGGTGGCTGGACGTGGGAGACAAAACCGAGAGAGAGAGAGGAAGAGGTGGACGGGGCGGCTGGCACGGTGGCGTGAGGGCAGCAGGAGAGGCTGCGTGAGGGAGAAGGGAGGGAGATGGCTGCGTGAGAGGGGACTGGAGTGGGGAGTGAGGTGTGCAGCTCGGGTGTAGGAGTGTGGAGCGGGACCGAGGGGTCAGCCTAGGCTGTAGGCGCCATAGACGGTGAGTGGTGTAGAGGGAGCCGGGCATGGAGTGGGGCAGAGGGAGGCTGCAGGCTAGGCGGGAGTAGGTTTGGCGGCACGCCAGGCTGGGCGGCCTGCTCCAGCTGGGCCTCGGTCTCGACCGGGATAGGCAGGCCGAGCTTGTCTCGGCCGGGATTTTCCCAAGAGGAGGGAAGGACGAAGAATACGGTTACGGGTCGGAATAAATTCCCGAACATTTCCGTAAAATAATTTACGGAAAGAGAATAAAAAGATAATTTATTCCCAAAATTCTCGATCATTGTTATATCTTTAATTACTGAAAATTCCGGACTTTACAACTAACACTCCTAAAAAGAAGTTTCGTCCCGAAACTTGCTAGACCCCATGGACGTTTATAAGAGTTGAGTTACGAGCATGATAGATTCTAGGATGTGATTCTATGTGAATCAAATGATCTTGTATAGGTCATTTGTGTAGAAGTCCTAGACTTCTCGAGTTGAGCGGATCTTTACGAGTACCTTGTTGTGGACAGGTTGTGTATTCCTTCCCAAGGGAAGGGAGAGTGTTTGTGAGATAGCATTTGGGACGAGGTAAGTCTCCGGACTTACTTAGCACGTATTCTATGTATTAGCATGATGCGTGTTTGGTGGTGTGTGTTTACGTATTTGTCATAATCATTAAACCGGTAAAATAGGACCACCGACTTTTATAAGTAATGTTGGCCCAAGTGTATGATAACGGGCGGTGACATCATCTGCCCAACTCTTGCGAGAGTGGGAGGTTCTCGGCGACTAGCCGTGCGGGTGAGACGGAAGGATACATTCTTACCGTGCCTTGCCGGAAATAGGGACCGGGGCGAGACCATTGGGGTCTCGTGTCACAACCGAAGTTGAATTAGAACGGGATACGAGTTAAGGAAATTAAAGATAATAAACCAGACTTGCGTGATTTATGTTTTGTGATTCTTATGTGTGTTTGTGCCTTTCCCATTATTTTAATGCTTAGAATGCTAGCTAACGGTTTTAAACCGGTTATGTAGTTGACTTGCAGGTTAGGGACGCCGCCGAGTAAGGAGGAGGAGTGGACAGCCGGGGTCTCCGTACATCTTAGGACGGGGATGGTTTTTAGTCAGTGTTTTATGTTATCTTTATGGATTGTGTCATATGTTAGATTGTTGCACCGTATTATGTTGTTTTGAGGACTCGGCTGAGTTTCCCAGTTGTACTTTACTTTTCGTCTCGCATACATTAAAAATGTATTTAAGTTTTCCGCCTTTATTCTGTGTTATTGTTGAAAGGTCCAGTAAAATTATTTTCAGGCTAAAGGTCGGGATCCATTGTGCGGTCTCGCCCGTAGCGCCCCAAGTCCCGCGGATTTGGGGCGTTACATTTCATTCTCTCTTTATCTCCTTTTCAAATCTCAAATCTTAAATGCTATCAGAGCAAAGTTTCTTATTAAATTACTATAACTTTCTCCAAGGTGAATCTAAGCCTCGTCAAAACTCAAATTTTCTAGTTGGTGTATTATGTGTATGACGTGAAGAAAGGGCAATATCTAGGTTTCTGCCTATGTAGTTTTTTCCAAACCTTGCCAATGCCCAAGAATATAGGATAGAAAAGTGTGAACAAGACTTAGGAGGTTCTTGAGAATTCTACTCCTAAGGAATCACCCATAGACAAAGATGATTTCAAGACAACTATCAAGCACAAGAATACTAATTCAAACACATAACATCAAAATATTAGAGCTGAATATTTATTAACTGGGGGATCGGAAGCAAGACTAACAAAGTTTTGTAAGTCAAGTACTTCTTTGTTTTAGCGATATTTATAAGCACTTCTAAGGTTTTGATGATTATCAAAACTCATCTCATGATCTAATTAACTTATAATTGCGTTTTAGTTGCAAGTTCGTTAAGACATCCCGAGAATAATGCATAGGATGCTTTTCTTGATTTGAATTTGTAAACACTGTGATTGTTAATTCTAAGGTTTTTAATATCCCTAATCGTAGATCCGACTAAAGAGTCAAACAACATCCACACACACAAGTTGATTACGCAGTTCGGTGGTAAGAAATACCCCTGCTCTGCGGGACCTCAAGAGGGGAGATCCGATCCCAGATTTTCACTAGGTTTTCAAGAACAACAGTTACAAACACTGGACAAGAGACACTAGCACTTTTCCTAAGATCTAGCAAAGAAAGTAAAGTGAAGAACTCAGGAGATACAAAGAAGCAAAGGTGAAGAAAAAGCCCCCTCAAAGGCACATTGACGAAGATCTGAGTTTGATCTTCGTCACTGTCGCAAACCAACGAAGCGATGGTGATATAAGAACCCAGAGATAACAGATCTCTCTTCGTCTTCCGTTTCTTCTACGGATCCTTCTTGCTCCAAGCAAGATTTGGAAGATCTTTTTTTCTTCTCTTCTCTCTGTTCTCTCTCTTTCTCTAAGTGAGACGAAGCACACAAGCCGCCAACTACCTCTCTCCATGGGAGCTGCTTTAAAACGTTTAAGTACCCAAGCTCAACTAAGGTCAAACGCAGTGTTTCACAATACGCTCACTTAAAAACCCCTTCAAAAAACCTGGATCAAGTAGATGGACTCCCAGTGGGCCGCCAAGCCCAAATCTTCATTTCAGCTGGATCAAAGCACAACACATATATACACTTTACAACTTCATCATCTCCCTAATCCACATAATAGTACACCAATGTAGATGAACTTGTCACCATATTAATCATCAAGCTACCTCTCTTAGATTTACTAAGTGGCAACATTGGATCATAATAGGCATCAAGTTCAATCACATAGCAAACTGTCATATGAACACATTTACATAACTCTACCTAGACCATAGTACTAAGTGCTAGTTTTATACTCAATGTCCTATGTTACATTGTATAACAAGAATCAAAAACATAACAAACACAAACATTAACAACAAATCGAATTGATACATAGAAAAGATATTATTATCAAATACCGAATTCAATTTAGACCGATTGAATCAAGTATCAACTCGAACAAGAGTACTGGAGGTCCGCGTTTCAGATGAAGAGAACAAGTACTTGTAAAAATATTTTTTTTAGGTATAAACAACCCCTAAAAGCTGGTGTCAAAAGACATGGATCTTACTGTATATCAGGGCTTACACCCTTGTAAATTAAGAAGCAACTGATTCAATGTAATTGTTTATAGTATCGATCAATGTAGGAAAAATAATCATTCCAATTTTCATGTTCTCTCCCATCATTTTGGGCACAAATTTCTCGTCGCTTCATCATCATGAATATGGCAGATGAACTCAACTCCGTTATCCTCAATAATGAAAATTCAAACGAAATATTAGATGAATCGAATATATTTCTAAATTCTAATCTAATCTGATAAATTTGTTCTAGTGTCTTTTTCACCTCATTCTTATCTATCTCTTGAGCACATGGTATAATTTTTGCATTGTATTTTAGTAGATTTTCTTTTCTTTTGTATTTTGGGATCTACTTGTATTTTTATAATATTGTATGCATGATTAAATGGAGTTATTAACATAAGAATGTCCTCAACAAACTAAGGTTCTCCCAATGATCAAGGAATTTTATATCAATGTTGAATTGATTGAGATCCGATAGTGACCATTTCTCGAGAACGATCGACCGATTTGCCTCTATTGATAAGCCGATTTGCACACTTTTCCGAAGCTTATGACCATTTCTCGAGAATGATGAGTTTTGTGACAATTCTGCCAACAAATCTTATAGATCGGCCGTCCGGTTACACAAGCTTCGGAATTTGGATGATATTTTCCTTTTACCCTTTTTATTTTTGGACTATCTATGAATCCGTCCAATTAGAGGTTTTTATCTTTACCTTAGAAATTAGGGTTTGATAGGATTAACAAACCCTAGGAGGGTGATGTTAGAAATCTTCCTATAAATAAGACATTCTCTCCACTAGTTTATTTATCAAGTCTTCAATCAGAATTTCATAGACGAGTCTTTGTGCAAAAATTGACATACAACCTTGCCCTTACCGACCGATCTGATCGTTTTTCTTCAATAATAAAAGTGAAATTTTGTAAGTATGTTTTGATCATTGCTCTGGTTCTAGGGTTTGAAGAGCCAGACTTGCATGGATAATTTGTGATGTTGATAATGATCTTTAACCTTATGATTATGTGTCTTAATTTATGTGTTATGGTGGTTTAGAATTTTTATATGCAAGATGTAAGAGCTGCGTAGAATTGGTATTTTCTTCTTTTTGCCTCTAGGTATTAGTCGCAAGATGCGAGAGTTGAACATAATTTACCCCTTAATAGCATGATGTAGATGATATTTGGATGGGATTATTATCAATTGAGATTTGATATGTTTGTCGTAGTTATTTAGATTCTGGAATATTTAATTATCTTTGAAAATATAATTTGGTTATTTGTAATAACCTTGATATTAATCAATTTGCAAAAAAATCTCCAGTGTTTCCATAATTACTACGTTTTGTGTTGGTTACATTTCATATGACCAATCGGCCGATTTGTTCGTGTTTTTCTCCCTTCGCGAATTTTGTTATACGCTTACATGTTTCTCATTTCCCTGTCTCGATCTGCCAATTCCATGTTTATGAGGACTAAAGTGTAAGCTCAAATCTTGTAAATAATTTACAAGACCCACTATAGGATAGATCGTCAAGATAAAATACAAGGAAGACAATGTTTCGCTTTGATAAATTATTTAAGAAATTAAAATAAATAAATAAATAAATAATATATATTTATACACACACACAAAATATGTAAATAATGTAAACTGAAACCATAGACGACCAAAAGCAAAATGATCCAGTGACCACAATCTTGTCGACCGGGTTAAAACGTGATTTCGAATTAGAAGAAAGAGATAGATAACCAAATATGAAATCAAAGCAAAAGATGCGAAAAGTCTCAACCTATTTGACCGACCATACGGAGGATTACGATCGACCACCTCGTAAAATCAGGTAAAGAGTAAAGGAGAATGAAGATGAAAGTTTGGATCTTTATTAGGTTTGAAACTAGATAGTTTGAAGGGAGAAAATCAGACAATAAGTATCAATAGATAAACCCATTACAAAGTCTAGATCATCACAATATGCATATAAGATAAATCTCAATTGACAATTCCAAAATATTGAATGTAAGTCATAGTTACGTGGAAGACGACTTTGTTTGATTGTCACGTGATCAGAACTGTGTTCGGCCATACATCAATGTTGTCACCCATTGATTGTCATGTACCCAAGATGGAATCTTTTCTTCACATTGAACTCAGTATGGAGGTGTGAGTGGCTAGACTATCACCTTAAGCCACCATCACCTAGAAGAACGTATAGCTGAATTGTCACCTTAAGCCTCAAAACTCAGTAAGGAGGTATGAGTAGCTAGAATGTTACCTTAAGCCTCAGAGTTGTGCTCGATTCTCGCATTTTGTGTAGGATATAATCCAAATACTATCATAACTCATATATACATACATTAAGCACATAGAATCGATTCAATATCACATATCAATGCCATCGGGTTCTCCAAACCCTGGAAAATATGAAAATTAGTCCAACATACCTAAATAAAACTCAAATGTCGCATTAATGACTGAAAGACAAGCTAGTCGACCGACCTTACATAGAGAATTGGCGGAAAAAACTCGTAAATTGCAAAAGAAGAAGAGATCTAACCTAATGGCTAAAATGCCTTATTTATTGGCTCACAATTTAATCTAAAACCCTATATCTATCTTCTAATATGATAAGATTATATCTAGCAAGCCTGGAATACCTTTAATATGTAAATATAAATACAAAATATCCAATTGAATGGGCCAAAATTCCAGCCCAAGAAAAAGGGATGAATGGTAAGAATATTAGACGAAGAAATGGGTCAGTCAAGTAAGGTGGTCGGTCGACCAGATGGGTCATAATGTTGGGCCTGGTCGAAAACTTGCTCCAAGACTTTATCACTTCGATATGAGGTCATTTAGAAATCACATTCAGAAGAAAGGAATCATGGTCGGTCGACCAAGGTGCTTGCCAAGCACTTTTGCACGTTTCCTGATGTTCTTCACTTCACTCTCAAACCTCACTCATTTCCGTCTTGACCTTGACTTCTTTCACCGCAAGGAGTAGGGATATTCAAACGGTCCAGACCCGACCGGACCGTAAACCCATGGACCGGACCGGACCGTTTCATTTTTGTATGGAACGGTCCATGGTCCGGACCGGACCATTTTCGTCCGGTCCACCACGGTCCGGTCCAACATGGTCAGGTCCGGACCATATTGGTTATTTTAAAAATATATATAAAAAAACATTTTTTGTATGGAATTAATTGATAACATGAATTATCGACCTAGTTTAGTAGAGCATTTAGTTAGTTTTCCCTTTTCCTCATGTTAGCCTTAGTTTGTGTTCTTTATACTTGTTTAGTGCAACTTTGCGAGTATAGATGTCTACACACGCTTTTGGTGCCCTTGTAGGTATTTTGGCGTGTTTTGGAGCTAAAACGATGCATTTGAGGACCAAGCCTCGGAATGGACGCTTTGGAGCGATCACGCAGGCACGGGAAAGGAGGAAAAGACGAGCCACAAGCAAACAAGAAGGAATGCACGAGATTAGAGCAATCTCGGTCGAGATCCACATGATCTCGGCCGAGTTCCCAGCCATCTCGGCTGAGATCCGAGCCATCTTGGCCGAGACTCCATTCCAGAAGTTTCTGTCGGCAAATCTCGGTCTCCATCTCGGGCTCAATCTCGGCCGAGATTTGTGCCATCTCGGGCGAGATTTCTGAGACTTGACCGAGATCACCGACCGAGATTTCCTAATGCTGAAACACGAAGCCAATCTCGGTCCCGACGTTCCAAAATCTCGGTCGACGACCGAGATTTCCGACCGAGATTCCTGAGCGCCGATATTATTTCGCTCCTTTTGGATCAGTTTTGGCCCGGCCCGTTCTGTGGAAGATTGTTGGGTATAAAAGGGAAGTTATAAATGATTTCCAGGGTTCCGCTTCATTCCATTCGAAGGCTTCTATTTGAGAGTGCCGCTTTCTCCTTCTTCTTCCCCCTTGCTCTACACCATTGTCACCATTGTTGAACTACATTGAGTTTTTAGGAAAGATTCAGGCTTTTAGATTTAATTCAATTCAGATACGCTTCGCGATACTGGGAATTTGTCATTTTGCTGGTTTCATCTTAATAAAGCTGAGTACTTTCTTTATTCTCTCTTTAGTTCATATTTTATGAATTCTTCAATTGAATTGATTGTTGCTTTTGATATGTTGATTGTTGGCTAGAACCATTGTGGTTCCAAGGTAAATAGGGATTTATTTATACCTGGACTATGATGGAATGGTGTTTAATGCTTGGATTGAATAGCTTTGAAATCCTAGTGGTTAGTTAGGACTTGAACCTAGTTAGAATCCTTCTACCTAGTAACCTAAGTTGGAGTTGAGACTTCCCCGGTGAAACCCCTTCTTAGATACCTTAGAGACTGACCATAGGTAATAGAGGTGAAAATCTCTATTGGGTTGAGTGTGCTTAGATTCCTTTCTAAGTAGGGTAATACCTGAGACTTACCCGGTAATGGTTTATCTTTCCCTTAGCTTGGAATCTGGTTTGTTTAGAATTTCCTACCTCTCTACCTTGAGACTTACCCGGTAATAGGTGGTTGGTTTGGAACTAGGTGGTCTTGAGACTTACCCGGTAATAGACTGTCAGCCTAGAAACGTTCTTCCCTGAAGCTTGTTAACCGTAGATCCTTTGAGAATGTCCTGAGTCCATTGCGTATAAATAATGACCTTGAATCCTTGGAATCCGCTTTCTCTTTATTGATATATCTTTCGTTCGTTTGTTTACTTAGTTTTCAATCAAATCCGATATTTGATTGCGAACTCTACAAAATCCATTAAAACCTTTTTGAACTTTCTTCCCTTCTTTTCCAACCTCTTTCTTTTACTTTGATTTACTCTATTTTAGATCACATTTATAATTCAGACACTTGGTCCCTGAGATCGACCTTGGAATACTTATCCTTACTGTAATTGACCCATACACTGTGGGTTCGCTACAATTTGGGTGTTTATTTCTTTTTTTATAAATTTAAAGCATACCGTGGTTTTTACTAACCTGTGAGCTTTTATCATTATTGATAAAAGTTTATAGGGGTGTAAAAACAACGAACAAGTTTTTGGCGCCGTTGCCGGGGACTGAGAAAGATTTTTCTGCGTTTTTGATTATTTATAGTGTAGATCTTTCTTGTTACTTTTGATCTCGGTTTCCCTTTTGTCTTTGTGTTTCCCAGGTTCAACACAATGGCATCTACAATCTTTGATGAGCTGAAGGAAACCAGAAAAAGAATTGATTATCTAGAGCGAAACCTGGAGTATGAGATTTATTCGGTCAACCTACTGGGAGAAAGTGAAGAAAGCTTGGCGCAGATCTATTATCTAAAGGACGAACTGAACTACCAAAGATATATAAAAGAACAACAACAACGTCTTTGGTGCGCAAGTATGAGAGAGAGGCTTGACAAGCTAGAAAGTACCTTGACTCGCAGGGAAGATCCCCGAACGTTGAGCCAATTGTGGAGATTAAGGGAGAAATCTGAAAGCATCTCTACTCCCAGGGAAGAGGTTCGACCAAAGGAAGAGCGCATCGAGGATGAAGAGCTATCGAAGGAGTAAGACGGATCGGACAACCTTATCCCGATCTCGGCCGAGATCATTCCCATCTCGACCGAGATTCCTGTGCAGAAGGAAAATCTCGGCCTCATCCATACCAATCTCGGCCGAGATTTCAAGGAGAGCTACCCGAGATTTGTTGAAAATCGTCCCTGTGGCTTCCATCATACTCGAGATGCGCCTAAAAGCTGGAGGGTAGTGCCAAAGGAACCTCCCAAGGTCAGATTGAAGCTTCTTCCTCATCAAGGGAAGTTTTCAAATAAGTATGGGGTAACCCACAAGACTATCCCATACCACCCTCCAATGCTGGGAAGAGTGGAGATCTTCCATCAGGACATGAAGAGAGTTCTCAAGAAGAAATTTCATGAGTCTTGTGAAAAGTGGTTGCAAGGACTGGATGAGCAGTCCAAGGTTTTTGTTGTGAGCTGAGGCAACCACGGATTTGGGTCTGGCTAGAGACCTTAAATCAAGCGTTTCTCGAGAGGCAGCCCGAGGTAAGAGTCTTTTGTACTCTTGTTTTTGTTTTTGCTTTTTGCTTTTGCATTTCTACGCGTTTTGTTTCTTTTGTCTTTTCAGGTTTTAGGTAATAAATGAAGAATAGTTGCTTGAAGGAGATTGCACAACCGCTTGTTTCCACTACCACTTTCATTTACATGTGTCATATCACTGATTTTTACATTGTGAGTATTCTTTTTCACTTCTATTTATTCTTCACATTGGGGCAATGTGAGTTTTAAGTATGGGGTGGGATACTTGCAATCTTTTAGCATGTTTCTTTTCTTGTCACACGTTTCCTTTTAGCATGCATATAAAAAAAATGGTGCTTCTAGGAATGACATGACCCCTATGATGATATTATGTTTGTGAATTAGCCTTTGATTATTACTTTTGAGCTCAATTTGTTTTATGGCATATATGGGATTTGAATACTTTGCTTGAATTTTGTGTGAATTATGAAAATTGCCTTGTCTAGTTGGAGTGAGTTTGGATAGTTGAAGCTTCATGATAAGTTCTTATACATTGCATAGGGATGATTTAGGCATTTCGAATTCATTCTTCTTCTATCTTTATCATGCTTAACCCCTCAAACATTGAATCTCTTGTCTCCTATCCGGGAATTAGGAATGTTTAGTTTGAAGGTGTGTGCTGAAATTGTTGTGTTGTGAATTGTTTGAAGAAGTTTGAAGGATGTGAAATGTGATGAAGGAAATAAAAGCTTATAAGGGATTGTTGGCTATGAAAGATGAGTAACTCGGTACCATTCACATAGCCGGGTGTTTGTGCCTTGCCAAAGTCTTTTTAGTTTTAAAAACATTCCCTTAGAGTTGATTTGGTATGTGCATTTTGGTGTGAGGTACGTGAAGGAAATTGAGCACCAAGGTTTCTGCTACTGTGCACCAATGCCTTTCACTCAAGAAAGAAAAGAAAAGAAAAGAAAAGGAAGAAAATCTGCAGATTATGCAAGGGTGGTGAATGTTGAGTTGAGATTTGCAGATTATGCAAGGAAACTGTGCATTTTGTCTTTCTTTGAAAGGATTGTTATTGGCTAGAACCTTGTGGTTCCAAGGTTGACAGGGATTTGTTTATGCCTTTGATTATGATGGAATGTTGTGCTTTATGTTTTGGCTTTGAATTGCTTGAAATCCTAATGGTTGGCTTGGACTTGAATCTAGTTAGAATCCTTCTAGCTAGTAACCTAAGTTAGAATTGAGACTTACCCGGTGATATTCCTTCATAGATACATGAGAGACTGATCATAGGTAATAAAGGTTTATCCTTTATTGGTTGAATGTACTTAGATTCCTTGCTAAGTAGGGTAATACCTGAGACTTACCCGGTAATGGTTTAGCTTTCCCTTAGTTTGTAATCGGGTTTGTTTAGAATTTCCTACCTCTCTACCTTGAGACTTACCCGGTAATAGGTAGTTGGTTTGGAACTAGATAGTCTTGAGACTTACCCGGTAATAGACTGTCAGCCTAGAAACGTTCATCCCTGTGGCTTTTCTACCATATATCTTTTTGAGTCTTCCTGAATCTATATGTATAAACAATGATCTTGAACCCTTGGAATCCATTTTCTTTCCTTTAACTTGATTATCTTTGTTTTCCCTTTTTGTTTATTTGATTTTCAATCAATAGTGACAATTGATTACGAATCCATCAAACCCTTTTAAAAACCTTTTTGATTTCTTTCCCTTATCTTTTCAACCCCCTGTCTTTAATTGAGATGTATTATATATTTAATCATTGCTGCATATTAATCCTCTCAGTCCCTGAGATCGACCCTAAAATACTTACATTTACTGTGATTGACCCATACACTGTGGGTTCACAACAATTTGGGTGTTTATTTCTTGTTTTATAAATTTAAAGCATACCGTGGTTTTTACTAACCTGTGAGCTTTTATCATTATTGATAAAAGTTTATAGGGGTGTTAAAATAGCGAACAAGTTTCACAGCTAGGAACTTTGAGGCACTTTTGTCCAAGTATGGGGTAACTCACAAGGTTGCAACCCCATATCATCCCCAGACTAGTGGCCAAGTGGAAATCTCGAATAGAGAAATCAAGGGGATCCTAGAGAAGACAGTGTCTCGCTCAAGGAAAGATTGGGCAATGAAGCTTGATGATGCACTCTGGGCATATAGGACAACATACAAGACTCCCGTAGGTACTACTCCTTATCAACTTGTTTATGGGAAATCCTGTCATTTGCCTGTAGAGTTGGAGCATAGAGCGTATTCGGGCGTGAAATGGCTAAACTTTGATATAAAAGAAGCCGGAGAAAAGAGGTTGTTGGACATCAACGAGCTGGAGGAGATCCGGATGAATGCATATGAGAATGCACGGATCTACAAGGAAAGAACAAAGAAGTGGCATGACAAGCACATATTGCCAAAGAACTTCAAAGAAGGTGATCTTGTTCTTCTCTTTAATTCTAGGCTCCGACTTTTTCCAGTAAAGTTAAAGTCAAGGTGGACGGGACCTTATGTTGTGAAGAAGATTTTCCCCCACGGAGCTGTCGAAGTATGGGGTGAAAACTCCGGTATTTTTAAAGTGAATGGACATAGGTTGAAGAGGTATACACCGGAACTTCCGGTGGAAAAACTCCCACCTATCCATCTCACTTGACGCTTTAAAGGAGTTAGGTCCGGCTAGAGACCTTAAACCAAGCGCTTCTCGGGAGGCAACCCGAGGTAAGAGTCTTTTTGTTTTTACTTTTACTTTTTGCTTTTGCGTTTTTGCGCGTTTTTGTTGTGTTTTTGCAGGACCTAGGTGTCATGGTGAAAAGAAATACGGGAAGCAACCCTCGGAACGAGCTTAAGGCGAGGAAATTGCTAAGAAAGACAAGATACGAAGTAAGTCGAGGAAGAAAGCAGCCATACCAAGAAATCTCGATCGAACTGCCCATAAATCTCAGCCGAGATCCAGCTCAAGCAGGCCGAGATGTCATATCAGAAACCGATCTTGGTCCAAGATAGGGAAATCTCGGCCGAGATCGGAAAATAGAGACTGAGATCGAGTTTTCCTTCAAAAAAAAATCAAAAAAAGGGAAAAATCTCGGTCCCGACCCGAGAAAAATCTCGGTCAACGACCGAGATTTGCTGGCGCCCAAAATCGGCCAACAGCAAAGAACGCCAAGCCCTTACGTCTTCTTTCCTCTTCACTTCTTCTCTTCCTCCATAGCCTCCAAGCAAGAAACCTCTACCCAAATTTCCTAAATCCCTCAATACTTCATCAAATCCTCTCATTCTTCCCACAATCTCTCCCAAACTCAATTCTAAACTCTATTCCATTACCAATTTCACTCAATCCTCACCCAAATCTCCTCTTCAACCCTAGCCAAAAATTTTAATCCCTCAAAACCCCACAAACACACCATTCCACTCAAAATTCCTTCACAAAAACGTCTTAGACTCATCAATCAAGCAAGGATCCGTCAAAAATCCGACGAAAAACCCAATCCCGGCCTTACCCAGAAATCTCGGTCGAACCACCTAGATATCTCGGCCGAGATCCGACCTTTTGCCGACCGAGATTTTGTTCTGTTGGGTTTATTTCTTGATTAAAGATGAAACGTTTGAAGAGATCATTGTCCAAGGCTACCGGGTCAAGTAAATCGAAGAAGCAAGCACCACCACCGGAGCCCTCCGATCCCTCCATTTACGTACCGACCATCCCGGATCCTTGTAAGGCACGATACTCTACACTTGTTAAATTCAAACATGATCCTCCTAGACATTTTTATTTAGGAGATGTTTGTCAGGTAGGAATTGGAGATGATTTGCGACTTATAACTGAAATTTGCGGATGGGAATACTTGTTGGCATCTCAAACTCCTGATTATCATAATCTAACTTGTGAATTCTTGAGTACATTCAAATTTGGTGGTATAAATGGTGACCGGGCTGTGAGGTTCCGTGTGGCGAATACGGACTATGCGATGTCTAAGATTGAGTTTGGAGATTTATTTCATTTCCCGAGGTCAGTCGAGTATACTTTTGATAAGGATTTTGACCAGCGCACATTCTGGCGCCAACTAGCCTATCCAGGTGGGGTTGGGAGCAATTAGAAACCCGGTGGCTCCAAATGCAAATTCATTCTGAACTTGTCCTTCCGGGTAGCTCATAGAATTATGAGCGAGATTATGTTTCCTAGGCATGAGACCTCGCACCTAGTGCTTCTAGGAGAGTTGTTTATTTTGTGGTGCATTACAGAGGGTCGAGCACCCGATTCAGCTACTCTCTTGTTGGACCACCTCAAAAAGTTATCCAATAAGACATCCGGTGTCCTTTGTGTTGGTGGGTTGGTTACTTATATTGCTCAGACGCTTGGGCATGATTTGACTACTTTTACCCCCACCCTCAAGTCAGTGTCCATCACTAGGAAGCATCTAGTAAGGATGAAGATCCTAACAGAGGAGGTGACGAACATATTTAGAGTTGCTATGCCTTGGGATGAGCACCATGGCATACTATGGAGGAGTGATTTCACGATTAGAGATTAGAGATGCTGGACAGAGGCCATTGAGGGTCTTAGAGGTGAGGATTCTGATGATGAGGATGTAGGGCAGCCTGAGGATGAGGATGCTGCTCAGGATGATGAGGACTTAGAGCCTTCCACTGAGGCAGGTGATTTTGATACTGACATGGGTGATGCAGGTACACCACCTAGGATGTCTACCGCAGGAGCATCATCATCACATGCTCCTAGGCCCAGCTATAGGAGGCCGTACACTATGGCCCAACTCGCAGCAGATATGCATGAGTTGCAGATGAGTCAGAGGGAATTTTACAATAGAGTTGAAGACATATGGGCCGCACAGGATTTGAGGATGACACAGCAGGATCAGAGGATTGTTGAGCAGGACAGGCGCTATTCTGTCTCGGAGGGGATGTACGGAGACTTATACCGTCATACGTTTGGGCATTTCTATGACCCAAACAACCTCCATCACCCACGTGATCCACCTCCTCCTCCATTCGAGTAGACACGCCGGACGCCTTCTTCATTTTTACATTGTGAGTATTGTTTTTACTTCATATTTATTATTCACATTGGGGACAATGTGAGTTTTAAGTATGGGGTAGGATGCTTGCAATATCTTTTAGCATGTTTCTTTTTATATGTATTGCATTGAACAATTTCATATTCTTGTCACACGTTTCTTTTATATGTACTGCATTTTTATATGAAAATCCAAAAAAAAATTTAAAAATTTAAAAAATTGTGCTTCTAGGATTGATGTGACCTTAATGAGGAAAATGTGTATGTTTATTTGGCTATTGATGTTTATTTTGAGCTTTAATTGAATTAATGGTGTTTATAGGATTTGAATTCCTTGTTTGTAATCTAAATGATTTATTTGCATTACCTTGTTTAATTGGATTGATCTTGAAGGGTTGACGCTATATGAAAAGTTCTTTTACTTTGCACAAGAATGATTTAGGCAATTCGAATTCTTCTTCTTCTCTATCTTTACCATTTTCAGCACCTCAAACATAAAATTTATTTGCCCTTTATGACCCATCCGGGAATTAGGAAAGTGAAGTTTGAAGGTGTGTGCTTAATTGTGAAAAGTGATTTATGTGCATTATGTGAAGAAGTTGATTGATTTGTGAGATGTGATTTGCAGGCAAGAGCTTTTTATGGGTTTTGTTGGCTATGAAGACGAGTAACTCGACACCATTCACATAATCGGGTGTTTGTGTCTTGCCAAAGTCGGATTGGTTTTAAAAACATTACCTAGAGTTGATTTGGTATGTGCACTTTGGTGTGAGGTACGTGAAGGAAACTGAACACCGAGGTTTCGGCTATTGTGCACCTATGCCTTTCACTCAAAAAGAAAAAGGAAGAAAAGAAAAGGAAAAAAAATGTGCATGAAGAGAAGGAATGGATGTTGAGAAAAGAAAGAAAAGAAAAAAATGTTGTGTCGTCCTCTTTCCCGGATTTCCACCACATTACCTATACACATCCCACCTATATCACATTTCTTGGCCTTTTCTTTTGTTAAGTCCTATTGATCTTTGCATACATGTAATTGACTTCATGGCCTAAACTTGGATTTTTCATGAATTTTAGACATTGGGAGTTTAAATGATGATTTTGGATTCCTTGCAAGGTGTGATTATCCTATATGTTGCCTATCTTACTTGACCTTAATCGATTTATGTCTTTAGCCTTGTGACTACACTCTGAAAGTGATCATGAATAGAAGCACTAGAAAAAGAGTTTTTGTTTTTGTGTAGCATAGATGATTCATGCTATCTTGCCTTGAATTTATTATTTGCTTGGGGACAAGCAAAGATAAGTATGGGGTATTTTGATAACATGAATTATCGACCTATTTTAGTAGAGCATTTAGTTAGTTTTCCCTTTTCCGCATGCATGTTTTAGCCTTAGTTTGTGTTCTTTATACTTGTTTAGTGCAACTTTGCGAGTATAGATGTCTACACACGCTTTTGGTGCCCTTGTAGGTATTTTGGCGTGTTTTGGAGCTAAAACGATGCATTTGAGGACCAAGCCTCGGAATGGACGCTTTGGAGCGATCACGCAGGCACGGAAAAGGAGGAAAAGACGAGCCACGAGCAAACAAGAAGGAATGCACGAGATTAGAGCAATCTCGGTCGAGATCCACATGATCTCGGCCGAGTTCCCAGCCATCTCGGCCGAGATCCAAGCCATCTTGGCCGAGACTCCATTCCAGAAGTTTCTATCGGCGAATCTCGGTCTCCATCTCGGGCTCAATCTCGGCCGAGATTTGTGCCATCTCGGGCGAGATTTCTGAGACTTGACCGAGATCACCGACCGAGATTTCCTAATGCTGAAACACGAAGCCAATCTCGGTCCTGACGTTCCAAAATCTCGGTCGACGACCGAGATTTCCGACCGAGATTCCTGAGCGCCGATATTATTTCGCTCCTTTTGGATCAGTTTTGGCCCGGCCCGTTCTGTGGAAAATTGTTGGGTATAAAAGGGAAGCTCTAAATGATTTCCAGGGTTCCGCTTCATTCCATTCGAAGGCTTCTATTTGAGAGTGCCGCTTTCTCCTTCTTCTTTCCCCTTGCTCTACACCATTGTCACCATTGTTGAATTACATTGAGTTTTTAGGAAAGATTCATGCTTTTAGATTTAATTCAATTCAGATACGCTTCGCGATACTAGAAATTTGTCATTTTGCTGGTTTCATCTTAATAAAGTTGAGTACTTTCTTTATTATCTCTTTTAGTTCTTATTTTATGAATTCTTCAATTGAATTGATTGTTGCTTTTGATATGTTGATTGTTGGCTAGAACCATTGTGGTTCCAAGGTGAATAGGGATTTATTTATACCTGGACTATGATGGAATGGTGTTTAATGCTTGGATTGAATAGCTTTGAAATTCTAGTGGTTATTTAGGACTTGAACCTAGTTAGAATCCTTCTACCTAGTAACCTAAGTTGGAGTTGAGACTTACCCGGTGAAACCCCTTCTTAGATACCTTAGAGACTGACCATAGGTAATAGAGGTGAAAATCTCTATTGGGTTGAGTGTGCTTAGATTCCTTTCTAAGTAGGGTAATACCTGAGACTTACCCGGTAATGGTTTATCTTTCCCTTAGCTTGGAATCTGGTTTGTTTAGAATTTCCTACCTCTTTACCTTGAGACTTACCCGGTAATAGGTGGTTGGTTTGGAACTAGATAGTCTTGAGACTTACCCGGTAATAGACTGTCAGTCTAGAAACGTTCTTCCCTGAAGCTTGTTAACCATAGATCCTTTGAGAATGTCCTGAGTCCATTGCATATAAATAATGACTTTGAATCCTTGGAATCCGCTTCTCTTTATTGATATATCTTTCGTTCGTTTGTTTACTTAGTTTTCAATCAAATCCGATATTTGATTGCGAACTCTACAAAATCCATTAAAACCTTTTTGATCTTTCTTCCCTTCATTTCCAACCTCTTTCTTTTACTTTGATTTACTCTATTTTAGATCACATTTATAATTCAGACACTTGGTCCCTGAGATCGACCTTGGAATACTTATCCTTACTGTAATTGACCCATACACTGTGGGTTCTCTATAATTTGAGTGTTTATTTCTTGTTTTGTAAATTTAAAGCATACCGTGGTTTTTACTAACTTGTGAGCTTTTATCATTATTTATAAAAGTTTATAAGGGTGTAAAAACAGCGAACATTAATCTTGTTCGGTCCGGATTTAGACCGGACTATATGTAGTTTATGTTCAAAATATTTAAAAAAATGTAAATTACGGTCTGGACCGGACCTAACCGTAATTTCTGGTCTGGTTTTCCGGTCCGGTCCAAATACGTACAACCCTAGCAAGGAGATCCTTAGTAAGTATGAGGCTCTAGGTTCAATCTCCTAGGTTAAGTGTTGGGATCATCTAAGTTCAGTCTCTTACACAAGTAAAGAGGGAAAACACTAACACTCTCCCTTAAATCACAAAGAGCTTCCAAGGTGCCATGACCAATATCCACCGGAACACTAAAGGTTTCGGGATCCTCTCTCTTAACTATCAAACTCCGGTGGTTAATTTGATAAGTTATCTCCCTATACATCTTAATTTCTTCAAACTCATCTAAATTTCTCTTATTGGAAAGGATGTAAAACTTACACTAGGATGGCATGCCCTTCAAATCCTCCACAAATGGAGTATTGATGTATAATTTGTTCATCTTCTTCATGAACCTCCCGAATTGTGTATCAAGCAAATCCATTGCTTCCTTTGTGGGAATGGAAGTGGTGGCTTATAAAGTGAAGGGGACATACTTTGGTTTTATTTTCTTGGGTGCTTCATCTTTATTTGCCTCTTTTATTTCCTCTTCCTCAATCTCTTCAATCTCAACAACCTTCTCTTTGCCTTTGTCTTGAGACTTAGGAGCTTGGGAAATTTGAACTTGTTTAAGGGCTTCAAATTCCTTCCCACTCCTTAAAGTTACACATTGACAATCTTTAACAAAACCATGCTATAACTTTCTCCCAAGTTGGCTTGAAGAAATTAAAGCTTGTTAAGCAATCTATTGCTCCAACATTCTTTGTCCCTTATATAGTGAATCAACATTCACAATAAGCTTCTTCATCATTTGCTTGAGTTTCATCTCTATGCTATGCTTTAAAGGGGCTTGCCTATGTTGTGGTAGATCATAGGGGTTTTACTTATGAGAAAGGGAATCTCTTTGAAGAAATGGTGGTCTAGCTTGTTGTTAAGGGTGAGAGTTTTGTTGTAGAGAAGGGTAATGTTGTTGTAGTGGCCTTTCCGCCCTATTATGGTTCCCATATGAGAAACCCGGATGGTCTCTCAACTCCTTTTATTTTCTATAGTTTTCTCATAATCTCTTCAAGCATAACTCACTTGCTCCTTAACTCTAGCTCCCTCATCAATGCTCCTATTTTACATGCAAATCATGTGATCTATACTTGAGAAAAGTTGACATGGTACAATGCCTTAGCACTAGCCATACTTTCTCTTTTACTTGACTTCTCTTCAAGTTGCTTCTTTAGCTCATTGACTTGATTTATAAGAGCATCCACTCTACATCCATGGCATGGCTCTCATTCACTTCAAACATTTCTTCCCCTTTGGGAGGAATAACTTTCACAATGTTTGGCTTGCTTTTCAATGAATGCACAAGCCTCATCAACATCCATCTCTACAAAAGTCTCTCTACTAAGGTACGATGACCTTGTTTATCTCATTGGGTCACTCTAACTGAATTAGCTCTAATGGGATCTTCTTCACGTTGATTTGCAACTCTACATCTCTAGTTAAATTAGATTGACCTTGCAACCTTGCCTCTAAATTCAATATCATTTGGCATTATAACTTTTCCCTCATTTACTTCAAAAATAATTTTTTCATGTCGGCTTCTTGCTCCTCTATGCCTTGTAAACGTTCTTGTCTACTGATCATTCTCCTTATCTGACAAAGATTCTTTCCGGGTCGGATTCAAATGGTTCAAGACTCTCAATATCACTTCTTAGCATAAACTTTCAACACACTTACAAGTCACAAACACACACAAGAGTGCATCAAAATTAACAAGAAAATCATACACTATTAAGATAATAACCAACAAACAATAAACTCAAATCCCCGGCAACGATGCCATAAAACTTGATGTGGTTGGAAATAACATATAAAAACAAGGCCGCAAATGTACGGTAATTTCAATGTAGCATATGAATCATATAAAGTTCGTATCAATAGAGAATTGAGTATCATTCATCAAAAATCAATCAAAATAGTATAGGATTTCAAACGGTAGCAAGTTTGATCAAAAATCCACAAACTTCAGGGGAAACAAGGCAAACAAGTATCAAATGATAGGTAACAAGACAAAATGCAAATGATAGAAAGAAACTAGGCTTAGAGGTTAATCCTCCCAAACAAATGCTCACTAGCTCATTCAGGTGCTATAATCAATCAATAAAGCGGAAGCATTCATGTAAGGTATATATAATCATATAGTCCTAATCCTCTTGTGAAGCTCATATGATGACTTTAAATCAACAATATCATGCAATGGTCATGCCACAATATGTATCAAATCAAGTCTACGCACAAACAAGAACATAAAAAATAACATTAAGGCATCACAATGTTCATGCTATTTGCCGAACATCACTAAATAAGTCTCATTTTGGATGAATACACACAATTAGAGTAAGATCATGTGTTAGCCCTTAATCTACTCCAATCAAACAGGGGTCTAAAACAATAAAGTGATAAACTTCATATCTCCTTTCGGTCTACGAAGATCAATCTAGTAAATAAACACTCAATTATGGAAGAATTCATTGTTTCAAAAACTAGAACTAGATTAACAATCCAAACCACCAACAAGTGACATAAATCAAACATATGTTCTCTAGATTTCGAAATCACCCATATGTAAATTTAACATGTTTCAAGTTCCCTTGAAAATCATGAATCAACACTCAAAATAGCAAGACAAACATGATTTGGAGATTTCACCTGGGAGATTAGCTACTCATCGCTAAATCAAAAACAAAATCAACAATAAAAATATACATACATAGATGGATAAGATCCAAATTTATGCAAAAAGGGGATTCACCTAGCTTAAGTTATGTTGAAAATACGTGGAGAAATAAAGAACATTGAGATGAATTGGGGGACGAAAGAGAGAATAACTCTCTAATTTGATTTAAAATGAAATGTAAAATCTAAAAGTATCCAAGCATCTCCTCCAAATGATCAACCTATGAACTTATATAAGTGCCCACCACTCAAAATCCAAATGGGCCGTCACAAAAATGAATCTAGCTTTTGTAACACCCCAAATCCGCGGGACTCGGGATGCTACGGGCGAGACCTCACAATGGGTCCCCACCCTTAGCTTGACAACAATTTCACCGGACCTTTCCAACAAGGCACAAATAAAGGCAAAACTCAAACCGTTTTTAATGTATGCGAAAATCGAAATGTAAAGAATACAAAGTGGAAACTCAGCCGAGTCCTCAAAACGATATAACTCCGATACTGCAATCTAAACCGTACAACGAAAACCACAAACCAACAATACGAAAAGATAACCCAAATCCGTCCCCGTCCTATAATGTACGGAGACCCCGGTTGTCCACTCCTCCACCTCACTCGGCGGCGTCCCTAACCTGCAAGGCATCTACACAACGGTTTAAAACCGTTAGCTCATATTCGAGGCATTAGAAAAGAGGTGAAGGCACACACACACATACATATCACATAACACAAAACATACAAGTCCAGTTTATTATCTTTTTATTATTAAGTTATATTCCGTTCTAATTCAACTTAGGTTTGTGACACGAGAACCACCGTGGTCCCGCCTCGGTCCCTACTTACCGGCAAGGAATGGTACTGATGCATCCGACCGTCTACCCGCACGGGCTAGTCGCCGAGAACCTCCTAGACTCTCACAAGAGCTAGGCAGATGATGTCACCGCCCGTTATCATACACTTGGGCCAAAATAATATAAAGTCGGTGGTCCTATTACCGGTTTAGTTGTTTATAACATAAACAAGAACACAAGCACACATCACCAACACACATCGATGCTAATACGTAAAATACGAGCTAAGTAAGTCCGGAGACTTACCTCGTCCCAAACGCTAACTCACACAACGCTCTCGCTTCCCTTGGGAAGAAGCGTCCAACCTGCTCACAACAAGATAACCATCAAAACCCGCTCAACTCAAGAAGTCTAAGACTTCTACACAAATGATCTACGCAAGATCATTTGACTCTCATTCTAGGACCGCATCCTAGAATCTATCATACTCACATCTCACTCAACGCATGAGGGGATCTCTCAACAGCCTACTAACTCTCATATGATCATACCCAACAGCCAAGAACTAAGTAAAAGCCTACGAGGTCTAACACGCTCATCACACTCGCAACCATCAACTACATCGAGCCTTAAGGGCTCCTAGGTTCACAACCACTAAGTGGCATTCTCAAGCTACTCTAGATCCATCCTAGGCATGCTACTAACATGATACAACTACAAAGCTAAGGAATGAACGAAGGGGAAGGGAGGAGAGGAACCTACTGTCGAAGAAACGCAGCCGCGGAGTCAATCTAGCGCCCCGGCGGAGCAGACGCCGCCCCTGCGGAATGCTGGCGCCGCCCCTGCGGAATGCTGGCGCCGCCCCTGCGGAATGCTGGCGCCGCCCCTGCGGCCTTCTGGCGGAGCAGGCACCATCCCTGCGGTGGCAGGAGCCGCCCCTACGGCGGTCTGGGCCGCCCCTTCGGCTGTTGTCAGTCGCACCTGCGGCGGTCCGGCGTCCTGGAGCCCGGAGCCGCCCCTGCGGCGTGATGAGGCGCACCCGCGGCTAGCCGCTCCTGCGGCCGTGATGATCCGCCCCCGCGGGTTCGGTGCAGAACCTCGTCTTCTTCGTTTTCGATCGTGGATCCTTGGCTCCAATGTCCTCCTCTTCTTGCTGGGTCTTCTCCAAACACCCACCACTGATCTTAGACTCCTCTCCACGACCTAATCGAGCTAAGAACACATGCATGCAAGGATTTGAGTAAAAACCTCTCAAAAGCTTCATCCATGGCCATGGATGAAGGAGGGAAGAAGAAAGGGATAAGCAGCCATGGAGAAGAAAGAAAGAAGGAAATGGAGAAGCTTACCACACCAAAACTGAACTTCTTCTTCTGCAGTCCCTATCCAAGAGTATCCATGGAGCAAGAAGGGAAGAGGGAGCAAAGAGAGGGAGGGAAGGGAAAAGTGACGTGAAAGAGAAGAGAGGAGAGAGAGGGAGGGGGACAAGGCTGAAAAGTGTTGAGGGGATCAGGGGGTCAGCTGACCTCTTGTCCCTCACCACGGAACGAGGGGTCGGAAATGACCCCTTGTCACTTTAACTCGGAACAAAGGGTCGAAAAGCGGAAAAAAGGGAAAAACGACGAGTTGGCTCGGGATTTTAGGAATAAATCCCGGCACTCGGTACCTCGTGCCTACGGGAAGATCTACAAAACGCTCTAAGTCCGGAATAAAACTCCGGGCGTTACTTTCATCACACTATACTCGGCCCGGCCACAAAATAGAAGTGGACCGAGTTTCTCGTGCGGCGTGGAAACTTGGTTCTTCAAGGGTGACCTCGGTCTAAGACTCTTCAAACTCGGCCCAAGGCATACTCCAAAACTTTTTTGGGCATACTTAGGAGTCTGCTTAGGCTTCTTCTTGCCCGAATCTTTCTTGGTTGATCCTCGAGTTCCTCGGGCTCCGTGATAGGCTTCCGTAAGAGACGTGTGGTCGGTCTTCGGAGGCTCGGCACTTGGTGAGGACATTCCTTTGGATCTTCATTGATGATTTCCAAATGATTACGGAGGAGAGGTTGATGATAATGCCTTTCAATGCTTGACTTGAATGTTTTTTTTGCTCGTTTTTAGATCAAATCACCTACAACACATACAAACAAGGGGTAGATGTCTACTCGCCAATTTAAGCACAAATTGAAGTATAAATATCTATTCCATGCAAAACTAAGGCAATCTAACCTAAAACCACATCAAAAAAAATATAGTACAAAACATACTATCACCCTTCTTCCAACATTTTGAAATTTGGCCAAAAAAGGTGAAGAGTTCAAACCAAAATCTCATTATGTGGATGTTTAAGGTCGGTTGTTTAAAGTGACTTGTTGCGTATTCTTGAACTTTCATCTAACTTTTTTCCCCTATTTAAAGGCTTGCATTATTCAATGGAAAAATAATAAAATCAAGTTTGAGAATTTTTGGAAAAGAGTTCGGTCCTTGGTTTTTGGTGAGATATTGAAATCTCCTCCTTGGTGAGATGTTGAGTGGGTTGCTTTTGTGAGATGTGAGGGAGAATGCATTAGTTCTTATAGGCCAGTGAGATGCTTATGATAGTTGGCGCGAGTATTGTAGAGTGAATGGTGAGATTCTAGAAGCTCTAGCAATACAAAACTTGTATTTTTGATTTTCCACAATCAAAATCCAAAAACAAAAAATGTGTGTGTTTGTTTTAGTTTTTGTTTGTCTTGCATCATTGGATCCTTAGAATGGAGTGTATAGTTAGGTGGAGCATTGGATCTTCTACGAAGGGATTAAAAGGGGAAAGGATGTTCTACATTAATTTGTTGCTCAAGAACAATTGGATTTAGAGAGGTATTTTGGACATGATTGGTAGTGTTTTTTGTTTTTTTTTTTTTGTGCAACCATGTTTGATTCATGAGTGGTTTGGGGGTCTCTTCATTGCGTGTGAAAGATCATAAGTGAAGAATTTCTTTTGAGTGAGGCTCATGGAGTGAACGTAGGAAATGAGCAAGATCACCATAGTTCTCAAAGCAATCAAGGAAGGGATCCAACCTCATCAAGTTTACGGATGATATTTCCTCGATATCTGCAAGATCAATGTCGTTACATATTCTTTTGAACTTGAAATTAAGCCTTAGTTAATTTTGTGTCTCAATTCTTAGGAGAGTTCCAAAGTTTTTGCTTCAAATGATGGTAACCAAGGCTTCTTTGCTAGTAAGTTCGGAATGGAGGAGAGGAATACGGACTCATGTGTCAAGACATATGGTTTTTTCCATCCTAGGTACAAAGAAGTTTCTCCTTGGGCGAAGAATGAGCACTTGGCCGAAGATGTGATAGTATTATCCTTCAAAATAATTTGTCAATGAGGTTGGCAAATTTAATTTTGAACCATTAACAAATAGGGGAAGTATAGATATCACAATGGATATTTCTCCATTATTTTAGATGTTTTGTTTTGTCCTTAGTAAAAACTCAATAAATTCTTCCACAATGTATCCTATAAGAGATTAAAAAAAAAAAATGGGGCTTGGTTTCTTGATGTGCTCCTCCTCGGTTTCAAGCACGAGGATCCATGGTGTTGTTCCTCCTCTCTTATTTTGCTTGGAATGTTCTTGAGGTTTATGATGGGGAGATGGGACAATTTTGAGATGTGCAAAAGAGATGGGATATAAGATTGATTTTGGATATGAAGAGCAATATCGTTTGGCCTCTCACCTTAGATCTCATCAACTCGAGAATCTCTCCATCGGAATCTCACTTTTGGGATTGAATTTTGATTTATTCTTGAAGTCTCTCATCACAAGAACACTTCTAAGCTTCTCACCTAGAAGGGTGAAAACTCAGCATCTCAATTAGAATCCAGGTTTTGTTTTTTGTAAAAGAAGAAGAAGAAGACATTTATAGGAGAGAATGAAGAAAAAAAAATTGATTGGAGATGGAAGATGTCAAGGATAACTTATGCATGGAAGCTAGCAAATGCATACAAAGACACGTGGGAAGAAAGCAGGAGATACCATGCAAATACATGCTTATACACATGTGGAGTAGAAGAGAGAAAGGCCAAATTTTGCGGCTAATATATGGGCCAATTGGATCCAATTTTCTAGCCCATAATTGACACTTATTATGGGTTTTGCTTTATGTTTTTGGGCCTTTTTAATAATATTTTCAACCCATGTTTTATTTAAACCCTGACTAAAAGAGTTTCGATTCAATGCCTATATAAGGCATAAGGATACACGGTTTTCGACAACCAATTCATTAATAAAATTTCGATACTTTTTTAGTATTTCTTTGCACGGAGTTCGTGTGTCTTTCCTGGGAAGAGAGAGCGAGTACGTGGATTCTCATTCGACCTTATGACTTAGACTATTTTTTTTGTTGTGTCACCTTGAATCGCCAAGTTGGTGCTCTCAATCATTCACAAGTCTCCTTCTTGTGTTTTAGGGACAATCATTGTCCCTCTTGTGTAAGATTGTAGTGGAGGTACCGCAATCATTCTTGGTTGTGTGTTAGGGCTTTAGTTTCCGTAGTGTGCTCCAGGTTATTTCATAGGGTTTGACATTGATCTATCCATCTACCGATCCATTCATCACCATCAGCTCAATCATCTGCCCTATAACCTCCTCCAAGCCAACCGTCTGACATGCCCCTCTAGAGGTGTGTATGTGAAACACTAAGGGAAATCATAAAGAACCGCAAATGCACGGTCGTGTCAATGTAAGTATATGATATAGCATATCAAGGTCATCTCCCAAGAGACTACGTTATCTTTTATTTGCTCTACGAAATCTTCTAATGGAAAATGCAAATTGTGTAAAAGAAAGTAAAAGAAAGTAAAAGAAAGGATTAAGTGGTCACACAAAAGCAGGATTTTGTCAACTTAGATCGAGTAATTGGTTCACTTGGATCGAGTGACCAGTCAACTTCGATCGAGTGACTGGTTCACTTGGATCGAGTGACCAGTCAACTTCGATCGAGTGATCATTCAACTTCGATCGAGTGAGTGAACATGGGAGGAACAAGTCAATCGAGTAACTAACAACTCAAAGCACAATCAAGTATCAAGGTATAGGAAACTATTAGGGGTTGAGGATAGTTCCTCTAAACCCTTGCTAAGCCGCATGAGATAGATGTTGTGCCATATTAGGAGATGCGAACTTAGATGATCAAGTAACAAATATGCCACTTTATGTAGACATGATAAGCATGTGAGAATTAAAGCATGAGTCATCTAATCAACAAGTGTCACATGGTGTTTGCTATAAAATGTTGAAAGGAAGATATAAGTCACTACTAAGTTCTAAATCAAGACATACAAGATTCACATGGTGTTTGTTATTTGCAAGCATGAATCAACTTAGTTTAGCATGGATAAACACAAAGCAAGCATGCAAGTCATCCTTTTAGCCCTAGCATTACATACTCTAGCATGGATAGGCAACTAAACAATCATCATTGTCAATGGAATTACTTATGAGTCACATCCATGATAGGCGGCCTAAGAAATGTAAAATTATGCTTGAAACTACACAATGTGCATTAGAGAAACAATCTAGATAGAAATCTAGCATCCGACATTCATATTAGAGTCAATCATGGATTAAACATGAAAACGTACTAAGTCACTCCTATATGTTCACTAACATGCATTGATACTCATTTATTTCCTAAGGCACAACATCAATTCAAGGAACATAGCTTGGATTTGGAGTTTTCACCCCAAACCCTAATATGAAACTACTCACTCATGACCAAAAATTCAAACAGTTCAATTCCAAAAACAAATGACATGATATGAAACTAAAGATGAAATAAGGAACTTAGGCGAAAGACTCGAGTGATTTGGACTTACCAAACAAAAATTATGGAGGAAACAAGATTACAAATGGATCAAAACCAACTTTTCTTCACCTTTTACTCAAGAACACTTTGAATCCGTTTAGAAGAGAAAAGAGAGAGAATTTGTATTTGATAAGCATCAAATGTGTGATGATAATTCTAAGGCAGGCATGTCTCCTTATATAGGCCTAAAACACTTGGCCAACTCATCAAAAAGAATATAAAAAGGAATTTCTAACAAACTTGCATTGCAAGTGAGTGGTGGTTACGTTTTCTTCTTTGTATGAGTTTTCCTTTTCACTCGATCCACCAAGCCTACTAGATCGAGTGGAATGGAAATTTTGGGCAACCTCTTCATCCGAGTCCCCATTTCACTCGATAGATGTGTAATCTTTGGCGGCCGAGTGAAGCTATTCTTTCATCGAGTAGAAAGGGAATTTGGATGGCTTTGGGCTCAAGTCTTCTTACCCGATCGAATGGTCGATCGAGTGAAGAATCCTTCTTCTTCCGGGTGAAATTCACTCGAACTTGTTAGAGTTCCAACTTGCCTTGGAGAGCTCATGTCTTCCTGGATCGAGTGCTTTGTCTACTTCATGCGAGTGAGGACTCTTCTTCGATCAAGTGAAATGTTACTCGAAAGATCGGGACGCACCACACGGATAATCCCTGTATCAGGATGCCTTTCGAGGACGAATCTTTATCAAGAAGGGGAGTTTGATGTGGGAGCATTTGTAGACCTAACTTGACTTGAGACCGTAATCATGAAAGCTAGAAGACAAGGATTAAAGAGCACTCTAAGGAGGAAAAGAAGAAGAGTGATGCTCATTCCTAAAAGGAGAAGAGGAAAAATAAAGCTCATTCAAGATAAAAGAGTAATGAAGACTATTTCAAGGACCATTTTATGTGACTTAAGGCATCAATGCCAAAATTGTCCAAGAGTAAAGTCAAACCAATTGGGTCAAACTCGACAAATTTGTACTTCTATATGGACGCTTGTGGAGGAAAGTGAATGTTCTTCATGGTTGTAATTATATCTCATGACTTATTTTAAATTCAGCCCAATAACTCTTTTAATGATTATCGGGTTATGTTTTAATAATGAGGCCTTTCAAGCTAGTTTGAGCCTATCTTTTAATTAATTCTTTTAGATTAATTAAGACCCTCTTAGTGAGGGTTTTAATAAGTTTTTTCACCCCTAGGATACACGTTTTCCCGCCCTAGGAAACACGTGACATGTGGATGAATTTTGTCATTGTCGATTGCCCAAAAATTGACACAAACACGTTTTTACGTTAGTTAGTTTTCTATTCCGTACCTAGGAGTGTGTAAGATTATCGTATAAGGGATTATTGGACATTCATAGTTGTGTCTTAGGTTTAAATACCTAAGGTGCTCTACATTGTTGCAATGAGTTCGACCTTGATCTATCCATCACTTGTTTATTATCCCCATTCCCTAGCCCTTCCATCCATCCAAGTTAAAGACGAGTTTTGGTGTCGAAGGTCGGAATAATCTACGGTTATCCCCATATCAAGATGAATACATTAAATCAATTATTAATGCATATGATAATGGTGACCTACGTTAGAAAGACATGGATAAAGCTTGTCATTGAAGAAGTGAACCAAATGCTTCAAGTGGAACAACGTTTCTTACGAGGTAAAGTTCATTATAGTCGCAGCCTTGTTATTGAGATGCTTAGGGAAATTGCAATTAAACCAGATGGTCCTATTTGTTGGCAACCGATGAGGTTGATATTGATTCTAATTATAAGGTTTGTGTGCATACAAACAACATTGATGATGTTTGTTTGTTTTTCTTATCTTGATTGTGATGATATTTTTTTCACCATTGTCACTTCATCCCATGTATTTCAACTTTTTTTGAGTTGAGGACGACTTGATCTCAAGAAGAGAAGAAGATGTGATCCGAAATATGTCCATTGAGCCTTCAATGACAACTTTGCAACATATTAGTAAAACTGAAATTATCGTTGTTGTGGTTGGAACTAGGAACACACATAAGTACTACTTTCAAAGATCTTCAAAGATCTACAAGTTAGTTCGGTGTTTTATCTTCGAGTTAGTTAGATTAATTATTTTTGTTAATTATCCTTATCGGTATGTAACACTACAAATTCAGGCTTTAATCTCATTAATAAAAACATTAAAACATATTTTTGAGTATTGAAATTATGAGTTGTTTGTCAGCCATGAGGTCTCACTACCATCAAAAAAGTCGCGTGAGTCATGCTACGGCGAAAGATCGGTACCACCTTTCGTGTTTTACATAAGTACAATCGATGATATTATTGTGATGGCCACCAATAACAACAAAGTTTGATGAATCGATGTCAATATACTTCATTTAAAAACATATAGAAATTTCTTATAAAAAATTGAATTTTTAAAACGTTAAAAAAAACAACTTTATTCTTTTTTTATTAAGATTAAAAACCTGTAAATAAAAAATTAAGAATTTAATTTCGGTTTCATAATATAAAGCATTTCCTCAAATTAGTTTTTTTTTCTTTTTCTCCTGCTCCTATTTTGATTAGTTGGGAAATGAACTCTTGTTTCTGACCGTCAGATCAGCATTTCCATATAAAGATTGGATATTTATGTTTTATGTTTATCTTGATGTACTTGCTCTACCCTCCATAACTCTCTCCTCTTTGCGGTGACCCTAATCCTTCGTTTCAGCGCCGTTCAAGAAGCCATCTCCAACCTCTATCCTCTCACCTTCTTGCACCCAAGGTATCCTCATTATCCTCTTCGCTTTTACATATATTGTTCCTTGCTTTCTGTTATTATCGTATATGAGGCTTTTGCTTTCTCTACTCGCCGTTTATTAGGGTTATGCTTTTTCTTTGTTGCGCACTATCTGTGTCTGGATCTCTATTGAACTACATCGATTTGGTTTTGGTTTTCATTTGCTATTCATATCTAGAGTGTTATGTCGGGATGTTTCTTATTTGGTTTTTCAATTATAATAATTAGGTAACTCCTATGAAAATGCAATTAAGGGGACTCACTGACATATGAGAAATGAAAGTTTTAGGGAGATAACTTGATCTTCTTGCCGGATGTTTGGCAATATTAAATAGTTAAATGATTTGAATACTAGTGAAGCTATTAGGTTCTTGCAACGACAAACACAAATTATAATCCATTTTGAGAAACTATAATGGATAATTTGTCTATGGCATCAAGAAATGGCATCCTAGTAGTGTTCTTACGGTTTCTTTGCCCTGTGGGATTCAGTGAATAACATTATTTACTGCTTGGATACTACTGAATGATGTTCTTCAAACTCCATGCTTCTTTCTGTACAGATGAACAGGGAAAAGCTCATGAAGATGGCCGGTGCTGTCCGTACCGGTGGGAAAGGTAGCGTGAGAAGGTATGTACGATAGTTCATTTGTTATAGCTAATAGTTAAGAACCAACAAATCTTTATTCTGAGATATCTTTAATTCACATTAAGTTGATATCTTTAGAAGAAGAAAAATGTTGCTCGTGTCTTCTGGGAATTTGATGATGGTCTGATGATAAATGGACCCTAAAACTCATTTCTTAGGTTTAAAAATTGAATTATTATCAGAGACTTTAATTGCTGAGCTACAAGTTGTGTATAAGTATTTTCACAGGCTTGTTTATCCAATCAAAATACGACATTAAAGTGCTGCATTCCTTGTATGTTGCGTACTGTTAAAATGATTAGTCAGTCTGTGTTTGAGCCTGTGTTAGTGTGGAGTATGTTTATGCATTTTTTCTTACATTCTCTTTGAGAATTAAACTGTGCAACAAATTTTTGGTGTTAACTGCAGAAAGAAGAAGGCCGTCCACAAAGCTACCACCACAGATGACAAAAGGCTGCAGAGCACATTGAAGAGAATAGGAGTGAATCCTATTCCTGCAATCGAGGAAGTAAACATATTTAAGGATGACGTTGTCATTCAGTTCATAAATCCCAAAGGTCAGCTTGTTTACAATGACATTTTACCATAATTTCATAAGTTACAATTGCTTAAAGATGATTGGAATCTTACTGGATGCCTTAATTTGATTGTTCTATGTTCTTTGCCTTCATACTCTTCATCACGAGAAAGAGAAATACATACATCCTCATCTTGTATTGAGATAGTATCATCAAAATGTGTTAGCCTTGTGGCTTAAAATATTCTTCTGTAGACTGTGGGTTTTATTAACTTAATTGCTGAAACTGGCATTTCTCTTCTTCCAGTTCAAGCATCAGTGCAGGCAAACACTTGGGTTGTCAGCGGTTCTCCACAAACCAAGAGTATGCTCTGTCTTTTTTGTTTGCTTTTCAACCATTTGTAACTAGTTCTTCGTAATTCTATAGCACTTGTTGTTTTGCCTTTCTGCAGAATTAGAAGACATCCTGCCAGGGATAATCAGCCAATTGGGTATGTTTTTGACCAAGGACAAATATATGCTTCTTGTTCAGTTATGTTTTAATGTTTCATTTGAATGCGTCTTCTATTGCAGGCCCAGATAATATGGACAACCTGAGGAAGCTTGCAGAGCAGTTCCAGAAGCAAGCAGCAGGTGCAAACGCCAGTGGCAGTGGTGCAGATGCTAAGGATGATGAAGACGACGAGGTCCCAGATCTTGTTCCAGGGGAAACCTTTGAAGCAGCTGCGGAAGAGAGCAAAACATCTTAGAGCTGGGTGATGGATAGGGTTTTTTTTTCCTTTTTCTTTTATCTCATGCCTTGAAATCTTCAGGATTGATGCATAATAGTGGTTTGGTCCATAAGTTCTACGGGACGGGGACGGGATGCATCTAATCATGCACAAATTGCCTGTTTGTTTTGTATCATACTTTAGTTGTTTTGAGGAATCCTAAAATTCTGTTGAAAATTATTTTGAAGGCTGTGTTTTTGGTCCGCACATTGGGTCAATCTGCAACAGTAGCTACTAGCCATAAGCATTCAGCAACCATTTGTTATATATAACAAGTTTACCCTGTTGGTCATTTGGCCTTGAAAATAGGTGCTGGCTTGACAAAGTCATAGAGGGATGAAAACTTGGTGTGAATATTACCATAGAACATATAAAACAATGACATTTAAGTGGTCCGTTTTCGTTTTTGGAGTTCAAACTAAACGGACCTTTAAAGTTTTTGATACTCTGCAATGTTGCTTTAACTCGTTCAATTTGTTAGATTTATTTGGGGGTTTTGAAGGTTTCTCTTTTATTGAACGGGTCTACAATTAGGTTATAGAGCTGGTTACATTTAGTCCCCGATAAATCAGAGCTCGGATGAGGGCTGGGTTGTCCTGTTCCGCTTTGTTAGGACCTCAATCATTGTCCAAATTTATTTGCAATTAAATTCGGGTGAGATGTCGGCATGACTTGATTTTTTTTATTTTTATTTTTAAAATTTTACAATAAAAAATATATATTAATCTTACCTACATGTTAGATTGTCATGTTTTTAACAAATTGTCTCAATTATTAATATATGTAATCAAGCACATGCACTTCCTATCATTATATTTAAAATTAATATTTATTTTAAATTTTAACCTATATGTAAACTTAAAATTCTTGCAATAAATTTTATGATGATTTTTATCTCAGCTAATGTAATCTAATCACACACCCTTTCATATCAAATATATATTTTAAACCGGTATTTATAATTAAGATTTAGCCTACATATAAGATTAGAATTTTGTTATAAATTTTGTTAGTATTTTATGTAATCTAACCAACACATCCCTTCTTAACAAATATGTATTTGAAATCGATATTTATAACTATAATTTTTTTTATTAAGATTTTAATTATCAATTTATAATCTTTCGATTTTTAACGAATCAAACTATCCTCAATACCTTATAGAGTAAATTACACAAAATCATCCCTTATTTACCCTACTTTTTCACTTAACCACCTCTAATATCTATTTATTTTTTCTTTTAACCACCCCTTATTAACACTCTGTTAACAACTTAGCAATAGAGGTATATTCCGTCCAATTGCCGTTAATTATGGGATCCACACAAAAAATAATAATTTTTTGGTTTAAAAAATTTACTCTAAATAAATATCACTCTTTTTCAACCGTGAGAATATATTCAGCCTTTTTCACCTATTTATCCATCTCTAGTACCTTCATCACCTCTGATGTGTCTCCATTAACAGCGCTTTCTACTTCGCTGGTGGTGGATGTGAATTGAAATTGATAGATCTTGGGCTCCTTCAAAACGATGTTGACGAAGTGCCCGAGCGTACCTGGATTTCGTCGGTTGTGGATGTGAATCGGGATTGATAGATCTTTTGTGGCGGTTTGATGTCTGATTGTTTGTGTTGGTGGTGTTGACGAGGCTTCCTCTCGTCGTCGGCCAGATTTGTTAGGGATGAACATTTAGAGCCGTCCAATGGGGTGTTCAAAAAGTCCAATGGAACAAGGCCTTACAATTTTCAGAGCCTCGTATATTTTAAATTGATATAAAACTGTATAGTTTACTTGCTTGTTACAATAGTTGTTATGAAGTATCTCAACCCTTGCCTCCGTCCTCTTTAACCATCAGGAGTTGTACTAATGCATTTGGTCGTATATGTAAGTGGAATAGTCGCGAAAAGCCTCATCATGTTATTACTTTGTAGTGATGAAGAATTGAGTTGTTGTTGTCAAATGTACCCTTTGTTGGTCATTTGATGATTTGCTCATCCCTTTATTCGTCATATAATAAGATCCACACACTCCACAAATTGGTTTGCCTACTCATTTTGTATGATGCTTCCAATGTTTCATACACTAAACATTGATTAGGTATGTTCTATATTTTTTTTATCTCCTTCGATAAAGTGCTACTCACCCTATATTGATGGTTTCGGTTATGTTTATGGCTTGTTGGTGTCGATTGATGGTTTCGGTTATGTTTATGGCTTGTTGGTGTCAATTTATTTGCGCATATTCCTTCTTCTATTTTTGTATCTCTCTTTCGAAGTACACCCTAGGGTTAGGGCATTCACTACGTGCGGATAGTAGGCATGAACACCGTCCATTAAGTGTCACAGATACCGAGTTTTGACGTAGACCAAGGACTTCCTCACTCGTTGTCTGCTTTCGTTCTCCAAGTGTTTCTTTCCTATGGTTGATGTAGAATTTTTTTATTCCTCTTGAATATTTAACTTGTTTTTGTTGAGTGTCTCAACTATTTTTTGAAGATGCTTCACGCGGTCTCTGACTAGATATAATTAGGTCTACTTTGGTCAAATTGTATTGTTCTTTTGTGCCCAACTTGCATTTGGGTGCAATTTCATCCAAAAGTTCTTTTCTTGATGTGGTTAGAATCTCCTTTGGTGTGTGGTTTCAACGAATTAGGGATTGTTGGATGTAGCTTTGTTAGTTGTTTATATGTTGGTATTCTTTTCAAGACAATGAAGAGTAGCAAAAAGGATGATAATGAGGCAAAGAGCACGCACAAGAACCATGAGAGAAGCTCACAGTCGGCAAAAGTGTAGAGATCGAAAATGTTTTGTCTTATACTAATTGAATCATGAAACAAATTTTTACATTAATGATAATGACATATGAGATTTGAACCATCGGTTAACGGGCAAATTAAAATGCACACATATGCCGACATATGGCACTTAGGAATAAAAACACAAGCAAGCCTTTCTTCCCTGAACCGATCATACCATCCGCTCAGTTAGTGCAGCACCGCCACCTTTACCGCCACCATTCTTCCACAGACCGTACTGCATTCGCATCATTTGGATATAGTCATTCTGGGCCAACTCTTCTGCCTCCATCAGCCACTCGAACTCCAAATCGTCATCGAAGCCGAAATGATCGAGTAGATCGACAAATAACCGGGCGTTTCTACGCATTGTGTTCCAGAAAGTATTTCTGATATTCCAGCTTCTTAAAGTCATAACCTGCAATTGATAAGGATACCAGGAAAAAAAAAATTCGGTCTGAGGACCAGTAACTTCATCAAGAGGTCGTGTGAAGATGTGATTAGCAAGTCTTGTAGGCCATCACAGAGGACATTGAGATGAGGTATGAGATCTTTCAACTTCTCCACTACCTCGAGCTGGGTCGCGATAGCCTACAGAGACTTGCTAATCACATCTTCGCATGGTCTTGAGTATACAACACATGCCAGTTTGCTTTCCATGCTCTTCGATTTGTAATTTTAGCTCTGCTGCTTTAATTGTGGAGTATTCAGTTTCACAAACATACATCATTTCTTTCCAATAATATCATTAACGTGATTACGTATACAACGCCATACTATTACTCCTTACTCTGTATGTCCTCATTTATTTTCAGCCTTAGATACTTGGGTTGGGCTACATGAAGTTTAAAATAAATTTTAAGATCTACGCCATTAATTATAATTAAGTGTTGAGATTAGATTTCTATTATCTATTAGACATAAAAGGTAACAGTATCTTTTCATAACATTAGTATCTTTTTAATTTGCTTTCACCAAAAAAATATTATTTGATAATTTAACTTAATTTTATGGCTAAACTAGTTTAACATGTAACGTACCATGTACGTCTTTTGTTAAAAATATATTTTTATTAAAAAATCAAAGTAATGTTTTAATATAAATGAATTAAATAACTATTAGAATTAATCATAAGAAGGAATAAAATTCATATCTACCATAATATTTTACGGAAAAAAACGAATTATTAGTCATTTTTTAAACAATAAAAACTACCCAATAAAAATTAAAAGATTTTAATTCCTTAAAATTAGCTAAAAATGAAAATTTTAATTTATATCAATATAACTGAAATATAATTTTATTTGAAACCATATGATTGAAATCTTATGATGCCAACAATCATCTTAATTTTAACTGCAATATTATCGTCTTCAATTTGTTCTTCAAAATCTTACGAAACACATTAATTTAAAACATGTTATTCTCTAATTCGTTTTTAGATGAGCAAAATTTTACATTATTAGTTGGAAAAAAATTGTTGGAGTCATAATAATAAGGAAGGAAACAATTTCACATACAAATTAAAGCCGGATTATCAAATTAAAGAATAAATTATCGATTTAAAAAGATATTGTTATCTTTTATGTTCAATAGAAATATAATCTTAAGGGTGTAGATTGAATCTAATAATTCGATTTTTTTTTCTTACAATTAATTCTAACAGTTATTTAATCTATAAATTTATTTATATTAAAATATTATTTTTATTTTTTTAATAAAAAAAATCGTACATAGTTTAGCCATAAAATTAAGTCATATTATCAAATTAGTTTATTTTTGGTGAAATCAAATTAAAAAGATATTAATGTTACGAAAAGATATGGTTACCTTTTATGTTTAATAGAAATCTAATCTCAACACTTGATTATAATTAATGGTCTACTCAACTTTTACTCAACTTTAAGGTGAAGTTTATTTTAAACTTCATGGGAGCCCAGCCCTAGATACCTCTTTTAACGTTTTGCTACATAATAATTCACAAGGCTAATATATATATATATATATATATATATATATATATATATATATATATATATATATATATATATATATATATATATATATATATGTTTTATAATATTATTTATAAACAAAGATACCTCTTTTAACGTTTTGCTACATAATAATTCACAAGGCTAATATATATATTTAAATTTTATAATATTATTTATAAACAACATTTTTAAATTTTAACGATTTTTGACGAGTTTGAAAATGGAAGAAAATAAAATAAAAACTTGGATTTTTGCACATGACTCACCCTATCTAACTTAGGGTTATGCATCCGGTTTGGATCAGACCGGAATTTCTGGTCCCGGTTCGTACAGGAGACCGGATCGAAACCGGAATAAAATAAAATAAAAAAATATATTTTTGTAAAAACTAAAAAAAAAAATGAACATCAAACGGGATCGTACGGGGACGACCGTTTCCAATGAGCAAATCAACTATAGTGTATAACCGAATGATCTAAATCCAAAATTAATATCTTACTTATTTATTTATTTATGTTGATCTAAATCCAAAATAAAGTTCATATATATCGTTGCAATTTTTCATATGGAAGTCCTTGACTATTTAAATTGACATTAGTAAATTTAGGGCTCTAACTGAGTGTGCTGAAAAGCTATTATACATTACAAATTGAGCAACAAGGAAGCTAGGCACCATTATTGCCCAACTTAGCACTACTAGGACCGCGGTGTTGAACAAAAACACGTCTATGGACAATCATTTTTCCTCGAATTCAACATCTATTATCTCTGGCTCAGATTTCGACCTTGTAGACTTGGAACCTTTTGAGAAATCCCCTTTAGGTTGCCACACAACATTTCCACAACCAGAACAGCTTACCATTTGATTCTTGTACCCAACGAATTGTCTCTTGCATGCTGGACAAGCACCCTGTCAAATTACAAACTTAGAACTAACCCTTTGTTCATAAAACAACTAATTTAGGACATGTCTTCAAAACATGCTCACTTTGGTTTCTTCTTATGCTTAATTCAGGACTCACATGAATGGTTCAGTTTGTCCTTATAAGAATGACAAAGCAAACTCGAGTCCACTTACATATGACTGTCAAATTGAAATAAGATTGCATGAAAATTTAAAGAGTTGTTCAACATCACAAGTTTTAGTCCTTCAACATATATATGTGATCAGTCAGCGAGCTTATAAATAATCATTCATTTGAAGGCAACTTGCAACATCACAATGCAATACGATAATAAGTAACCCAGGCATAAGAATCTAAACATCCAAAGATTACATAAAAAAAATAATATCTCCTTAGGTAGATAAGACTAACTTAGGCAAATTATCCAACTACTTTATGAAATCGCCAATCTAGCTTCAAACACAATTTTAGGATCACAAACCAAAATCCTTCAAGTCAAAATAAAGACGGTTTTCATTTGTAATCTTTGTCAGAAAATTGATGGATTCCCTCGGTAGTGAAGGTTCTAATCCCAAAGTATGCACGAGAAGAACAATTTTCAAAAACATACAGAGCCCTCCAAAAAAGTCGAAACAAAGAAAACTGTCTTAAAGCATATAAGTAAATAACAATATATTGCCATAGGGAAGCTACATTGACAACCTTATCTCGACACCAATTGCATGGAAATTTTAGGTAAAATAACAGTTGCAGTAAATTGAAAAAAGATGATTGATAAACCAATGGAATAGCCAAGACATACGAAAGTTTATGAACAAAAATCATACAGAATAGTTATACCAAAGCACCTCCTTTGTCTTATACTAAATGAATCATGAGCCAAACTTTTTCATATTTATCATAATGACAGATGAGATTTGAATGGTTTATATTACCTGGACAACAAAATTGTTAGCAATGGTGCCAATAAGAAGTGGGCCAGCAAATGGCAATACCCATGTTGCGAATATCAAGATGCGAAACAGCCATCCAGATAAAGCAAACCAAAGGAAGCCGATCGTCTGTGGTCAAACATATTAAAAAATATAAGAATCATGAACCAAAATTTATAAACTAAAAAAAATGGATAACCATGCTGCTTAACAAACAACACCTGGTGCAACTTACTATTTCCACACATACTAACAGAACAAGGTTTCCACACATACTAAAAGAACAAGAAAGAAAAATAAAGTAGAAGTAAAGGAAAACCAAAGGAAAGAACTACTCTCTCCTTGCCTCATTTTTCATTGTTGCAAAAGAGCAAAATTTTGTTAAAAAGTCTTTCATCTGCATCACAAGCCCATTAAGAGGGCCTAGGCCAGATGGCAGTGCCCATAATTGTGTGTCCATTTCACACAATTAGTTCAAAATGCTTCATTTTTAAGTAAAGATAAAGATATGTACAAGGATTCAGATTTATTCAGAAAATATTTTATGTCAAATACAATATACCAAAATAAGTAGAGATTTAGAGAAAAAGTCTTCAGGTAAGGTAAGAAAACCACAAACATGGTTACATGGGGGCATGAGAATGTGAGTATCGGGGAAACATAGTATGATTTCACCATCATACACAAATGGACATTATCTGAAATAGAATTTCTACATATAGTAAGAAAAAACAATATTTAGCTTTTTTCATCAGTTCTTATTCCAACTTCCAGAGTTCCAAAAGTGTCATGGAGATGAAGGCCTACGAAACTGTTATTCTAACAGGAGCATAAGAAGCCTACTTCATCTTTTGTAAGGAAGAATACTTTCTGTATTGTTGTCGATAATAAATGGTCACCAATCATAACCATCAATCAAATTAGATCTTCAAAATGAAAAGCAGCCCCAATGTATGCTCATAAATTAACAAGAAAACTCGATGTGTATGAAATGCACATGAATATAAACGCATAGCTGCCATATTATTTACTGATACTAACCAAACAACTTCTTCCCAGAGGTGTGTCCAAGAAATCACTCAGTTGCTTCCTGTACTGCAAGAAGCCAAGAACAAGAATACGAGTCAAAGGTTTGCATTGTCATACTATAAGCATCTAACCTGGAAACAAGGGGAGAAATCAAAATTAGAAACCAGGGGAAATATTACTAGGTCGAAATTCACTGACACATTTTAGAAACAAACTAGAAGTTTAGAAGTACTGGCCTATACTCCAAAGGAAAGGATCCCTCCTGTTAATTGCCAGAAAGAATCACAAATCACAATGGAGCTTTTTGATAATTGTACTACTGCTTCTAGAAATGATTCAGCACTGCAATATTGTTTTGGTAATGTTGAATATAGCAGATTTCATAAAAAGTTTATGATCAAGCTATTGATCTCTATATATCCTGATTCCTGAGAGCTATGGAAATATCCAGTAAATCTTGCAATAGCTCTCAATCTGTTTTTGAGACATGGAATTTCTACAATGACAAAATGGGCATTCATTCATTTATTTTCTTCCTCCAGGATCAGATCCATACAGCTTCACCACCTACCATAACAACTGAGTGATAAACCAGTTTCAATCGACCTTCCATTTCCCGTTATCAGCATGACGTTGTTCTTCATGTAGCTAATTTATCACAAACTCTCTGATATTTTTTTCGTGCTAAAGATATTGGGTAATGCCCTACTTACATCGCCATTTGCAATTTCTGTGAGCATAAACTATATGATTGAAGTTCATAATGGCCCAGCTGTGCCTTCAGTTTTTTCAGGTACTTACCTACTTAGAAGATGTCAAAATCTAGTATCCTTGTCAACGGTTCCACTTATCCAAGTCAAGCCCCAAACTTATGAATATAACTTCATTCTGAGTAATAAACCAGTTTCAATCAGCCTCCCATTTTCCCGTTATCAGCATGACATTGTTCTTCACGTAATTTATCCATCACAAACTCTCTGATATTGTTCATGCTAAAGATCTTAGGGAATGCCCTACTTTTATCTACATTTGCAATTCCGTGAGCATAAACTATTTGGTTGAAACTTGAATAACAGGATGCCCAGCTGTGCCTTCAGTTTTTTCAGGTTCTCAGATGTCAAATCTAGTATCCTTATCAAGGGTTCCACGTATCCAAATCAACCCCCAAACTTATAAAAAAATCTCTTCATTCTGACCATACCAGCCTGCTCTTATATCTGAACTCTAGTATACTTCCAGTTACTACCATCTGGGTTGAATCATTATGATCTACATAGAGTGGGGGTCTACCTCTAAGCAAATCATGTGTATCACACACAAGTTAGAGCCTTCAACGTCAGCCATATTTTCCTTTGCATTGTCATGCTAACATTCGCAATATCGATTATCACACATCAGGTAGTAAGAGTGATGAGAGATGGTCTGGTTTTAGATATGCTTACAATATGTATATCCAGATTGTCAGAAATATTCCTTAAGGGACATAGTGGCGGGTAAGTATCACACTAGTGCCTCCATATACTCTTATACTGATCTGAGCTTTCTAAGAAATAGCACCGGCAGTTCAGTGCCTTTGTTTTCTTGATTGAAGCTCCACGAGTGAAAGGGTGGTTGCTAAGAGGGTATATGTCAAGCTCAATCAAGAATATGGTGTTTCGAACAGGCCAAAAAAGGTTAGGCCACAAACTGCAGAATGAAATAGCATACCAGGAGGTCCAGGACAAACAAAATATCAACCACAATTCAACAAGAAACTTCAGAAAGACAAATTGAGAGCAATAATCGGTCATACGTATAAGAAAATACCGTGTTTTCAAAATGAAGCTGCATTCTAATTTCAAATGAATAAAACGTTATCTACAAAAATTGAAACTCAATAGCCATTCATAGGTTTCCTAAAGCCACCGAGTTGAACACTAACTGAGATTCGGTATTATGTACTAACTATTAGAAACCGCAGAGCACAATCACGCAACAGAAGACTTCAATTCCGAGATTCAATTTTCACAATGGAGACATGATGATTGAGTAATAACTACTAACCCCAGGCAATTTGCGGGAGAAATCAAGAGAAAAAGTTCTCCATCGATTGCTAAGTTCAAATTCACGGTCTAGCAACCGAGCTCGATCAGTGGCGGAACGAGCGACGGAGGAGAAGCGACGAGAGAGGGAGTACTGGCGATCGAGGCGCTCGGCGGCCTTCCTGGCGTCGAATAGAAGCTGTTCAAAGCTGTCATTTGCGCCTCGCCATACGTCCCTCCAGGCTTCTCCGGAGGCCACTCGCTTTGAGAATCTGTCAAAGTCGTTCCGACGGAAGGCCTTGACGGCGAAGGGAGCCGCCGGAGAACGTAAGGATGGGATTCCAGCGATGGATTGGTAGGGTTTGAAGCGAAGCAGTGGATGCGACGTCAGGCTCGTCATAACGATCTAGAAGCCACCACGAGCAAAATGCTCTCCCTCTCTGGATATCTTCTTTTTTTCGCACAAAAAAATTTCTTCAAACCAGTGTAGACCACGTAAAAAAGGTATGATATTTATTTCATTAAGGAAAAATAACTCAAAATTCATAACATGAATTGTGAAAATTATTTTTTATAAAAGGCGGACCAGTTTTCTACGGGATTTTTTTTAAAAATATTTTTGCGAATGAGAAGATAATGCATCAAAATTATCCTTTAAAAAAATTATGTTTAAGTTCACGCATCATTACGGATTAGCACATATATTGAACAAGTAATAAGGTGCATGAGCTTAAATACAACTTGATGGCCATTTTGGAGGATAATTTTGATGTGTTCCTACTTATTCTTATCAGCAAAAATATTTACGAAAAAGACATTTAATAGAAGACCGGACCTTCAACGTGAGTAATTTGAAACGAAATGGCGCGAATTAAAAAAGACGAATATAAGAAATAATCAAGTAACTTTCTACGAATTTATCAAGGCCATTAATTATATTATCCCCTTCAAATTTAAATTTATTTATATTCATTGCAAGCACTTATTCGATACTATGTTTTAACTTACCATGTTAATATGTTATATAAACGTGAGACGATTCTTACTTTCATCTCTATAAAATTTTAATAATTTGCTAATAAAACCAACGGTCCACCAATGGGGCACAAAATTTCTCAATAATATTTTTTTCCAAGGTTTGCAATTTTCATAAAGGTCATATTGCCCTCCCACAATTCGTAAATGAATTTACCTATTTGTGAGGAAATTTTATTGATTTCTTGATGAGTAAATGGATGATAAAAAGATGGAACAAATATTTCCTATAGTTAGTTGCAAAGAGCTCAATTCATTGTTATAACGATTTTTATTTCATTTGTTTTTTTTAGCCGGGAGTATTGAGTGTCAATGGAGGTAGGCGATCACCAGTCATGGTTAGAGAGTGGTGGAATGAAAACGTAATGGACAGCTTTAGTGCCCATTTGGTTAGAGTGGTGGAATGTAAATGTAATAGAATTGGTTAAGGGAAAGAAAATGGAAATAGTGAAGTTACTTTCATGTGTTAAACTACCTACAAACAATCATTCCGTTATCGAGAATGATTCCTAACACTTCCAAACAACCCCTACTTTATAATTGTCCACATAACATACAAAATATTTTCAATGTTAACATCGAACACTCGCCTACCCAGCTACTGAGCTACACTTTATTACGTAAAACTATGCACAATTGCACATGAGTATCTCTTTTAAGTTGATTTATCTTTTAAATATTGTGGTCCTCAATTTCCTCACATAATCCTTTCTCTACACGAACACAACATATAAAACTCCTCACATAGGAAATCTGTATGATCAGGTTTTTCTTAGAACAAATATCAGCTAAATATCATGGGAACACAGAATAGGCACACTCGCGCAATTCATAGTCCATACCTACACTTAAGCCTACTGCTGAAAATGCGTTTCTAGAGAGAGCCTCGGTTCAACAACTCAAAGACGACATATTAGTCCAAATTCTGCAAATGTGCATCCTAACTTTAGTATACCTCAGAAAGCTTCAAACGTATAGGCCCATCTTGTGTTACTTGGGCAAGTAGAAACGAATTCACATTTGAGAATCATCAATAGCCTACCTTCCTTGAGTCACCAGCAACCCACAAGGCAAATAATCATATGGATTGCATAAGTTTGCACTAACTCAATTTTCTTCACACTTTTTCATCAAGCATCCCTGAGCCGAGGAGGGCATACGCCATACGGTGACTAACCACGGAAGCGATTGCCCTTTAGTCCACTGATATTTTGGTCAAAGACCATTCCCTGTTGCATCAACAAAATGTCTTCAATACAAATTTTCATAAGGACAGTAAATATCCACTTTAAATCTGAAATAAAACCTAAAAAACACAATGGCACAAGAAAAATATTAATTCACAAGTATAACAGAAATAAAATGGAGCCTTTGTCGTCTAGCAAGTTTGTATGGTGGACAATATTTTTTATAGTGCAACCAGTAACCTAATACCATCAACTACATAACACCAATTGTAACCCTTAATTGTCTTCTAAAAGCTTTAGTCACAATTGACCCTCAGATAGTACAATGTTTTTTTACAGATTTGGTTGTGGATACAGATATCTGCAAGAATACAGGTTATCAGTGGGATTTTAAAGAAATGCCCACGTGGAACTTGCATGAACATGAATGAGCCGTGAGGGTAAAAACAATTCCATAACTTTAATGTGTATGGACATGTTGATTTTACTAGTGGAATATTGAACATGGCTATGATTGTTAAGTGGGATTAACTGGAATTGAACTTCTTGATAATTTAAATATTCAAAACACAACTCTTACCTGAAACAAGCTAAGAACCTAAAGCAGATTTCTGGACCCAAACTTGTTTCTGCAAATCCTCCATAGAATTCAAACATTACCGATTTATAAAATGTTGAACAAGAAGGAAGAGAGAAGACTCATAGAAACTAGATGCAAACCTCGTGAAGACCATGAGCAGACGCAGCTCCTCTCTTTGATGATTTCCCTTCACTTGTCAAACTGTCATCCTTGACATGAGATGAACGGCGGCCATAACGCTTATTTGAATCTTCAGAAAAAGAAAAATCCGGATTAAAAACCATCTAAGAAAAACTCTAGCAGGAACAGACCCTAGAGAGAACAATCCTTTATCGACAAACTGCATGCAGCTCCCACACCACACCACCCTCAAAGGATTAAGAAAAAAATGAAAGAGCTTAAGTTTTGAAAGTGCAATAGTTGGGCCAACCATTCTCCACGGAAGATGCAGGAGCCCCAATCTCCCCACCACGCACTCCATGATGTATGTCACGTTTCATATCTTGATGATCAACTGAAATTATCAAAAAAGAAATTGGCATGTTAAGTGCAAAGTTCAACTAATTGCTTCATAAAGGACATAATCTTCTCAGCATTTGAACAAAGCATGGATATTCTGATGTTCATTATTGAGAATGTTTTCAACAAAACATACTAAGATAATCGTGCACCAACTTCCTATTGTAATACAATCAGATACTTAAGCATCTTTCCTTTTATATAAAAATAAATTTCTTCAGAGACAGAAGAAACCTGATCTCAGTAAGAAACTATTCACACAATTAAGGACAAACAAATTCACATGAATATTTAATGTATTTAAGCATCCATCAAATTAAAACGAGAGAATAATAAGGTATTTAAATACATTCTTTCAAACTGAACTAATTCAAACTTGTGCTGCACTTGGAGCTTAATCACTATCCATGGCATGATTGGAATCAAAAACATAAGATCATAAGAATAAAGCAGTTCAATAGATTTTTCGTAAAATTGGTTTAGCTCAGGTAGCGTTAGCATAGACTTCTTGTAGACAATATATGTAGTTCTAATTAAATTCATTTTTTCAAGCATCGGTCCAGAGACAAGTTTGTGTACTAAGGAAAGAAAGTTATGAAATTTGATATTATGAGTTCTACAAGTACTATTAATGAACCCCGTTCTATTAAAATGGTCATATTCTGCAAGACTGGTATCATACGCAAACTTCTATCTGACGAGCATAAGCAACACACCAACAAATATCACAGATAAACAAAGTCCACCTACGTTCTGGTATTATGGCAAGTTCCAGGATCGGTTATAAATCACCCAGTAAATTTAGTACTGATCGAAGTTAAGAAATATAACAATTAACAACTTAAGTGGCTCCAAGCATCATCAAATTGAATCATTTCAATACCTTCGCAGGATTCTGAAAGGAGCTTAGTGGGTTCATTGGGAGTATTCGTTGACTCGGAACGGCGAGGAGCCCATACACCAGATTCATGTCTCTCCTTTCTAATACGTCTCTCATGCTTCTCACGAATAGTAACTACAGCATGCGAGTCATTTCCTATGGACTTCTCATCTCCGGACCTTTTCCCAGCTAAAGAGGAACTGCCTGGAGACTGTTCACTAACAGAAGAATAACTAGCAATAGATTTTGCATTGACAGGTCGAGGTGGCCGTTTCCCCTTCTCTGAACCCAGAATTTGCACTTGCTGCTCAGACTGAACTGATGAAGAGGATTTACCTTTAAGAAGGATACTTCTGATAATCCTTCCACTTGCATCAGGCCTTTGATTCCGTTGTAAAGCAATTGCTTTGTCAACAGGTGATGCAGCAACGTCATTTGGTAACAAAGCATCTGAGACCTGGAAAATGGCAATGAAATCAGAGATCAGCGAATAATCCATCTGAAGGCCTTGCAAACTATTTTACATAGAAGTTTTAGGAATTCATCTTTACAACAGTTTGACGCAACTACAATTATAGTTCTAAATGAACTAAAATACTATTGCGGAATGCTCAAATAGTTTTTAGAATTCAACACCAACAACAGAATAATTAAAAGGTTTGTCGGTTACAGATAAGATGCTAACACGGAATTGTAAGAAATGGGAACAAAAGAGGCTAACAATCACAAGTATTACCTGCACCAGAATAAACAAAACCCATGGTTACCCTAAAAACCCATCATAATGAACGATTACAGTCCACAAGTCTACAACACGTTGTAATATGGAAGATCCTGCTGATCTTTCACTAAATAAATATTAATGATTACAAGAAAGCCAGCTTTAAGGTGCAATATGGTTGGGTGGGGAGGGATGGGTGGGGGCATAGGAAGTGGAAGGTTTGCTTTCACTCTGATTTTAGAGTTCATGATATCAAAAAGCAGATTAATCTTAAAACATTAATGTCAGTTCAATCTTGATTTGAGGAAGAAAAAAAAAACAGTGATAACCAACTATGCATGTTAATATATCAATCATGAACATGTGGGTCCACCACCTTGGTATATATTCTCTAAGCAGTGTCAGCCCAAATTTTCTTTGATACTGGATACAGGGTTGTCTATAGAGGGATTAGAGACTAACACACAAAGTAGGCACAATCTTAGGTAAAGCACCATTTGATAGAGTGTAAATCGGGAATCAAACTCAAAACACATAAAGTAGTAGATAAACACACAAAATAGGCACAATCTTAGGGTAACCGAAAGGAATCCACTAAGCCACTCAAGGGAGAAACTCCACAAGAGTCAATCTCAAAGGAGTAGACCTCCTAAGAGCCCAAAGCAAAAGCCTAATACAAATATATTTCTCACTCCTTAGAAAAGAGGCATACAATTTTATATATATATACGGTGACCTTGACTAATTCCCTCACAGCCCTAAGAGCTGGCATTTCCCCATTACTGTCAATTACTATTCTGGCTCAGCAGCCTCAGCTATCCATATGCCTATCAGTGACAAAAACACAGGAACAAGCAGTAACCAGCATTCTGAAGTAGTCAAAGGTCATCAAATGTTGTCACAAAAAGGATGAAGCTTCAGAAACTAAGGATGAGATTTAGGGTGAGTGTAGAAATATGTTTTCAGCAATGAAGGCTGGGAAATCAAAGAAAAGGATCTCATGAATGAAGGCTGGAGAAACCATACTAATAATTTCAGCAATATAGGCTGAAAAAGCAGGAGAAATTTCAGCAATAAACCTGGAAGAAAAAACAATTCCTCTAGGTGCATCCATCTCTTTCCTTTGAGAATCCATCATCCTCCCGGTTCCTTTAAGGTGCAAGGCTTGGGAGGTGTTCGCAGCAAGATAGCTTTTGCAATTAAATTTGTATGCAGGAATATCGATAAGACCAGCAGGAAGCGCCTGGGAAACGGTCAAAGTTGGGTCAACACGGATCAAAGGTAGGAAAGGGCGAGGACACGGACCGGGCACGGACAAGAGACGTTCCCACTATTTTTTAAGGCTAAAAAAAAAAAGCTGATTGAAAATTAGAAATAAAGAATAAGTCTTCAAGGTAAGATTAACCCTAGCCCCCCATCTGCAGCTGCCGGCTGCAGAAATCGATCTTCATTCTTCACCTCGATCGTCTTCCAATCTTCTTCTACAGAAATCGATCTTCAAGGTAAAACTTTCTTCCTTAGACTCTTCTTCTTCAAGCCTCGATCGTCTTCCATTCTTCTTATGTAGAAATAGATCTTCAAGGTAAGATTTTCTTTCTTCCATTCCTATTCTTCAAGCCTTCTTCTTCGGCTCTACTGAGTGAGTGCTTCATTGCTTTGTGTTCTATTATATGACCGCCGAATCTTCTCTCCTTCATTTCTACTGAGTGAGTGCTTCATTGGCGATCATTTTCTACTGAGTGAGTGCTTCATTGCTTTGGGATTGGCGATCATCTTACATTCTTCTTTTGCAGAAATTGATCTTCAAGGTATGATTTTCTTTTTTCCATTCTTCAAGCCTTCTTCTTAGGTTCTACTGAGTGAATGATCCATTGCTTTGTGTTCTACTGTATGACCGCCAACTCTTCTCTCCTTCATTTTCTAGTGAGTTCATTGTTCATGTGATGGATTAACGGCTATTGGGATTGGCTAACAGTCAACACTTCTCCTAATGTCCTTCGTTTTTTTAGTGAATTCCTCATTGACTTTGATAATTGAGTTATAATATAAATTATAATGAACTCAGTGGGCAATTGGCTAATGCTTCTCCTTCCATTCTTTTTTGTCACGTTGATATTTGAGCAATTCAGAACATTTGTTATTTGTATTTCAACAGAGTGTGGACTGTGGAGAGAGTGACTTTATACAATGTTTGACTATTCAATTTATTTTTAGTTCTACAGTGTGCAGCTCATAGGTGGAGCCGTGGAGGGGTCTGCTAATTGAAGACATTGAATGATCTTGCTATTGTGACTTTGTTTGATGTCTGTCGGATTATCACTTTTTGTTGAACTGCTTTATTATCTTTATTTGGGGTTGTAAAACTAAGTATGTTTATTTATAGGTTTTGTAAGGCTAAAAATATTTGTTTCTAAGCTTTTGTTTTGGTATTTTTGTTGTGATGTTAATGTCTTCATCTATTCAAGCCATTGGGTTTTTCATATATATCTCTCACATTATGATACGTAATTTCCTCATTTCAGCAACTATAAAATGATATATTATTTGTTTTCTTCACCGTGTCCCGTTTCCTAAGATTCTAAGGATTGCCGGTTCCCCGTTTCTCCTCGGGTCCGTGCTTCATAGGTGGGAGGTAATCTCAGACTGAGGCATGTAAAAACAAAAGAACAGCAGAGGGCTATGTAGCAATGAAGGCTATGAACTAAGGGAAAACAGTAGCAATGAAGGCTGCAGTTAGTATAAAACAACAATGGAGGTTGCCAGAAATTTATTTAAGGATCGAATAGACACAAAGGCTTTGATACCATGTTAATAAACCAGAAGGTGAAATATAATATTTATGTGTGTCTATTACAATTGCAAGAGTCAAAGAATATATACAAGAGGAAAGGAAACCAAAAGACAAATAAATTGGAAAAGTAGCCTAGGTAACATAACCTAATATCTATAGCATCATCTAAAAACATAGTAGAATAATAAAGCCTAAAAGTGGCCTAGTTTTGACAAGGGGATGGAGACTGACATAATGATGGATACTAACAATAAGACAAAAAAGCACTACATCACAAAGAAATATAAATTACAAATTTACCAGAGGTTATGAAGGCGTAAGAAATAGAACTAAGAAAATATTTCAAGTGGTAAGGAGAGCAATGGAAAAGAAAAGGCTTACATGCGAAATTTCTTTCTCTTTTCCTTTTAAAAGCAGAATCTTTTTCTTTCCAGCATCATTAGACACGTTACCTGAGACATGCATCATGTTAGAAATTCTGGTTTCAATTTAAATAAACAAAATGTCACACAACATATGGCACGTGTTTAGGAACAATATTGAAGTATTCTCTATTCTAATGAATATTGTCTGTGAGACCCAATTTATGCTAGATTCACTAATTAAGTCCCTGCAGCGCACAGTAATATCAACGGACCACTCATAAATTTGCTATTGCTAGTCAAGACTCTTAAGTGATCAGTTAATAAATAAACATCAGCATTCACCCTTGCAGCATATAATATCCCTGCAGCCCACAGTGATCTCCAGGAACCAGAGGTCCAGAACCCACTCCCTAAATTGCTCATATACCAGATACCGAGCTACCGAGCACGACGGGAATATAGATGGACAGACAATCTGACAGGGGGAGGGGGTGGATATGCAATAAGGAGTACGAGGAAGCTCTCATACAACATAGCATGTCAGTGTTAACCAATTTCTTCAATAAATTATCTATATCAACCGTGAACATACAGCAATTAATTTGCTGATGCTAATCAAGACTCCTAAATGATCAGTTAAAAGAAAAACCAACAGCACTCTGGCTTAATAACTTCACTTCCTCAAATTTTGTACAAAAAGATTGTCAACTACTTCTTCAATAAGGCAAGTAGATATTCTGCTAAGACAAAAAAGTGACACTAAACAGACCTGCACAGAGACATTGTACAGTATCTGTACATCGAGAAAACTTTTCAGATCCATCCAAGACCCAAAGCTCTAACCTGGCAAATCAAAGGACAAGGGAGAATCGATGAGGAAGCTCTAAAGGTGGCGAAAGGGGATCAATGAGGAAGACTGGTAGGGTAGCAGGGTCAGATTCAACAAAGGTGACAAAAGAGATCAACAGGCAGGAGGAGAAAGGAGAAGGCCGGAGAGGTAGCAGATGGAAACAGCGAAATGGAAGAGGAGAAAAAGGATGTCTTGATTTCAGTCAAACTGATGAAAAATTTTGGGTATGAGTTTACTTGTGAGGTTGGGTATCAGTCATATCATGATTTGAATGATACCCATATCTCAAACTAACCAACCATCATGGAACCATTTAAGGGTCTGAGTCTACCCATACAATGATATCCACGTATGGATACCAAACAGGCCCTCTATAGAAAATGGCAACAGAGGAGAAAAAAGAGTGCAGATGAGTAACAAAATAGAGGCAAATGTTCCGGACAGAAAATTTAGTCCAAATAACATCCTACAATGTAACAAAAATAGTCATCCATACAAAAATGATAAACTTTAGTATAATACTCTATTAAAACAAAAGTAATTCTTCCTATAGCTTCAAAAATAAAATCTTAGTCTATATGTTAGTTGTAATTCATTGTGCATCTTCTGCAGTGATTATACTATCCCTGTAATTTACCCATTACAGTTCACTTTACATACAGCATTATATCAATCATGTTCTAGTGTTCTCTTTTCTCAGTTGTGCACAACCAGGTAGATTGTTTTATGTCCAATCATGAAACAGACTGTTAAGTCACATGGTCAGGCTTTCCATGCAATTTAGATGGCTCAAATTTGCAAACATGGTGCTTATGCCACTAAATGTAACAAATAATGTGCAGCCCTAGATACAAGAAATGCTAGTTAATGTATTGTTTGATGATCAAAATCAAATGGAAATATGGATGGAAGTAAAATTACAAGAAAGGAAGGATGTGAAGTCACTTGAATAATGATCGATTTATTACAGAAACTTTGCCTATTCCCTTCCCTTAACTATTCCCTCTCACCAAATAGCTTTTAAACTTGCTGAAATTGAGGTACATGTATAGATCTTACTGAACTTAATTAAACCGTTCTCATAATGTTAGAGATGGACAAAAATAGGGATCCGGTCGGTCATTTTTCCTTACGTACAGATGGTTAATTGGTTAATAAATGTCCAGAAATAGGAAGAGAATACACATGTCTTCTCCTAGTAAGCTTACTGAGAAGGATGAACTTATTTATTTTCTATGGAACTCTGGAAGAGTGAAAAGAATATCCTTCTACATTTATTTTACAATCAAAGCACTTCTCTAGAAAAGTAGCACCCTAACTTAACAACCATCATTACATTATCCTTTGAGTGATGGACAGTAGGATCAAGAAAAGGCCAGTTGATATGTTATAACAAATCAAAGTCCTACCACAATGAAGTAACTGAGCAATGACAAGAATGCCCATTCATAATTATAAACTAAATATGGACCAGATGATAATTAGAGGAACTTATCAACAGAAATGGAGCGAAAGGGATTCAGCAGTACCACTTTCATTCTCCAACACTTTTGCTCCACTTGAAGCCTCTGATGGATCACCTCTTCTAGATACAAGAATGCGAGTTGGTTTTTCTTTTCCACTTGTGTTCTTTCCACTAGGCTTCAAAATGTACTATTGCAGAGAAAGTAAGATAGACGATCTTTTTCACCAAATGACAAGATTAAAAACAAACCAATAAAAGAAACTAATAATAACCCCTGAAAGCAAAGCATTCCATATGAAAAGCATAACTAGGAATGAAAGTAACCCGTAAAAGCAACTTGACAAAATATAGATTGAACTGCCACCTCTCTATACCATATGGGAAGCAGACCATTGTTAATGGTAAAATAAAAAAGTAGTCCGTGAATAATTTTACAAGGCGAATTAGAAGTTCATTTAAATCGTTTAAACATAAAAACCGACAAAATGCATCAATATAAGCTGCAAAAGAGTTAGAAACTCCAATGCAGCCCCTAAAAATTTACACTACTCAAGCAAATGAACCAAATGAGACTTAGAAACCGCTCAAGTGAACAAGAAAGTATAATATTATCTTCAAGTATTGGACATGAGAAGGGGCAAACCCTAGCAAGTAGCAACTGATGCCCCATGTTTTCCCTTGGTGTGAATAATGTCTCAATTTTAGCTCGTGCTATGTGTAGAAATGACATCTTATTCTTGAAGGTAGTGGGCAAAGAGAACCAGGATTTGAAGTTTCATATACACAGATTAATATACATCGTGACTAAATCAAGTTGAGAAAGAACCTATAAATATAGATGGAAAATCAACTGCAGGAATCGTGATAAAATGAACATACAAGTGATAAATAAAACATCAATCCAACAAAAGAGTCCTAGTTTATGGAACTCATTACCTTTTTCTTCTCAGAAACTTGTTTTGTTGAACGAGATTTATTCTGCGATGCAGTCCTAACTCTCCCACCAGGCTTGCCATCAGAGAATGCCTACAAAACATTCAATTTTCAAAAAAAAATAAAAAATCAAATGACATTATTTGAGCCACGCATACATAGGAATGTGATCAATTTGCATGTTTTCTGTTAACCTATTAAAAAAAAACAAGAATAGCAAGTCAGGGGAATATCTAAGTAAACAAAAGTGTTGAATGATACAAATGTACACTCGAAGAACAAATGAGAATTGAGAACAGAACTTATGGTGAGAACTTTTTCTAAAGGATGATGAGTTAGATTTTAAGGATTCTTGCTAAAGTACTTCCTAATCTAACATATTTCCTGGTAAAAAAATATTGACTTTTGTACTTGCACCGGCAACATATCCGGTGAGAAGTGCCTTTATTATGGTGAGATAGATATCAGAGATAAGAAACTTTATATAACTATTGCATCTAATTGTATATTTTATCCTGCATGTCCTTTTCCCCAACCAATATCTCTTCCAAATTATATCCTTCCTCAATTGATTGTATGGTACGTGTCTAAATTGTATATTTTAGATTGTACAGTCTAGATTGCATAATTATCATGCAAACTTCTTATAAAATCAGCCAATAAGTCACATCATGTAGAGAATACTTTATCCTGCATTCCTACAATATATGTAGGTCTTCACTTTTACCTTAATTTATTTTATAAGTTCTACGACTACAATGGCCACACTTCTTAATTGTAAGGAACTGAGGAGTAATCTTCATCGGGTTGGTCGATTTCAGAAAGGGTTGTTTGGGTTCGGGTTGTTTGGGTTCGGGTGATATTGGGTCGGTTTGAGACTAGTTTGGATTTGGCCAGACATTAGGTGACCTGGTTGGGTTACTGGGTTATTTTGGGCTGGTTTGCTTCAGTTGTTGGATAAGATGACTTCAGGTTCGGGTCATTTTCAGGCTCGAGTAGTCGAGTTGCTATTTATTTCGGCTATTTTATGTTTGGATCTATCTCAAATGTATTTCTTTTCACATTCACGTGCCAATTAGGTTTGAGTAAGGCAGATGAGGCCAATATTTTTCCAATTTTCACTTAAAATTCATACTTGCATGAATTATCTTATCGATTTTTAAATATACACCCTTTTAAAAAAAATTCCGAATTTTGCCACTTTTCCATTTAATGCTTTCCAATATAGTGAGATCACACAAATATAATTTCTGTTTTTATTTTACTTATATTAAGGTCATGTATTATATAAGATCATTTACAATCTAAATTTGGAAACATTAATAGTCAATCTTATGAATTGAAAACAGCCATATTATACGAACAAATAGATTGAAAATATCAAATTTATTTCTCAACTATTTTTTTCCTTTTGTTTTCACAACGTTTAATTTTTGAAATTCAAAGTATATATAGTTATATACCCTACAATTATATGCTTCATCCCCTCTGAATACCTTAAACTGCCCATCAATTGAATTTATTTCAAATTCATGTATGATCCTTTTATTGCTTTACTTATTATTAATAGTTACATGCTCTTTTAATTTTATTTGCATAACAACAAACTATAATATGATCTTTTCCTCATCTACATTCCAGGTTTGATCATTCCGGTTATGTTGTAGAACGGACTATGAACCGTATATTATGGATGCCAAGTAACTTGATAATTTGTTGAAGAAAAACATGATGTATTTAAGGATTTGAAAGGGATACCAACTATGATAAACAATGATTGCAAGATTACCTTCCAAGAGGGTGTAAAGGCAATAAGTGCCAAACCATATAGGTATGGTTTTCAACAGAAACATGAAATATAGAGGTTCGTGGGTGAGATGCTCAAGTCACGTATAATTTAGCGAAATTCTAGCTCCTTCTCTAGTTCAATGTTAATGGATAAAAAAATTGAAGTTGGAGATTTTATGCAGACTGTAGAATATAGGGCATTGAACAAGACTACATACCTGATAAATTATCCAACCCCGATGATTCAAGAAATGTTTACAAATTTGGCAACGAAAATGTGCTCTTCAAGATAGACTTGAGATTAAGTTGGCAGCCAAGGATGGACTAAAAAACTACTTTTAGAACTCAAACAGGCCACTACGAGTTTCTAATAATGCCTTTGGCATCACTAACATTGTTTCCACCACCAAGATTGAACTGATCAAGCCTTTGCTAAGGAGGTTTATCTTGGTCTTCTCTGACGACATTTTTGGTAAATGGAAATAGCCTTGAGGAGCACTTAGTGCAACTAAGAATGGTCTTGCACATTTCAAGAAAGGAATCCTTTGCAACAAACAGAAAAGTGTGCCTTTGGCAAGCATCCAGTGGAGTAACTGGGATACATGCTATAAGTTGGGTGAGTTGCCATTAATCCTAGCAAGGTGGCTAGTATGATGGCATGGCTTGTGCCCAAAACAATTAAAGGAGTAAGGGGCTTCTTAGCGTTAACGAATGAAATACACACCAAAATATGTGTCTTTCAACACCTCGTGGAATTGATTGCATCAATGGTTTTTATAGATAATCACGAAATATGTGCATTTCATCCTGTAAAGCCATCCCTGTAGGGCTGACTAGGTAACAGGAAAATTATTTGGTTGCATTAAGTCCCAAGGTCTATGGTGAGTGATAGAGACCGTATATTCTTGAGCAATTTTTGGAAAGAACTGTTTGAAAATAAGAAACCAAGATTAAGATGAGCAGCTTTTATCACCCAGAGAAAGATGGCCAGATTAGAGTCTTGAAAAATTTCTAGGAGTTTATCAGGCACAATACTAATACAACACCAAATTTCTAGGAGTTGCAGGTAAGACACCTCTTAAAGGGGTCTATGGGAGAGTTCCAAACTGGAGTCTGGAACAGAGACAAGATCTTGATGCAAATGAAATACATCTGAAATTTAAGGATGGTAATTGTGAGAAAGAGGAGGATTGTTAAGGCACGAGACTTTGGAGAGGGGGAGTTATGACTTACCAGTTACACCTGCAACTAGCATCTAAAACCACTAGTATTTCATGTTTCCCTAACAAAAAAGGTTGTCGGAAATCACAGGGCTGTCACAGATTTACCTGAGGAATTGATCACGAAAGAGGACGAATTTGTACCAGAACTTGTTGTAGAGGTAATGCCGCTCTATCAAATTCAAAATTTTGTCACATGGTGCTAATTTCGTGGGAATGGAAGCCACACGAGGAGTCATCCTGGATGACTTGTATGGAATTCAGAAATCAATTTCCTTTATCCAACCTTGTGGACAAGGTTATTCAAAGGGAGTGCAGTGTTAGCAAGCAGCCAATGGTACAATTGTGAGTTTTCTGTGTTTACCTTGGATTCTGATATTAAACCAAGTGAATTGCCGTGGCTGTGTGTTGGGCGTTGTTGCTTGTGAGTGATTGTTTGGTTCATTTTTTAAATCTGGAAGCACTTCTCCTTATATATTTCACTACAATGCTTCACATCACAATAGTGCATCGTAATGCTGTGTCCACTTACAATTTATCAAATCATTTACAAGCAAAAAAAAAAAAAAATAGGTAATGATTCACGATACTTGATGTGTATCACGCCATACTTTGTGAAAAGCAGATGCAACCGACCCAATACGCACACAAAACATACAAAAAGCTATTTTTTTATTAAAAAAAAAACAGATGTTTACATACCTGATTTCCACTCTTTGCAGCTCTCTTTTTTCGAATAAATTCCATGAGGGGGGTGACAATAATAGGTTCTTGAATGCCTAAGGGACAAATAGAGAACAAATGAAATAAATTAAACCCATATCAAACCCGCTTGCCCAATCTCCTCCTCGGTTTCATCAATGAAAACCAACCTGCTCGTTCAGCCTCTCTTCTCTCCAATTGTACATCTGCACTGGGAAGATACTCTTGGGGTTTCGCAAGGCGTTCAAGGAAGTCCACATACTCGGGATCTGTTTGATTTTCAAATATAGAGTTTAAAATAACCAAAACGGATATGGGAAAAGCCTTCACTTCACAGGCTCACAAGAAAAAGCAACAAGCCGGCAACAGAATTTCAAACTATTTCCACAATTGCACTATTTGGCATGCTAGATGATATTCAATATAGTTATTATTCGAACCTTTAAAGATACTCCCTTCCCGGCCATCCTTCTTGTTGCTCTGCTTAGGAACACGCTGTGAAGGAGAATACTCCACTACAGCCTTAAATTGTGACCCTACGTATAACAAACAAACAAAAAAACAAGTACCACAAATTAAATCACTACACATACAAACCTGTTTTCAAATGAAAAAACTCGGAGAGTATTTTCAGTACAGGACACAATGTCCCGATAGTACCTTTTTCGTTGACAAAAACGTGGCCATTCAAGAATTCTGCAAATTCGAAGGCATCCTCCGGCCTGTTAAGGTTCATGTAGGCTCGTGAGAACTTCTGATCTTTAAGACTGCACTCAATTACACCAGAAACAACTCGGTAAACAAACAAATACTAACAAAATGCGAGATATTTAACAATTTGCTAAGCTTTCAGGCTCATGTCCCAAAACCACTATGATAAACCTAATTGTAACAAAGAGGTGGAAGAATGAAGTGCTTGGAGTACCGATGAGGTTAAAATAATAAGAACGGAAAGCAAACGAAACACCGATAACCAAAACATTAGCATTGAAATTGGGGAAAACGACATTATGTACCTCTTCTTGCCAGGGCGGAAAGAGAACCAATTGTAGCGACCAGCGAAGCGATAGTTGATCTGCTCGAACAGCGAAGTCTGAGAAAGTGTAGGAGGCAAGTGCCGAATTACAATTTTTGTTCGATTCGAAGGGTCCTTCATCATCATCCCACTCGTAACGCCTTATTTCCTCCTTTCCTAAATCAAGCTCACTTCGTTTTTCCCCCGAAGAAAACCCTAGAAGATTTGGGAGACTTGAGAAGTCGAAGAATTGATTGCCCTGTATATTATCAAGAAGACTTGTTTGCCCTAATTATTTTTGCCAGGCGGATTACTGCAAATTGCAGAGGTAACCGTGCAATACCGTGACATAATAATGTAATAGCTCATTATCCATATTTTTTATGTTTTGTAAGGAAAGGAATTTGGATACTAGACAAGCTTTAGCGGCAACAAATGAGATATATATATATGTTCTATATAAACAAATTTTTTCATTAAAACAAACATAATATTTTCGATCATCACTTTAGTTTGTTCTAGTTTTCACATAAAAAAATACAATTGATCATATTTAGTTGTTAATTTTAATTTTGAAAGCTTAATTCTTTCGATTTGGTTGGTTAGTTTTTTGAGAAAGACTAGTGATTATATTCCAAATATTGACATGTTCGGGTTCTTCCAAAGTGTTTGGCCATTACGGATATTGTACTCAAACGTTGAGGATTTGTTGATCAATTTGAATTCATAGAAATTGAGTTTGACGAAATCAATTGTAAGCCTTGTCCAAACGAGGTTTTTCCTCTACCGGTTTTCCTCGTGTTTTTTTCGGATGGTTTATTATCAATCATCATTCATACCCTCTTTCGGATGGTTTATTATCAATCATCATTCATACGCTCGAGTAGTAGATAGTCAAGTTCTTGTAGGTGGTGTTAGCATAAAGTGCATTCTATTGGTATAACAATGTATTGGTGTCCAATATGTTATGAACGAGCCTAGTTGTTTTGTTTGAAGTGTTCTTAGTTACTTGGAACATATATTTCTAATAGTTGACTTTTTGCCCCAAAACTCTATAGTAATTATCAATTACATCAAGAGTTTGTTGACACACAGATTGTGTAGCTTTGGAGAAAATGATGGTGTCATCTATAAATATTAGGAAAGGGGTAGTGGTTCATTTCCTCGTGACGGGAAAGCACGTGTTTTAGTTTTTTGAAGGTTTCCCATGAGGTTCTCCCCTTCGATGTTGGACCGGATGGGGAGTTAGGATATTCTTGCGAATGCCCTTCCCAAGGAAGAACTAGTCCGTGGATCCAATATTAACGGGGTGGGGAAAGAGGTAGTAGAAATACATTCCTTAATCCGTTTACAATTTTATTTTTTTTACAATTCCATTCTTTTCAAAATTTCGATGATAAATTTCCATTTTATTCAATCATACACATTTTCCATATCAAACTTAATAGTTACATAACCCTTTTTAGGCAAAAAGAGTGGAACATTTCTTGAGCAATCAATATGTTATCTTGAATAAATATGTTATCTTGAATGACTCTTTTTGTCACAAATGTATCTTATAGGGGGTGAACCTTATAACTAGATGCGTATAGACTAACGGATCAATATGTCGATACCACCACTACCCATGAATTCACCAAAGAAGGGGAATCGCACTCTTGTATTTTCTATTGTTGGTCTATGCAATTGTTAAGTGGACACATAAGTGGTTTTATCAAACTCTATACGGATCTTCACTAGTACATGTTCGTTGGTTTTGCACCCTAAGAATCCGTGTCAATAGTGACAAAAACTCGAAGGTTAACAAAACAAGAGAGGGATAGTTTTAAATTTAAAACATGTAAATAATTTCTCTAAATAGCAACGAACCACAGTGTATGGATCGTACGAAGTAGGACAAGTATTACAAGGTCGAACACAAGAACTGAGTGGATAAATCTGCAACAATGATTAAGGATATAATAGATTTCGAATAAAGGAGGTTGGAAAAGATAAGGGAAAGAGAAATCAAATGTTTTTGGGAAATGTTTTTTTGCGTTCGCAATTGAATGTCACCTTCAATTGAAAACAATTTTATAAAAGCGAATAACAGAAAAGATAATCAAATTAAAGGAAAGAAAATTGATTTCAAGGGTTCAAGGTCATTGCTTATGGCGTAAGGACTCAGGACGACTCATAGGGATATATGGTAGAAAAGCAACAGGGATGAAAGTTTATATGCTGATGATCTATTATCGGGTAAGTCTCAAGATCATCTAGTTCCAATCCAAACTACCTATTACCGGGTAAGTGTCAAGGTAAAGAGGAAGGAAATTCACTACAAACCAGATTATCTAACTAAGGGTCAAGTAACCCTTTACCGGGTAAGTCTCGGGAATTACCCAACTTAGAAAGGAACCAGGCACATTCAAACCAATAAAGGTTTCACCTTTATTACCTATGGTTAATCACTTATGTATCTAAGAGGAATATCACCGGGTAGGTCTCAATTCCAACTTAGGTTACTAGCTAGAAGGATTCTAAACTAGATTCAAACCAAACTAACCACTAGGATTTCAAGGCTATTCAAACCAAACTTAAGCACAAACTATTCCATCATAATCCAAGGCATAAACAAATCTCTATCAACCTTGGAACCGCAAAGTTCTAGCCAATAACAATCATATCAAAATCTATAGCTAAGAAAGACAGACAAAACATGAAAAGGGAAGAAAGAACTCAACTTCAATGAAATCTTAATTCCAACAATGTCTCCCAACAAATCTGAATGCAAAATTGCGAATCTTTAATCTAAACTGCGAAGAACAATGGTGAAGAAGAAGGGCAGGATATGAGACGCTCCTCCCTTCTAGGGTAAACTCTGGGCGAATCCCAACACACCTTGGAATGAATCCAATGCTTCCTTTTATACACAAAACCTAACTAAAAGACCTTGGGCCAAAAGAAAACAACCCGTAAATAAAATATAACGCTCAGGGAAGAATCTCGGTCGAAAACACAGTGATCTCGGCCGAGATATGATTGATCTCGGTCTGAACAAGACTACTCTCGGTCTGGACAACTTGATCTCGGCCGAGATGGCTCCTTGGTCGTTCCTTCATGGCTTTAGATTGATTCCTAGCCCTTTCCCGTGCATGTATGCTTGCTCCAATGCATCCACTTCGAGGCTTGATCCTCAAATACGTCGTTTTAGCTCCATAATGTGCCAAATCACCTACAAAGCCATAAATAGTGTGTGTAGACATCTATTCTTGCAAAGTAAAACTAAACAAGCATAAATGACACAAACTTCGGCTAAAATATGAATGCGGAAAGGGGAAATCTACCTAAATGCATGACTAAATTAGGTCGATAAATCATGTTGTTAGTACATATAAGGTCTTCCATGTAAAAAAATTCCATGAAATACCTATGATAGTGTTTTTAAACTTCATCCAGAAATGTCGTCTATTGGCACTGTGGAATAAAGGGACTTTCCACGGATGTCAAACGAGATGGAAAGGTCTTTCCACGGCAGTGTTTGGTAAAAATGTACACAAATTTAAAAAACATATTTTATTTGAGTTCGACCCTCTCTTTGACCTTCTAATTCTAAGTGATACAAATAACGATATTTGGGCATTTTTGGTGATTTGGGTTGCATTTGTGTTTGAGGGTTGCTTACATGCATACCTCTTTAAAGAGAATCAAGTATTACATAGTTTAGTTTGGTGTTTACATGCATCATTTAATCAAAGTCCAAACCCACCTTCTAGGAAGGGTTGTATATACAATGATCCAAATATCATTTGCATGGAGTTTATATCTAAATTAACCTTCTAGGAAGAGTTGCATAATTTATCCCGCTATCATGCGCGTGATCAAGAAAAGTGATAAGTTATATATTTTGTTATTTTTCTTGACTAAAGTTGATCCTTAATTAATCCGTACCAAATTTCTTACGTATCTTTTTTGTAGGAATCAAATCGCATGGAGTTCTTAATGAAAACATTTGGATTTGATTTTATATGAAAGTCAACAATATATTTGTGATTGAATTTAATATCAATTTACCTTGTATCAAACTTCCTATGTATCCGTAAAATTGGAATCAAATCATACGTAGTTTTGGATTAATTGGATTTTTTGTGGTTAAACCCGGCGAGCGAATGCTTTATATCGAGTTTAAAAATATTTGAGAATTTTAGTTTAACTCCAAGATTTGTTTCGGAGTTTATTTTATTTACGCGATGCAATTGAACCCAATATTGGATTTTCTACGTAGCTTGATGAGCGGATGTTTTATATCAGGTTTAGAAATTTTGGTATTTTTAATTTTATGTCCAAGACTTTACTTGGATGGGAAGACTAAATCCAATTTAGTTTTATACCGGATTTTCTACGTAGCTCAGAGTGAGCATCAAGTCATAACGTAATTCTCTTGAAAAGAGATTCAAATTTAAAAATATATAAAATTTAATATTGAGTTACCTATGTAGCCTTTTTAGTCGTCGTCAAGTCTTTACGTAGTTCTACAAATAACTACTTTAAACTACGATATATAATCATAAATATATGACCATATTTATAAGACTTTGTCTTAATATGATCATTTTTACAAATAAAAATCTATTTTTTATGGCTCACTTTGGCAAAGAAAATGTTTGTATGGGTCATCCTTTACAAAAGCTTATTTTTATTTTATAAATAAACCAAATTTTGCCCTGTAAGATGTAAACTTCTCTACAACCAATGGTTGATCTAAGGGGGATAGGGGGGTAGGAAATGTGCCCTTCCAATCACGTGGTGCGTAGTATAAAAAAAGTCCACTTATCAAAATAATGTTGTTTTGATTAAAAAAAACCTCCAGAATTTCAGAAACACGTCTCTCGGCTCTCACTTATTGAGATAATATCTTGAATGCAATATTTTGAATAGTTGCTTATAATAGATAAGATTGCCTAGCTAAGTATAGCACTCATAATCCTGTGATATAAGGGATTGCTTTCAGTATAGTAAGTCTAGTACATACAATCCCATGATATAAGGGATTGCCTTTTATATGCTCTTGTAAATGTTGTATATATTGAGCCTTATACGTAATATACAAAGTAAGCCTTTTTCATAACCTTTACATGGTAATATGGTATCAAGAGCAATCTGATCCTCACCGTTTTTCCCCCCTCTCACGTCTCCCAACCTCACCTTAATGGCTTCCTCTTCTTCAAATGTCACTCTCCCAAATGAGCTTGAACCATCATACTCTTTCATCATCGTTAACTTTCATAATGCAAACAAACTTATTGGTCACAATTATCTTGGATGGAAACTCCAAATTGAGGCTATGCTCATCGGGTATGGCTTATTCAGGTTTGTCGATGGAACTCACAAACAACTTGACCCACCCATCACTACATCCATAGGCACTCCTCCGGTTGATACCGAGACTGCAAACCCCAAGTACAATACTTGGGTAAGACAAGATAAACTCATCTGTGGTGCAATGGTCTCCTCGTTGCATCACGATGTTACCCATGTGATAGTCGGGGCTCAAACTTCCAAAGACGCATGGGAACTTTTGGCCAAAACATACGCAAATCCTAGCAGTGGGCACATTCTCCAGTTGAAGGATCAACTCAAACACATTACCAAGGGTTCTTCAACCATTGCGGAATTCATGCACAATTGCGGAGCTTCATGAAAAGTTGATCAATCATGAATTGGCTCTGCGCACGATGAAACCCAATCCAACCCTTCATATGTATGCAAACGTTGCACAAAATCGAAACCAAAATCGCCCTAACTCAAACCCATATAATCGACCCCAAAACATTCCATCGCCCCAGTCCCAACCACCTTACACAACCCGCCCATCACCATTATTCAAAGGTTGGTGTCAATGGTGTCATAACCAAGGTCATTCTCTCTCTTATTTCACAACATTTCGGAACACAAATCCATCCGTCAAAGTCTCACCATGCCCTTACCGTCCTACAACCCCAAAATTAGTCCCTCAAGCACACACTACAACCCACACCTCGTCCCCGAATAAGTGGCTACTCGACTCTGGAGCAACTCACCACCTAACTTCAGACCAGACAAACCTCTCCAATCATCACCCTTATGACGGCTCAGACGAAATAGTGATCGGCGACGGCTTAGGTTTGCAAATTTCTAACGTTGGAAACACACAATTCATGTTACAAACCGTGACGTAGATCTTAAAAACGTTCTCCATGTGTCCATTATTAACCGTAACATCATTGCTATTAACCAATTTTGCATTGATAATAATGTTACTATAACCTTCTCACCAACTTCTTTCATTGTTAAGCAGATGTTTTATGTGATGTGTTTAAGAGAGCAGAGATTTCGGCCAAGAAAGAGGTGTATGTATCCTTCTTGACTGATCCGCGTGAAAGAAGGTCTATGTTGAGGCCTGCAGATGTTTTAGTTTTTGGATGGGTGGGTGGAAAACATGCTTGTATTGATTTGACAAGAGTTGAGGCCTGCAGACGTCATCCTCCAGGGAACGTTAACTAAAGATGTCTATATGCAACAACCGGTTGGGTTTGTTGACCCAAAGCTTCTAAACCATGTATGCAAACTCAATAAAGCCATTTATGGCCTGAAACAGGCGTCAAGGGCCTGATACACTGAACTTTGAAACTTTCTTCTTCAAACTGCGTTCAAAAATTCGACCTCTAACACGTCTCTATTCTATTGGAAGCATGCTCAAGGGACGGTGTTTCTTCTCGTCTATGTTGATGACATAATAATCACCGGATTTAACACAGCAGCAACAACTGTCACTTTGAGGAAACTCATGACTCGCTTCTCTCTCAAAGATTTGGGCACACTAAACTACTTCCTTGGAGTTAAGGTCATTCCTCAACCACGTACAAGGTATCTTTCTTTGTCAAACTGAGTATATATCAGATATTCTTAACAAAAATCTTACTAACGTAAGTGGAGGTCCCTTACCTGATCCAAAGGAATATCGCGCAATTGTAGGTTCACTACAATATCTATCTATTACTCATCCTGATGTTGCGTTTGCAACAAACAAGCTATCTCAGTTCATGAAGAGCCCTACAAATGAACACTGGTCAGCACTAAAACACATCCTCAGGAATTTAACGGGCACTATTAACCTCGGTATTAAGCTCTCAGACGACAAAGCATCCCACCTTCATGCCTTCTCTAATTCAGACCGGGCTGGTGACAAATCAAACTTAATCTTATCGACAAGTGCCTACATTGTGTGATTGGGTAGCAATCCAATTTTTTGGAGTAGTAAAAAGCAGCGCACTATTGCTAGATCATCTACGGAGGCAAAATATCGCATTTTGGCAAATACTGCGGCTGAACTACAATGGCTTATGTCCCTACTGCAAAAACTTGGGTTCACCTCCCTGCAAGCCCGAGTAATTTAATGTGACAACTTAGGTGATCCACGCCTCTGTCATATTCCCGTATTTCACACACGAATGAAATATGTGGCTCTTGACTATCATTTCATTCGTGAGAGGCTTCAGTCCAACAACCTACGAGTCACGCCTGTTCACAACAATGATCAACTAGCAGATGTACTCACTAAGTCCATACCTAAGGCTCGGTTTAATATGCTCATATCCAAGACAAGTCTCACATCCCGTTCGTCCATCTTGCGGGAGGATATTGTAACACCCCGAATCCGCGGGACTCGGGATGCTACGGGCGAGACCTCACAATGGGTCCCGACCCTTAGCCTGACAACAATTTCACCGGACCTTTCCAACAAGGCACAAATAAAGGCAAAACTAAAAATCGTTTATAATGTATGCGAGAGACTACAAAGTAAAATACAAAGTGGAAACTCAACCGAGTCCTCAAGACAACATAAACCCACAACGAAACACAACCCAAAAACGTCCCCGTCCTATAATGTACGGAGACCCCGGATGTCCACTCCTCCACCTCACTCGGCGGCGTCCCTAACCTGCAAGGCATCTACAACCACGGTTTAAAACCGTTAGCTCATATTCGAAGCATTAGAAAAGGGGTGAAGGCACAAACACACGGATATCACATACATCACATACAAACTCCAAAACACACAAGTCCGGTTTATTATATTTTTATTATTAAGTCGTATCCCGTTCTAATTCAACTTAGGTTTGTGACACGAGAACCACTGTGGTCTCGCCTCGGTCCCTACTTACCGGCAAGAAATGGTACTGATGCATCCGACCGTCTACCCGCCCGGGATAGTCGCCGAGAACCTCCTAGACCCACGCAGAGCTAGGCAGCTGATGTCACCGCCCGTTATCATACACTTGGGCCAAAATATAAGGTCGGTGGTCCTATTTACCGGTTTGGTTGTTTATAACATAAACAATAATATAAACACACACCACCAACACACACCGATGCTAATACGTAAAATACGAGCTAAGTAAGTCCGGAGACTTACCTCGTCCCAATGCTAACTCACAAAACGCCCTTGCTTCCCTTGGGAAGACGCACACAACCTGCTCACAACAAGATAACCATCAAAACCCGCTCAACTCAAGAAGTCTAAGATTTCTACACAAATGATCTACGCAAGATCATTTGACTCTCATTCTAGGACCGCATCCTAGAATCTCTCACACTCACATCTCACTCAACGCATGAGGACATCTCTCATTCTAGGACCGCATCCTAGAATCTCTCATACTCACATCTCACATCTCACTCAACGCATGAGGAGATATCTCAACAGCCTACTAACTCTCATATGATCATACTCAAAACCCAAGAACGAGTCAAAACCTACTAGGTCTATCATGCTCATCATACTCGTGACCATCAACTACATCGAGCCTTAAGGGCTCCTAGGTTCACAACCACTAAGTGGCATTTCAGGCTACTCTAGATCCATCCTAAGCATGCTACTAACATGATACAACTATAAAACTAAAGAAGGAACGAAGAGGAAAGGAGAGGAGAAGCCTATTGTTGAAAAAACCGCAGCCGCGGAGTCAAGTTGGCGCCCTCTGCGGAACACAGAAGCCGCCCCTGCGGAACCAGGAGCCGCTTCTGCGCCTTGCTGCCGCCCTGGAGCCGCCCTTGCGCCTTGCTGCCGCCCTGAAGCCACCCCCTGCGGTGCTGGAGCCGCACCCGCGGTGGTCTGGAGTCGCGAGTCTGGCGCCGCCCCTGCGGCCGTGCTGAGCCGCACCTGCGGCCGTGCTGAGCCGCACCTGCGGCCGTGCTGAGCCGCACCTGCGGCCGTGCTGAGCCGCACCTACGGCCTTGTTGAGCCGCACCTGCGGCTGGCCGCTCCCGCGGTCGTGATGATCCGCCCCGCAGTTTCGCTGCAGAAGCTTGTCTTCTTCGTCTCCGATCGTGGATCCTCGGCTCCAATGTCCTCCTTTCCTTGCTGGGTCTTCTCCAAACACCAACCAATGGTCTTAGACTCCTCTCCACGACCTAATCGAGCTAAGAACACATGCATGCAAAGATTTGAGCAAAAACCCCTCAAGATCTTCATCCATGGCCATGGATGAAGGAGGGAAGAAGAAAGAGGAGAATCAGCAATGAAGGAGAAGGAAGGGAGAGGAAGAAGCTTACCACACTTGATCTGGAATCCCTCTACTACAGTCCACACATGCAAGAGTTGCAATCCAATTGGAAGAAGAGAAGAGAGCAAAGAGAGGAAGAGGGAGAGGGAAATCAACGTGAAAGAGAAGAGAGGAGAGAGAGAGAGGGGACAAGGCTGCCAAGAGGGGGAGGGGACTACAGCCATCTTGTCACATTTGCTCGGAACGAGGGGTCGGAATTGACCCCTTGTCACTTCGACTCGGAACGAAGGGTCGGAACGCGGGAAAAAGGGAAAAACGACGAGTTGGCTCGGGATTTTAGGAATAAATCCCAGCACTCGGCACCTCGTGCCTGCGGGAAGATCTATAAAACGCTCTAAGTCCGGAATAAAATTTCCGGACGTTACAAATATTGAGATAATATCTTGAATGCAATATTTTGAATTAGTTGCTTATAATATATAAGATTGCCTAGCTAAGTATAACACTCATAATCCCGTGATATAAGGGATTGCTTTCAGTATAGTAAGTCTAGTACACATAAACGCATGATATAAGGTATTGCCTTTTATATGCTCTTGTAAATGCTATATATATTGAGCCTTATACGTAATACACAAAGTAAGCATTTTTCATAACCTTTACATCACTAACCCTCCAGAAATCAAACACTCTCCGTGCCTCTTCCGATTGCCGCTTCTCAAGCTCAGTCACTCAGCCTCTCGACGTTCGCTGCTCAGTTTCATCCCGGTCGGCCGTCGCTCCGCTACTCCGCTCCTCAGGCTCAACCTCTCCTATGCGGGACTGTGTCGCTTGACTCCTTCGTTGCTCGGTATTTGCCGTCGTTGCTCAACCTACTTAGTCTCGACTCGGTCCTCTGCTCTTAGTCTCGACTCGGTCCTCCCACCCTCTGCTCAGTCTCTACTCACGTACTACTAAGCTCGCAGACTGCGGTAATTACAATTTACAAATTAGTGTTATCAAGTTAGATTTCTACTTAGATTTTAATTGTTGTTTATGAATTTGATTGAAATATTAGTAGTTATCTAGTTGATTAGGTTTAATTGGTTGACATTTGTTGATTGAATTGGAAATTTAGGTTAAATGTGTTGATGGAATTGAAAATTTATACGTAATGAAAATGGTATAACAAACTAGCACCACTTCAAAGCTGAGGGACAACGGATGGGATCAATTGATTGAAAAAGTAAATGATTTTTGTACTAAACACAATGTTGTGATTCTCGACATGGACCATCTTGCTACAAATCGTCGTTCTAGACGTAATGAAAATGGTACTACAAGCTACCACCACTTCATCAAAGCTGAGGTTTATTGTCTGGAAATTTGTTATTTATCAATTGACTACTAAACTAGTACTTTTACCAAATTAATGTTATGATACATTTGTAGGTTATTGACCAAATTGATACTTAGATTGAGAATCGTTTCAGTGAGTCAACAATATAACTATTCACTTGTATAGGATGTCTTGATCCTAAGAATATGTTCTCCAATTTCATTGTGGAGAAACTACTTCAACTAGCAAAGTTATATCCACAAGATTTCTCAATTTGTGAGCAAAGGGAGCTTAAAGAACAACTTGAGTTTTGGATTATTGAAATGAGGAGAGGTGAAGAATATTCTATGTTGCAAAGTATTGGATATATTTCTAAGAATATGATTGAGAAGGGAATTCACAAAGCGTTTTATTTGGTATACCGTCTTATAGAGTTGATTTTAGTGTTACTAGTTGCCACAACTACGGTGGAAAGAGCATTCTTTTCGATGAGTATAATCAAGACATAATTGCACAACAAGATGGGAGATGAATTTCTCACCGACAACTTTATTTGTTATATCGAGAAAGAAGTTGATTTTCAAAAGTATTGACAATGAAGTTATCATTCAACATTTTCAAATGACGAGATCCCGAAAGAGGGATTTTCCTAGTGAACTCTTTTATTGTACTAAACTTATGTTCTTAGTAATGAACTATTTTTATTGTTATTTTTTTAAGTCGTTTATTCCCCCTTCAAATATTTTCTGGATCCGCCATTGTCTACAATAATTGTAGACCTACGTGATTGTTGAGCTAAGTTTTATATTTTCTTTACTTTTTCTTTTCTTTTCTTTTATTTTGTTTTCATTCATGTGAACTCTACACCATTTTGTTTTTACATTTGTTTTTTTTTCTTTTTCTTTCTTTTTAAAACTTTATAACGCTCTTTTCTCATTCTCTCTATTTTTTATTAACTTTTGCAAGAGAAGAGAAAGAAAAAATAACCCGAAGCTACACATGAAAATTCGTGATGAAGTCTCACTATTGGCTTCGATGAAATCAAAAGCAGGACAAAAAGAGTCTTAGTTAAGGCAAAATAGGAATCAAGACCGAATGCGAGATTCATGAGATGAACAAAGATTTATTTTTTTGAGAGTTGGATATCAAGAGAAACTAGAGGTTCGGTTATACCTCGATTAAGGACCCTAGATGGATAAACCAAAGAAGACGAACACGCTACAAACATTTCTTGTAAGTTTGGATTTCAAAATTGCACTTGTTAATGTCCTTCGTCGAGCATAGTTTTCGTCATTGAATGTGCATGCTTGTAATCTATTAAAGATAGATTAGAAAGGAATGTTCCGACTAAAAATCGACTTTTGTTTTCTTTTGTGGATAAAATATGGATCATACTTCAAAAATGCTTATCATTCTTAATTGAAACTCCAAATTTAGTAGTTAAATTTGTTCTAGTGATGGGATCGTTTGTCTCGACGAGAGCATGCGATTTCTGTAACATCCGGAATTTCTATTCCGGACTTAGAGCGTTTTGTCGATCATCCCGCATTAGCGGCTCAGTTGCCCACATGCACAAGGTGCCGAGTGCCGGGATTTATTCCTAAATCCCGAGCCGACTACGCGTTATTCCTTTTCCGCTTTCCGACCCTTCGTTCCGAGCTGAGGTGACAAGAGGTCATTTCCGACCCCTCGTTCCGAGCTGAGGTGACAAGATGTCAGCTGTCTCCTCTCCCTTTTGGCAGCCCCTTGTCCCTCCCTCTCTCACTCTTGACTTTCATTTCACGTTAGTCATTTTTATCTCTTCCTCTCTTCTCTCTCTTTGCTCTTCTTCCATCTTTGAAGCTCTTGGATTGTGGACTGTAGTGGAGAAGATTCAAATATGGTTTAATAAGCTTCTTCCTCTCCCTCCCTTCTCTTCTTTGCTGATAATCCCTTTCTTTCCCCCTCCTTCATCCATGGCCATGGATGAAGCTCTTGAGGAAGCTTTTCCATTGAATCTTTGCATGCATGTGTTCTTAGCTTGTTTAGGTCGTAGAGAGGAGTATAAGATCAGTGGTTGGTGTTTGGAAAAGACCCAACAAGGAGAGGAGGACATTGGAGCCAAGGATCCACGGTCGAAGACGAGCTTCTGCAGCGTAATCGCGGGGCGGATCATCAGAGCCGCGGGTGCGGATCAAGGCCACCGTAGGGGCGGCCCCAGGAGACGCCAAAAGCCGCATGGGCGGTGGTAGGAGGCGCAGGGGCGGCGCCAGGAGGCGCAGGGGCGGCGCCAGGAGGCGCAGGGGCGGCGCCAGGAGGTTGCGGGGGCAGCGCCAGGAGGTTGCGGGGGCAGTGACAGCTCCGCAGGGGCGCCAGCTTGACTCCGCGGCTGCGTTTTCTTCGACAATAGGTTACTCTTCTCCCTTCCTCTTCGTTCCTTCCTTAGTTATGTAGTTGTACCATGTTAGTAGCATGCCTAGGATGGATCTGGAGTAGCTTGAGATGCTACTTAGTGGTTGTGAACCTAGGAACCCTTAAGGCTCGATGTAGTTAACGGTTATGAGTATGTTGAGGATGATGGACCTTCTAGGCTAGATTGTTCCTTCTTGGCTGAGGTTTAAGATCATGTGAGGTTATAAACTGTTGTGAGTTGCTTTCATGTGCTGAGAGTGTGGTGAGTACCCTGAACCCTATGATGCATTCCTAGCTTGAGGGTTAGGTGATCTTGCTTAGATCACTAGAGTGAAGTCTAAGACTTCTTGAGCGTGAGCATGTATTGATATGCATATCTCTTGTGAGCAGGTTGTGGGCTTCCTCCTTAAGGAAGCGAGAGTGTTGTGAATTGAGTGTGGTGACGAGGTAAGTCTCCGGACTTACTTAGATTGTATTTTACGTATTAGCATCGATGTGTGTTGGTGGTGTGTGTGTGTGTTATTGTTTATGTTATAAACAACTAAACCGGTAAATAGGAACACCAACTTTATATTATTTTGGCCCAAGTGTATGATAACGGGCGGTGACATCATCTGCCTAGCTCTTGCGAGAGTCTAGGAGGTTCTCGGCGACTAGCCCGGGCGGGTAGACGGTTGGATGCATCAGTACCATTCCTTGCCGGTAAGTAGGGACCGAGGCGAGACCACGGTGGTTCTCGAGTCACAAACCTAAGTTGAATTAGAACGGGATACGACTTAATAAGCTAACGGTTTTAAACCGTTGTGTAGATGCCTTGCAGGTTAGGGACGCCGCCGAGTGATCGAGGTGGAAGAGTGGAGAGCTGGGGTCTTCGTACATTATAGGACGGGGACGTTTTTGGGGTTATGTCTTTGTGTTGTTAGATTATGTTGTACGGTTTAGATTTTCTTATCGGTGTTATGTCGTTTTGAGGACTCGGTTGAGTTTCCACCTTGTATCTTTTCATTTCAGTTTCTCGCATAAATTATAAACGATTTGAGTTTTGCCTTTATTTGTGCATGAGTCGGGTTTGGGTTAGAATGTATGGGACCACCGCTCCTTCCGCAAACCTGGGCGACATAGATCTCTAGATTGGAAGTATATATATATATATATATATATATATATATATATGGCCTTAAGATGTTTTTGGATTTTTATGTACCTAGCTATGTATGTGGCCTTAAGATGTTTTGACTTGATTTATATGTATAGTTATATAGGAGGATTGTTATACGTTTTGGACCTTGTTGTGTTGTGATAGAATTCCGGGTGTGTTATATTAGTATTAATGTGGACATAGGACATATATAGTCTTATATGCGGATTCTTATATATATAATAGCATATGGAGATACGGATCTAATAGAAAGAGGATAATACGATATCATCACCTTTGAGACGACGTTGTTGGCGTGGGATAGCGTTCATACGGGGAGGAGTACACTCAAGTATCGAGTTGATCTTTTCGTGCTAACGAACACCATGACGTTTCACAGATTCCTTTAAAAGGATGTCGAAGAGGAGGATTAGAGATGACGTAAGCGAAGGACAACTAAAGATGCGAATCGAGGAGGAGAAGGTGCATTCTAACAAGGTTAAAGGTGGTGTTCCATCACGAGAAGTGAAGCTTTCCTTAGACGCTCCTAAGCTTTGGAGTCAAGATGAGAACGTGATCGAACCAAGTGTGAAAGATGTAAGATACCGTAAGTTAAGCTTACGAGGTACCATTAAGTGAAGAGTCAACATTACGAGAGTTATGAGAAGAATGGCAAGGTGGGGATTCACGCGGAGTTGACCGGTTTCCGTTATGACGATAAGGCGAAGAAACGCCAAAAAGGAGGAAGTGTGTATAAATGATGATCCTAAGAAGATGAGAGCAACACGTGGATGCTAACTAACGTTAGGGACTTTGAGAAGACATACTTACAAGATATCATGAAGCGCGGTTAAGCCTATGAAGGTGAGTCATGTGACACAACAACGCCGAGAAGGGTATATTTATCTCGCAGAAGGAAAAGGAAGCGTGGAATGAAGAATGAGCTAACGGAGTTTAAGGTAGAGTACCCCGAGAGGGTAGCCTTCATGAGAATGGTAACATGGAAGCATAGAAGAATGGTAAGTCATTGACATGGGAGAAGGTCAGTTATCAGCTAATTGGTGGCAACCGAGAACGCGCATGTGCGGGTGGTCGATGGATGAGTGTAGGGGAGAGTAACCAGGCTGTGGGATCATAAAGGAACGGTAACAAAAAATTAGAATACATCTTAAACTCTTGATTTGAAGTTGTTATGGAGAACACCAGTTTGCGAAAAGAGAGACGGTTATCTCCATTTGTACATCGATTACAATGAGCCGAACAAGATGACAATGAAGAACAAGTACCCCCTTACCACGTATAGATGATCTACTCGACCGGTTGCAAGGGTCGGTGGTCTCTTCTAAATCGAGTTAAGGTTTGATTGTCACCAATTGAGAAGTCGAGACTGGGATATTGCAAACACGACATTCTGGACCAACCATGATCACTACGAGTTGTAGTGATTCCATATGGGCTTACTAATGCCCTGAATAAGACATTTTGGTCTACTCTCGAAGAAGAGAGAAGTTGTATGACCAGTTGTCTCGGGATGACAACCCCCGAAGGATGTGAAAGAAGTTACAAGTTTTATTGGATGTGCTAATCATTACCGGATTTGTGGAGAGATTCTCCAAGTAACACCATTTATGGCTAACCTACTCCGGATGACGATGAAGTATTGAGTTGGACGAAAATGGACAATGAAGTTGTTGAGAGTTAAGAGGAGATTCATTGGTGCAACTGTTTTGAAATTGCCTCGAGGTATGATCGGTTTGAAGTGTAAAAGTGATTCTTCAAGACATGGTCTTGATTGAGTATTGCGAGACGATGTAAAAGTAATAGCATACATGTCTCGTTAGTAGAAGCAGTGTGAAGCAAAGTATTTTCTTCATTACTTAGAACTTGCAACAAGAATTGAGGAAACGTAACATCAAAGTGTGGTTTGACAAGAACCAAAGCCAACGGGGTAAATTGGAAGTTCGATCTTCTTTCTTAGAGACAAGCAAAGAAGAAACATAATTGAAATGTTGTAGTGAGAAAGACCCGAGAAGGAAGTTGAGTTTCCGATACATCGGACCTTTCTAAGATCTTAGCGCAAGTTGGGAAAGTGTTTTACCGGCTGGCATGGCCGCTGAGAGTAGAGGGTGTTCACCCGGCGTTTCAAGTGTATCAATTGAGAGAGGAGGACGTGCCGAAGATGGCATTCAGGACGAGATACGGTCATTAGGAGTTTGTCGTGATGCCATTTGGGCTCATGAATGCACCCGCCGTCTTCATGGAGTCGATGAACGGCATCTTCATCGACTTCTTGGACCAGTTCGTAGTAGTGTTTATAGACAACATCTTAGTTTACTCCCGGAGTAGGGAGGAGCATGCGGGACACCTGAGGACGGTGCTTCGAGTCCTCCAGGATAGAGAGCTTTACGCTAAGCTCTCTAAGTGCGAGTTTTGGATGTCCGAGGTGGCATTCCTGGGTCATATAGTTTCCGCCGAGGGTGTCATGGTTGACCCGGCGAAGATAGAGTCTGTTTCCTCATGGCCACCTCCTAGGACGGTCAAGGAGGTGCGCAGTTTCTTGGGCTTAACGGGATACTACCGCCGTTTTGTTGAGGGTTTCTCCGTGATTGCACGACCGCTCATTTCCTTGCTGAGGAAGTCTACCAGTTTCATCTGGTCCGAGCATTGTTAGCATAGCTTCGAGGAGCTGAAGAGGAGGTTGACCTCCGCTCCCGTTTTAGCCTAGCCTGAGGGCGTAGAGGATTTTGTAGTGTATAGTGACGCCTCCAAGCTAGGCTTGGGATGCGTTTTGATGCAGAAAGGTAGGGTTATTGCGTACGCGTCTCGGCAGCTGAAGCGGTACGAGGAGAATTACCCTACCCATGATCTTGAGCTAGCGGCCTTGATTTATGCCCTGAAGATCTGGCAACATTACTTTTACGGGGCTACGTGCCAGATCTTCACAGACCATAAGAGTCTGAAGTATATATTCACTCAGCGGGAATTGAATAACCGCCAGAGGAGATGGTTGGAGTTGATTAAGGACTTTGACTTAGAGATTTTGTACCATCCGGGGAAGGCTAACGTAGCCGCCGATGCTTTGAGTAAGAGGACACCTCGAGAGGAGGTTATAGATCGGCTTACAGTTCAGCCATAGTTGCAGAGGGATTTGATAGAGTTGGAGTTGGATATCCGGTTCCCGGATACGGACTGTTATTTGTCCGAGTTAGAGGTATTACCGGACCTGTCCGGAGAGATCCGGCAGAAGCAGGAGAGATGTCCCATTTTGATGAGGATCCGGGACAGGATGTCCCGAGGAGAGGCACCGTAGTTTATCACAGGAGCAGACGGGCTTTTGAGACGTCACGGACGTATTTGTGTAGCGTCGGATCAGCAGTTGAGAGAGCGGATTTTGCATGAGGCACATTCCACACCTTACTCGGTGCACCCAGGCACGAGTAAGATGTACCAGGATATTAGGAGATTTTTTTGGTGGGGTTGGCTCAAGCCCGATGTAGCTAGATATGTGGCCCGATGCGCGACCTGCCAGCAGGTCAAGATCGACCACCAGAGACACGGAGGAGAGCTTCACCCATTGCCCGTGCCGCAGTGGAAGTGGGAGGACATATCCATGGATTTCGTTACCGGTCTGAGACTGAGTAGGAGCTTCGACGCGATATGGCTAGTAGTAGATCGGTTGACGAAGACCGCGCGCTTCATCCCTATACGGGAAACGTGGCCGGTGAGTCGTTTAGCCGAGGAGTTTACCCGTCAGATTGTGAGATTATATGGAGTACCGAGGACCATCATCTCGGACAGGGACGGGCGTTTTACCTCGAGGTTCTGGCAGCAGGTACACACCGCCCTAGGTTCAAGTCTTCATTTCACTACCGCATACCATCCACAGACCGACAACTAGTCTGAACGGACTATTCAGACCTTAGAGGGTATGTTACGAGCATGTGCACTAGATTGGGGTTAGGTATGGCCAGACCATCTCCCGTTGGTCGAGTTTTCATATAATAAAAGTTGGCACGCATCGATTAGGATGACACCGTATGAGGAATTGTATGGACGGAGATGTCGTACTCCCTTATGTTGGGACGAGCCGGGGAGTTCTAGCGTTGTAGCTCCAGATCAGGTACAGGATGACGTGGCTAGAGTTGCTTTGATCAGAGAGAGGATGTAGGCTGCGTAGAGCTGTCAGAGGTCGTATGCGGATAGGAGGTGTAGACCTCTCGAGTTCAGGGTAGGAGCTCAGGTGTGGTTGAGGGTATCACCGACGCGGGACGTCAGGCGATTTGGCATTAAGGGGAAGTTAAGTCCCCGATATGTCGGTCCATTCGAGATCTTGGAGAGAGTCGGTGAGGTGGCATACCGGTTAGCATTGCCATTGCGGTTGGAGGGTATACATCCGGTATTTCATGTCTCTCAGCTAAGAGAGTACATACACGACCCGAGGCACATCATTAGCCATGAGGACCTAGTGGTCGAGCCGGACCATACTTTTGCAGAGCATCCGATAGCGGTTTTAGAGCGGAGTACGAGGCGCCTTCGATCGAAGGAGATACCGATGCTGAGAGTACAGTGGTCGAGGCGAGGAGCCAATGAGGCTCCATGGGAGACAAAGGATAGTATCCGGAAGAACTATCCCGAGTTTTACGCAGATTTAATATCGATAGGACCGTCGGGTTAGTCCCGAGATCTCCTTGTTTGTGCTATGTATTTATGTCATGACGTGTTATGTGAGTTCGTATGAGTATATGTGTACCTTGGGAGGTCTTGATGTGATTTTATACGTAGACTTGGACTAGAACCGATAGTTGACGTTTTATGAGTTCCACATGGTTACGAGACGTGTTTGACCGAGAGTGTTGCATTTAGCAAGTTTCGGGACGAAACTTGTTTTTTGGGGGGTTAGTTGTAACATCCGAAATTTCTATTCCGGACTTAGAGCGTTTTGTCGATCTTCCCGCATTAGCGGCTCAGTTGCCTGCATGCACGAGGTGTCGAGTGCCGGGATTTATTCCTAAATCCCGAGCCGACTACGCGTTATTCCCTTTTCCGCTTTCTGACCCTTCGTTCCGAGATGAGGTGACAAGAGGTCATTTCCGACCCCTCGTTCCGAGCTGAGGTGACAAGATGTCAACTGTCCCCTCTCTCTTTTGGCAGCCCCTTGTCCCTCCCTCTCTCACTCTTGACTTTCATTTCACGTTAGTCATTTTTCTCTCTTCCTCTCTTCTCTCTCTTCTCTCTCTTTGCTCTTCTTCCATCTTTGAAGCTCTTGGATTGTGGACTGCAGTGGAGAAGATTTAGATCTGGTTTGGTAAGCTTCTTCCTCTCCCTCCCTTCTCTTCTTTGCTGATTATCCCTTTCTTTCCCCCTCCTTCATCCATGGCCATGGATGAAGCTCTTGAGGAAGATTTTCCCTTGAATCCTTGCATGCATGTGTTCTTAGCTTGTTTATGTCATAGAGAGGAGTCTAAGATCAGTGGTTGGTGTTTGGAGAAGACCCAACAAGGAGAGGAGGACATTAGAGCCAAGGATCCACGGTCAAAGACGAAGAAACGAGCTTCTGCAGCGTGACCGCGGGGCGGATCATTAGAGCCGCGGGTGCGGATCAAGGCCACCGCAGGGGTGGCTCCAGCCACCGCAGGGGCGGTGACAGCTTCGCAGGGGCGCCAACTTGACTCCGCGACTGCGTTTTCTTCGACAGTAGGTTCCTCTTCTCCCTTCCTCTTCGTTCCTTCCTTAGTTATGTAGTTGTACCATGTTAATAGCATGCCTAGGATGGATCTGGAGTAGCTTGAGATGCCACTTAGTGGTTGTGAACCTAGGAGCCCTTTAGGCTCGATGTAGTTGATGGTTATGAGTATGTTGAGCATGATGGACCTTCTAGGCTAGATTGTTCAATTCCTTCTTGGCTGAGGTTTAAGATCGAGTGAGGTTATAAACTGTTGTGAGTTGCTTTCATGTGCTGAGAGTGTGGTGAGTACCCTGAACCCTATGATGCATTCCTAGCTTGAGGGTTAGGTGATCTTGCTTAGATCACTAGAGTGAAGTCTAAGACTTCTTGAGCGTGAGCATGTATTGATATGCATATCTCTTGTGAGCAGGTTGTGGGCTTCCTCCTTAAGGAAGCGAGAGTGTTGTGAATTGAGTGTGGTGACGAGGTAAGTCTCCGGACTTACTTAGATTGTATTTTACGTATTAGCATCGATGTGTGTTGGTGGTGTGTGTGTGTGTGTTATTGTTTATGTTATAAACAACTAAACCGGTAAATAGGAACACCAACTTTATATTATTTTGGCCCAAGTGTATGATAACGGGCGGTGACATCATCTGCCTAGCTCTTGCGAGAGTCTAGGAGGTTCTCGGCGACTAGCCCGGGCGGGTAGACGGTTGGATGCATCAGTACCATTCCTTGCCGGTAAGTAGGGACCGAGGCGAGACCACGGTGGTTCTCGAGTCACAAACCTAAGTTGAATTAGAACGGGATACGACTTAATAATAAAGAGATAATAAACCGGACTTGTGTGTTTTGGAGTATGTATGTGTTATGTGATATATGTGTGTATGTGCCTTTACCTCTTTTCTAATGCTTCGAATATGAGCTAACGGTTTTACACCGTTGTGTAGATGCCTTGCAGGTTAGGGACGCCGCCGAGTGAGGTGGAGGAGTGGACAGCCGGGGTCTCTGTACATTATAGGACGGGGACGTTTTTGGGGTTCTGTCTTTGTGTTGTTGGATTATGTTGTACGGTTTAGATTTTCTTATCGGAGTTATGTCGTTTTGAGGACTCAGCGGAGTTTCCACCTTGTATCTTTTCATTTCAGTTTCTCGCATACATTATAAACGATTTGAGTTTTGCCTTTATTTGTGCCTTGTTGGAAAGGTCCGGTGAAATTGTTGTAAGGCTAAGGGTCGGGACCCATTGTGAGGTCTCGCCCGTAGCATCCCGAGTCCCGCGGATTTGGGGTGTTACAATTTCATACTAAATATTTTACTATTTAACTGTAAAGGTGAAAGTATTTACTCTCAAAGACACTTACTACGATCAAAACACGGTCCAAATTGGAATTACATTTATCATTTCTTATTCCTCCACCTTTTCGTTTGATACATTTCTCAATCTTTGATTATGTGTTTCTTTTTGGGTTTGCTATAGAAAACCCCTCCATTGTTAATCTTTCTTTTTGTTTTGTTTTTTTGCAAGAAAGATGGCAGCAGCGGGTGAACTAGTGTCAAGGTATATGACTTCCTTGTAAGCCCATTGTACTGCATTGTAGTTTAGAAGAGATCATATTCTATGCAGATTTTTAGAGCTTTTAAATCAAACTATACTTTGGTATTGAGAATAAGACCAATTCCGATCTCAAAACGAACGAATGCATGTAGCGGTCGAAAACCAATGTTTTCTAATCAACTACAAAATTTCTTGTAACATCAAAATGATTACTTTTGGTTGAAATACAATTTGTTGTAACAATCAAAAGTGATTACTTTCGGACTAATCACGGATTTGATGTAGCAATCAAAAGTATATACTTCTAAGTCAACTACCGACTGTAATACTGTATATAGCAGTATGAAGTAAAATACTTCGGAACCAACTACGATTGTAAAATTAAGCATTTTCAATCTTACTTAATCACGATTAAAATAAATTTAATCGGGATTAACACGTTAATTGCTTGTTCTCAACCCCGAGTTACCTTTTGGACTCCGATTCACTGTAAGGGTGTATATATATGTTTTTACTTACAATACTTTTAATAATGTTTAGAATCCTTATTTTATTTTCAATACATTTTATATTTTAAGAACATGTCATATTACGAAAGATAAGTTATAATAACGTTTGTATACTACGATTAGATTAATGAAACTATATATATATATATATATATATATAAAATAAGAGTCGTCCGATTCTTTCCGTACTTTCTATACACGTATATGAAAATTTTGTAGAAGGTTGTACTACTTTTACTATGCTTGCGGAGTCCTTTAAAGTTAGACTAACTTATCCTTATATTTGTACTTTGAAAAGTCAACAAACATTTAAACTACTTTAGTTGTATCTTCATTTCAAAACTTCATGTCAAATTGAAATACACTAACCCCCCGTTTGGTTGCAACTCCGGAAACAGAAACGGAATGAAAATGAATCTAGTCCACATATGTACGTTGTTCATGGAATCATTCCGGTTGGTTTCATGCAAAATGCACTTGTTTCCCCCTACTTTGTTATCCTATAGGGTATTAAAACTAATCAAATTCTACCACAATTAGTTCAAACTACAAGGAATGATTCCAAACAACTTCATGAAAAAGGGTGTACGTATGGACTAGATTCGTTTCCATTCCGTTTCCGTTTCCGGAGTTTAAACCAAACAGGCCCTAAGAGTTAAGTAAAAATGAAGGCCATTTATAAAGCTTTGTTCGGTATGTTAGTTCATCTCCTTTGTTTTGATTTCTTTCCACTATATCATCTCCTAGTTTTACATGTTAATTGAGTTATATAAGTTTTGGATGTTATGCTTTCATTCGACGTCGATCTAGACATCATCTTTAATTATTTAGATATCGATATGTATTTGTATTTGTAGTTGATGCATCAATCGTATTTGTATAAATATGTTTTAACTTCGTTCCAACTTCTACACGAGTATAAGAAACATCCTGTATGTTTTATCTAGAGAATTAACTACCACTTAGTTGGTTATTTTCGTACGTGTACGTGAGATGTTGATTTATATAAATTATTATCATAATTAATCGTAATCGTTTCACTTGTATCCTAGAATTCCATGTAGGTTCGTTCCAAAGTCTTACAATTAAAATTCCGGTCAATAAATGATCCCGGACGATTGTTTAACGGATAATTTTTATATATTACATATTTGGCATATTTACTTTGTAATACGTCACCATCGTTAGGAAGCTCGTTGACTCGTATTCAGGTAAGTCTTTTGACTTACTTAGCTTCAATTTGTAGAGCCTTCGTGTGCGCCTAAGAGATCTTATGTTATACTGCAATAATACTCGTTATATATATATATAACGATTGAAATTATATGTTAGGGCATTGTTGATATGGAAAGTCATAGTATTATGGGCCTACGATGGTTAATTGTGGGAATAATTGTTGAGTTATTGAATTGTTAGTGATTAAGTGTATTAAAAACCTTGACGGTGATAAAAAGTGAGGTGATGAGGAAATGAATAGGTAAAGTTTTAAACAAGTTAAATAAAAAAAATAATAATGTTTTAAGCCCGGCTTATAGGCGACTTGTTGTTTAAAAGTCCGGCCCACAAAACGGCTTGTTATTTGAAAGTTCGCCCGCAAAGTGGCTTGTTATTTAAAAGTCCGGCCCGCAAGGCGGCTTGTTGTTTGAAAGAGCTCGGCTTTATGGTAGCTCCCTATTATTTTTAAAGTCTATCCTCGTGGAGGCTGGTGAACGTTAAAATATGGTTAAACTATTTTAATGAGTGATGTTCCATGGAAGGATGTATTAGTAAGTGACATGAGACAATTGGTACAACTATAAATCAAATGATCTTATTGCATGTCTACGATCTCTTGGATAGAATATGATTGTGAGCTAACTGCTTATACCGACCTTGTTTTTAGGTACTATATTTGATGGGAACACGTCAAGAATATATGCTAGAGGTGGTGGTCAACCGGAATAGTGAGTGCCTTAGGTTGACTTATGTGATGGTTTTCTTTTTGAGTCCGTACTTATGAAAACCACATGTGGGTGGATATATATACGCTTGCTTGTTTGCAGCGTTGTAAGTTTGTTCTTTTTGCATGCCTTGTTTGGTTGAACAATGGTCGTGTGTTTGAGCCATACATATTTGTTTTCTTAGTATGCTTTTCCTTTTATAAAATGTTGGATGTTTTTATGTATTTTTCGTGCTTCTTGTTATAAGGTCCTACGAGTAAACTTGTTGTCAATGCTAATTGATAGGACCCGCTGTGTGGTCTCTAGCCTATTAGCGTCAAGGGTTATTATGAAAATCCAGTCGTGACAACGATAACCATAACTATCTTATAATGATGACACAAACACTTAGAGAATATTGCCTGATATGAGATTTGAATCTTTAGAAAGTTAGTGGGGGATCATGAAAGCAATTTGGAGAAAAAAAATAGATATGATTAGACTAATCTTAAGAAGCCAAATGGTTTAGTAGTGTAAAGAGCATATTTGAAAAGGACTCTACAAGGACAAATAACACATGAATCTTAATTTTGTTAGGGAAATGTTGTTCCGAATATATTTGAAAAGCTTATGTCTTAGAACGGATTCAACTTCACATCCTCCCGCAACAAGAGACATTAAAAGGTTGTCCCGAATAATGTATCCAAAAGCATATTGGTCAAACGAATTCCTTGAGGTGTCTAAGTTGATTTTTACATAAGTCGTTGAAGGTCTCCACCATTTGATGTTTTTTTTGTTTTCCTTCTTTGTTTTGGAGGATTGATGTTGTTACTAGTCAGTTTTATGTTAGTCTTTTCCCACTCATTTATTTGTTTCCACACTAAATGTTTGAAGTCTTGTGGCGCCCTTTGTTTGTTAAAGATTATTTGATTTTTAGCTAGCCAAATGAACCATCATGTTACCATTGATTATCTTAGTTTTGTTAGTGAAATGTTTTCTTTTATCTCCATAGTAATGTCAATTATTTTTTTGCTTTATTGTATCACATTTTTGAAGATGTGTTATAATTTTATCATTGTCAATAGATTGGAAAGTATATAGACACACCATGAATAGGTGTTTAGCACTTTCACTGTGGTGGTCACGGAGTTCGTAGTGCATTAGGTTTTATATTTTTTTATTTGTCTAAATTTTCTTTTGTTAGAATCCCATCAAACGAGATTTTTCCCATAAATATTTTTAATTTTATTCATTGTGTTTATCTCCCAAATTCATGTTTTGTGATGAGTTACTCCAACCTTGCGTTTTTTGATAATTTCCATGACCGAGTTAGTGGAAAACCATCATTTGTCATTTGCTGCCCAATATTGTTTATCTTGTAATTCATTTATAGGAAGGTTATATTATTTTTTATTCTAACAACAATGTTATCCGGAAATAATCATTCCCAAAAATGAGATCCAAGATAGACTATATTGGAGATGTAGTAAAAATGGATGGCTTTCTACAAAATCGGCTTCCGATATGATTGAAGAGGAAATCAAATACCCAACCAAACTATTTTTGTGAATGGATTTGGAATTTGGATACCCAACCCAAAATTTAAAAACTTTATTTAAAAGATTTCAATTAACGGACTTCCGACAAAAGCAAAACTTGATGAAAGAAGGATTGTCATCACAAGGCATTGTGAACATTGCAACCATCATCTCGACCTCTCATGGACAGCTCCACAAACCTTGGAGTGTCTTTGCCCTCAAAACCGGGTTACAAGAGGCGATTAGACTACATATTAAAAAGATCGAAGTCGAAAGTGATAACTTGTGTGCAATCAAGGCACTCCAAGGTTTGTGGAGATGTCCATGAGAGGTCGAGATGATTATATCCGACTCCATATTGGATCTTCGTTTCTTTGACGAGGTCCGTATTAGAAATATTTTCAGAGAAATAAATTGTGTTGCTGACCGATTGACCCATCTGGAAAACTCGACCCCCAACACCAAATTTCCGAAGACCCCGAACTTTGTGTTCTCATCCGAAAGGATGCTTTAGGTCGGACTACCTCCAGGAGATAGTCCAATCTAACCGCTTTCCATTTTAAAAAAAAAAGGTCATCCGAAAGAAATGAATCTAGATAAGGTTCAAATGTTCACGACCATTGAACTACTTTTAATTATGTGTTATAATTTTATTTATTTTATATTTAATATGTATGATTTTATTTTTTTCAAAAAAATATATATAAAAAACGAGGCCCCGACCGCCCGGACATAAGCCCGCTCCGGGCGGGTACGGACAAAACCTCATGCCCGAAGTCGAGACTCGGCCCGAGTCCGGCCTGCAAAAACGGGTTAATTTTTCATGAGAGTCCTGCCCCGATTCGGGGATGCCCAGGTCTACTCACTAGGTCTTGAAGTGGTTGATCGGTAATCCATCGGCCTTTTCAAAATCTTATCGTTTTCCATCTCCCACACGCCATCTAAGACCTTTATCAAATTCTTCTGCCACATTTGTAATTCCAAAGGCAGCATTTTAAGTATCTCCCGCTTTCTTAATTCCCGTTACCCAAGAGATCTGGATTTATAAATTTTATCCCAATTAATAAGTGGACGAAAATTTAGTCCCTTGTTCCCTAAGAATATTCGTTGATCTAATCAAGTTCTTTATGGATATTTGCTGACAACAAAATGCTTGTATTATGTAACTTGATTTTGCATTGAGATTAACTTTTATCAAGATTGATCTTCCCTCTTGTGATAATGACAAAGCTTTCCATTTTGTAAGTTGTTTTAATTTCTGAATAACAATATTGAAGATGTCTTTATTAATTATTCTGTTTCTTCCGTTTGATATTGGACGTCCGAGATATATATTTTTTTTGATACTATAAGATAAGCAGTTAGGGAAAATTATCTCCTCGATACTCTCTTCCCTAGAGCATCCTTTCGGATGATGTAACACCCCAAATCCGCGGGACTCGGGGCGCTACGGGCGAGACCTCACAATGGGTGCCGACCCTTAGCCTGACAACAATTTTCACCGGACCTTCCAACATGGCACAAATAAAGGCGAAAACTCAAATATGTTTTTAAAGTAAGCGGAAACCGAAATGTAAGAAACTACAACTTGGAAACTCAGCCGAGTCCTCAAAACAACATGATTAGATCCGAATTCTAAACATACGACAATATCCATAAACGAGAACATGAAATATGACTCAAAACATCCCCGTCCTATAATGTACGGAGACCCCGACTGTCCACTCCTCCACCTCACTCGGCGGCATCCCTAACCTGCAAGTCAACTACATACAGTTTTAAACCGTTATCTCATATTCTAGGTATTAGAAAAGCGGTGAAGGCACAAACACATCCATACACAAAACATAAATCACACAAGTCCGGCTTATTATCTTTCATTATTAAGTCGTATTGCATTCTAGTTCAACTTTTGTTGTGACACGAGACCCCAGTGGTCTCGCCTCGGAACCTTACCGGCAAGGAATGGTGCAGATGCATCCGCCCGTATACCCGCCGGACTCGTCGCCGAGAACCTCCTAGACCCCGCCAGGGCTAGGCAGATGATGTCACCGCCCGTTATCATACACTTGGGCCAACACACACACACACACACACACACATATATATATATATATATATATATATAAAGTCGGTGGTCCTAATTACCGGTTTCATTGTTATAACATAAAATAACACACACCACCAAACACACATCAATGCTAATACAAACAATACGAGCTAAGTAAGTCCGGAGACTTACCTCGTCCCAAACGCTAACTCACACAACGCTCACGCTTCCCTTGGGAAGAAGTACTCAACCTGTTCACAACAAGGTATCCATAAAAACCCGCTCAACTCGAGAAGTCTAGGACTTCTACACAAATGATCTACGCAGGATCATTCGACTCACATTCTAGGACTGCATCCTAGAGTCTACCATAATTACCGTCAATAACGACGTAAAAGCTAACGAGGTCTAAAAACGCTCTTCACATTCTCCTAAGGTCTCAAAAGCCGCCACTTGGCATTTCCTCTAAGTTATGCTAATTCCAACCTATCATGATACTACACAATTTAGCCCATACGCTAAATTGATCAACAAATATATTATATCGAAACCTATTATAAAACTCGTTCATAATTTCCGAAGTTAAAACTCGCTAACGTATTTTTCCGGGGCAATTATACATTTCCTAAGACATATGGGTCAAAACTGTAATTAATATAAAACTGGGTATATTTTGCAATTAACCAAAAGTTGAGGGGGCCGAACGTAATTATACCTAAGTGAGGGGGCCCGACTGTAAATAAGCCAAAAGGCTGTTGAACAGCCCGCGGCGGCGGCAGGAGGAAACGCAGGCGCGACAGGGGGAAACGCAGGCACGGCGGGGACTCCGGCCGAGAGGAAGACGGCTGCAGGGGCTCCCTTGGCGGCTGCAGACGGGTGGCGGCGGCTGTTCAACGGCGGAAGAAAGGCTCGGCGAAGGGGAGGCTTCCTCGGCGGCTCGATGGCTCTCGTCCGGCTCTCGAGTCCGCTGCTCCTCGTCTTGCGGGTGGTGGTTGCTCTCTGACGCTCGCGTGGACGGACGCAGAGGAGGGAAGAACTTGAGCGGTGGGAGGAAGAAGGGAGAGGGGGCTTGCTCCGGTGGCGGCAAAGAGGAGCTGCTCCCTTGGGTGTGGTGACAAGGCGAGGGAGGAGAGACGCGGGGAAGAGTGGTGGTTGGTGGTGAAACAGAGGGCGAGGGAGGGATGAGTGAGACGGGAGAGATGCAGAGAACGGTAGAGAGGGAGATGGGGTAGAGAGTGAGCAGGCAAGGGTGAGGGCCGAGGTAAGTGGTGCAGGGACGAGTGGTCGGGTGACACTCTTGCAGGCCTAGGCCGGTAGGCGGGCGGCAACGCTGCTCCCAACCGAAGGAGAGAGGGAAGAAAAGCAGCAGCTGCTCACGCGAGGGAAAGAAGGAAAAGGGAACGCCAGCGTGGCGTGGGGCCCGGTGATGTGGCGCCAGCGTGGCGTGGGGCCCAGGCTAAGGTGGAAAAAGGAGGGGGGAAAAGGAAGGGATAAAGGAACGGGTTCAAAACTCGTTAAAATAATTCCGTAACGGATGTTTACGGGTCAAAATATTTTCCGACATTCTCGTAAAATTTATTTACGGGTTACGGGTCGGAATGTTTTCCGAACATTTCCGTAAAATAATTTACGGAAGGAGAAATAAAAAGATATATTTATTTCTAAAAAAATCCCCGACGTTACAACTAACCCCTCTAAAAACAAGTTTCGTCCCGAAACTTGCTAAACCCAACACTCTCCAACATTCTCGTCTCGTAACCCCGTAGAACTCATAAAACGTTAACTATCGGCTCTAGATCAAGTCTATGTATATAAATCATATCACGACCTCGCAAGGTACTCATAACTCAAACAAAATCACATAACATGTAAAGCAAACAAGTAAAATCTCGGGACTAACCCGACGGTCCTATCGATGTCGCTAGGTCTGCATAAAACTCGGGATAGTTCCTCCGGATACTATCCTCCGTCTCCCATGTAGCCTCGTCGGCTCCTCGCCTCGACCACTGGATCCTCAGCATCGGTATCTCCTTCGATCGAAGGCGTCTCGTACTCCGCTCTAAAACCGCTATCGGGTGCTCTGTTAAAGTGTGGTCCGGCTCGACCACTAGGTCCTCATGACTGATGACGTGTCTCGCGTCATGTATGTACTCCCTCAGCTGAGAGACATGAAAGACTGGGTGTATACCCTCCAACCGCGGTGGCAATGCTAACCGGTATGCCACCTCACCGACTCTCTCCAAGATCTCAAATGGTCCGACATATCGGGGGCTTAACTTCCCCTTAATGCCGAATCGTCTAACGCCCCGCGTCGGTGATACCCTCAACCATACTTGAGCTCCTACCCTGAACTCGAGAGGTCTACGCCTCCTATCCGCATACGACCTCTGACGGCTCTGCGCAACCAACATCCTCTCCCGAATCAAAGCAACTCTTGCCATGTCGTCCTGTACCTGATCCGGTGCTACAATGCTAGAGCCCCCGGGCTCGTCCCAACATAAGGGAGTACGGCATCTCCATCCATACAATGCCTCATAAGGTGCCTTCCCAATCGAAGCGTGTCAGCTGTTATTATACGAAAACTCGACCAACGGGAGATGATCTGGCCATACATGACCCCAGTCTAGTACACACGCTCGAAGCATATCCTCTAAAGTTTGAATAATCCGCTCAAACTGGCCATCGGTCTGGGGATGGTATGCGGTGGTGAAATGGAGACTCGAACCTAGGGCGGCGTGTACCTGCTGCCAAAACCTCGAGGTAAAACGCCCGTCCCTGTCCGAGATGATGGTCCTCGGGACTCCATGTAGTCTCACAATCTGATGGGTAAACTCCACGGCTAAACGACTCACCGGCCACGTTTCCCGTAGAGGAATGAAACGTGCGGTCTTCGTCAGCCGGCCTACTACCACCCATATCGCGTCAAAGCTCCTACTAGGTCTCAGGCCGGTCACGAAGTCCATGGATATGTCCTCCCACTTCCACGGCGGCACGGGCAGTGGGTGAAGCTCTCCTCCGGGTCTATGGTGGTCGATCTTGACCTGCTGGCAGGTCGCGCATCGGGCCACATATCTAGCTACATCGGGCTTGAGCCCGCACCACCAATAAGATCTCCTAATGTCCTGGTACATCTTACTCGCGCCTGGGTGCACTGAGTAAGGTGTGGAATGGGCCTCGTGTAAAATCCGCTCTCTCAGCTCCTGATCCGACGGCACACAAATACGTCCCTGACGTCTCAATAGTCCATTTGCCCCCGTGACAAACTGCGGTGCCTCTCCTCGGGACATCCTGTCCCGGATCCTCATCAAAAGAGGACACCCCTCCTACTTCTGCAGGATCTCGCCGGACAGGTCAGATAACACCTCTAACTCGGACAGACGACCGTCCGTACCCGGAACTCGGATATCCAACTCCAAACCCATCAAATCCCTCTGCAGCTGAGGCTGAACCGTAAGCCGAGCTATCACCTCCTCCCGAGGTGTCCTCCTACTCAAGGCATCGGCGACTACGTTCGCCTTCCCGGGATGGTATAAAATCTCCAAGTCAAAGTCCTTGATGAGCTCCAGCCATCTCCTTTGGCGGTTATTCAACTCCCGCTGAGTGGATATATACTTCAGACTCTTATGGTCTTTGAAGATCTGGCATGTAGCCCCGTACAAGTAGTGTCGCCAGATCTTCATGGCGTGAATCACTGCCGCTAGCTCGAGATCATGGGTAGGGTAATTCTCCTCGTACGGCTTCAGCTGCCGTGAAGCGTACGCAACAACCCTACCTCTCTGCATCAAAACGCACCCCAAGCCTAGCTTGGAGGCGTCGCTATATACCACAAAGTCCTCTATGCCCTCAGGCTGGGCTAAAACAGGAGCGGAGGTCAACCTCCTCTTCAGCTCCTCAAAGCTGCGCTGGCAAGGCTCGGACCAGACGAACCTGGTAGACTTCCTCAGCAAGGAAGTGAGCGGTCGTGCAATCACGGAGAAACCCTCAACAAAACGGCGGTAGTATCCCGCTAAGCCCAAGAAACTGCGCACCTCATTGACCGTCCTAGGAGGCGGCCATGAGGAAACAGACTCTATCTTCGCCGAGTCGACCATGACACCCTCGGCGGAAACTATATGTCCCAAAAATGCGCCCTCGGACATCCAAAACTCACACTTAGAGAGCTTAGCGTAAAACTCTCTATCCTGGAGGACTCGAATTACCGTCCTCAGGTGTCCCTCATGCTCTTCCCTACTCCGGGAGTAGACTAAGATGTCGTCAATAAATACCACCACGAACTGGTCCAAGAAATCGATGAAGATGCCGTTCATCAACTCCATGAAGACGGCAGGTGCATTCGTGAGCCCGAATGACATCACGACAAACTCATAGTGGCCGTATCTCGTCCTGAATGCCGTCTTCGGTATGTCCTCATCTCTCACCCTAAGCTGGTGGTATCCCGACCTCAAATCGATACGTGAAAATACGGAGGCTCCCTGTAACTGGTCCAACAAATCATCAATGCGCGGTAACAGGTACTTGTTCTTGGTGGTGACTTTGTTTATCTCTCGGTAATCAATGCATAGCCTCAAAGATCCGTCCTTCTTCCTAAGGAAGAGGACCGGTGCACCCCAAGGGGAAACGCTCGGGCGTATGAAACCCCTATCGGCTAACTCCTCGAGCTGCTTCTTCAGCTCCAGCAACTCGATCGGCGCCATGCGGTATGAAGCCTTGGAGATCGGCCTCGTGCGAGGCTCCAACTCAATAGCAAAGTCTACGCTCCTCTGCGGTGGTAGCCCGGGTGGCTCCCCGAAAACGTCCTCGAACTCGCACGCCACAGGGATCTCCTCCAGTGATGGTCCCGTCTCCTCCTCCTTCATGGCATAACACCAGAAGGCCTCGCATCCCTGCCCGATAAGTCTAGCAGCTCGAACGGCGCTAATGACTGTACCGGCCTTCCCGAGGTCCCAACCTCGGAAAATCACCTCGTGCCCCGCCTCCGTGGAAATCGTCACGGTCCTCCGGCTAATGTCTAAAACGGCATGATGGCGGTCCATCCAATCCATCCCCATGATGAATTCTTCATGCACTAAGTGCATGACAAAGAAGTCGGCTAACCAATCTCGGTTTCCCACACGAATGGGCAACCGCGTACCTCTCGGGTACCACTAACCCTACCTCCATCGGGTAACCCTATAGTAAAGGGTCTTCCCTCTATCGTAGCTAAGGACAACCTAACTACACAATCATCAGATATAAACGAGTGCGTAGCACCCGTATCAAATAAAACTCGGACCGAAAAGCCGTGAATCTAAATAGTACTTGGGGCTGCCGGCGCTGAGGATCAACAACACTCCTCAGCTCGAATACCCTGGCCTGTGTGCCTCTGGTCTCCTGGGTACCTCCACCACGGCCTCTACCTCGGCCCTGTCCCTAAGCTGATCCCTGAGTGCGGGTCTGACCCTAACCCTGGCTCCTCTGCTGAGAGCCCTGTGCCTGATATTGGGGCGGGCTCTGACTGCCCCCTGCTATACCAGCAGGCGAAGAAACCTGTTGTGACTAGGACTTGCCCTTACGGGAAAAAGCAGCTCGGTGACCCATCTGACCACAAGTGAAACAAGCCACGGGTGGCTTCCTACAAGCCGGCCTCAGGTGTCCAAACTCTCCACAACCATAGCACTGTCGTCCCCCATCTGATGTCTGTCTCGACGCCTGAGGACCAGAACGTCCCTGTGTCTGGCTACGTCCTTGACCTGCTACTCCGGCCCTTGAACCAGCTGGTGCTGTCCTCTGTCTCTTGTCCGGTCCCCCGGACTGTGCTGCTCTCCTAGACCCAAGGTGTACTCTCTCATAGGCCGAAGCCCGGTCCTGGTACTCTGCTAGTGAGGTACAACGGAATCCCGCAAGGTAAGCACGGGTGGACTCCCTCAGTCTCCTGGAAAAGAGATAGACATGCTGGTCTGTTGGGGGTGCAGAGGGTCCCAGCAAGGCTAACTCTGCCCGAAACATTCTAACCCAAACCCGACTCATGCATATGATTTTGAAAACGAAAAGTCAGAACCCGTGGGGGTTCTGTTTTATACCTCATTCGGCCTTTAAAAAGATTGCGAGTGCCATTGTTGTCAACCTAGGGCTCTGATACCACTTTTGTAACACCCCAAATCCGCGGGACTCGGGGCGCTACGGGCGAGACCTCACAATGGGTCCCGACCCTTAGCCTGACAACAATTTCACCGGACCTTCCAACATGGCACAAATAAAGGCGAAAACTCAAATATGTTTTTAAAGTAAGCGGAAACCGAAATGTAAGAAACTACAACTTGGAAACTCAGCCGAGTCCTCACAACAACATGATTAGATCCGGATTCTAAACATACGACAATATTCATAAACGAGAACATGAAATATGACTCAAAACATCCCCGTCTTATAATGTACGGAGACCCCGGCTGTCCACTCCTCCACCTCACTCGGCGGCATCCCTAACCTGCAAGTCTACTACATTCGGTTTTAATGTCACTGCCCGTTATCATACACTTGGGCCAACACACACACACACACACACACACACACACACACACACACATATATATATATATATAAAGTCGGTGGTCCTAATTACCGGTTTCATTGTTATAACATAAAATAACACACACCACCAAACACACATCAATGCTAATACAAACAATACGAGATAAGTAAGTCCGGAGACTTACCTCGTCCCAAACGCTAACTCACACAACGCTCACGCTTCCCTTGGGAAGAAGTACTCAACCTGTTCACAACAAGGTATCCATAAAAACCCGCTCAACTCAAGAAGTCTAGGACTTCTACACAAATGATCTACGCAGGATCATTTGACTCACATTCTAGGATTGCATCCTAGAGTCTACCATAATTACCGTCAATAACGACGTAAAAGCTAACGAGGTCTAAAAACGCTCTTCACATTCTCCTAAGGTCTCAAAAGCCGCCACTTGGCATTTCCTCTAAGTTATGCTAATTCCAACCTATCATGATACTACACAATTTAGCCCATACGCTAAATTGATCAACAAATATATTATATCGAAACCTATTATAAAACTCGTTCATAATTTCCGAAGTTAAAACTCGCTAACGTATTTTTCCGGGGCAATTATACATTTCCTAAGACATATGGGTCAAAATTGTAATTAATATAAAACTGGGTACATTCTGCAATTAACCAAAAGTTGAGGGGGCCGAACGTAATTATACCTAAGTGAGGGGGCCCGACTGTAAATAAGCCAAAAGGCTGTTGAACAGCCCGCGGCGGCGGCAGGAGGAAACGCAGGCGCGGCAGGGGGAAACGCAGGCGCGGCAGGGGGAAACGCAGGCGCGGCGGGGACTCTGGCCGGGAGGAAGGCGGCTGCAGGGGCTCCCTTGGCGGCTGTAGACGGGTGGCGGCGGCTGTTCAACGGCGGAAGAAAGGCTCGGCGAAGGGGAGGCTTCTGCGGCGGCTCGATGGCTCTCGTCCGGCTCTCGAGTCCGCTGCTCCTCGTCTTGCGGGTGGTGGTTGCTCTCCGACGCTCGCGTGGACGGACGCAAAGGAGGGAAGAGCTTGAGCAGTGGGAGGAAGAAGGGAGAGGGGGCTTGCTCCGGTGGCGGCAAAGAGGAGTTGCTCCCTTGGGTGTGGTGACAAGGCGAGGGAGGAAAGACGCGGGGAAGAGTGGTGGCCGGTGGTGAAACAGAGGGCGAGGGAGGGATGAGTGAGACGGGAGAGATGCAGAGAACGGTAGAGAGGGAGATGGGGGTAGAGAGTGAGCAGGCAAGGGTGAGGGCCGAGGTAAGTGGTGCAGGGATGAGGGGTCAGGCGACACTCTTGCAGGCCTAGGCCGGTAGGCGGGCGGCAAAGGCGCTCCTGCAGGGCTACGTAGGCGGGCGGCAACGCTGCTCCCAACCAAAGGAGAGAGGGAAGAAAAGCAGCGGCTGCTCACGCGAGGGAAAGAAGGCAAAGGGAACGCCAGCGTGGCGTGGGGCCCAGGCTGAGGTGGAAAAAGGAGGGGGGAAAAGGAAGGGATAAAGGAACGGGTTCAAAACTCGTTAAAATTATTCCGTAACGGATTTTTACGGGTCGGAATATTTTCCGACATTCTCGTAAAATTTATTTACGGGTTACGGGTCGGAATGTTTTCCGAACATTTCTGTAAAATAATTTACGGAAGGAGAAATAAAAAGATATATTTATTTCTAAAAAAATCCCGGACGTTACAAATGAGATCGTCAACTAAGGCAATGGACGAACAGGACGGGCGAAGGCATTCATGTCCCAACACTACAAGCATGTCAGCAACACCATTCACTTCTCTAAACACATGCCGGATCTTCACTTGATAGAAGCCCAAAAGGATAGATGAAATATCAGACAAAATAAGATCCAGCTCCCAAGGAGGTTTCCACCTCCGATTAACAGAGTTAATGACCAAGAGGCAATCTCCTTCAATCTCAAGATTTTTGATCCCAAGATCATAAGCTCTAACAAGGCCTTCTCTTAGCGCACATGCTTCGGCATGTTGGGCCGATATGTTTCCACATCTCCCATAGCCAAGAGAAACTGTCATAGCATTATGATCTCTAAGGATAAATCCATATGCAAAACTTCCCGAATTTTTTTTTGAGCCATCAAAATTTAGCTTGATGGCTTCTTTTTCTAGTTTATCCCACCAGATATTTTTTGTTTTTCTTGACACCTTATTCGTATTATTCTTACAAATTTTTGGGTCTTTCTTAGCCTGCTCCCATTCTTTAATATGCTTTTGCACGATTAGTTCTATATCTTGAGGTTCTTTGTTACAAATTTTTTTTTGATTCCTAGCATACCAAACAGTCCACCAGGTTAGAGTTAGATATCTGAGATCCACTTCCGGCAAGATCTCCTTGATCCACACAATCCTATCAATTATTTTTATTTTACCAAGATTAGCTTATCTAAATGCAGTTTTAGCTTTCTCATACAATATACAATCCAAAGTAAATTGGCATTTAAAGAACAGGTGATCAGCAGATTCATAGGGATGATTGCACAGACAACAGTTCTTAGGTACCGGAACCTTTTGTTTTTCTAGATTTTCTTTAGTTGGTAATCCATTCATAGATAATTTCCATAGAAAGTTCTTTGCTTTAGGCAGTATGTCCATTTTCCAGATCCATTCGTTCAAACTAGGTTGAATTCCTTTTCTTAAATACAAGGCATTTAAAAGCTGACTTAGCAGAGAAACTCCCATCATCAGCCGAAGCCCAGTAAAGACGATCCTGAATAAATGTTTTAGGGAGTTAATAATCTTTAATTGATTTGATGATATCTAGTGGAAGAATACTTCCAATTTCCGAATCAATCTTACCAACATCCCATTTATTTTCTATGATAAAATATTTAAAGTTCACCATATCATTGATTCCTCCTGTATTTTTACAAAACTTGATTTAGAGGCTCATCTCTAATCCAACAGTCTTTCTAGAAATTAACAATATTACCATCTCCTACATTCCATTTGAATCCTGATTCAAATTCCGTCCTAAGTTTCATAAGTCTCTTCCATTGCCAAGACATATTTCCTCTAGGAGTATAATTCCAGGGAACATTTCCTTTAAGATACTTCTCATTAATAATTCTCACCCAAATATTATTCGGTTCATTACCTATTTTTCATAATAATTTCATCTGGAGTGCTTTATTCATTTCTTCACATTTCCTGATCCCCGTTTCACCAAACTTTTTCGGTCTACAGATTTTGTCACAACTCACCAGAGGATGAAACTTAAGACCTTTATTCCATAAGAAATCTCTATTAATTTTATCTAACTCATTATGTATACTTTTTGGGAGCATGAAGCTTTGCATAATGAAGTTTGGTTTAGCATTTAAATTAGACTTGATAAGGGTAATTCTTCCAACTTGAGACAAGGAAGAAGCCTTCCATTTTGTTAACTGTTGTTTCGATTTAGTGATAACGTCTTCAAATACACTTTTATTCACTCTTCCATTAATGATCGGACAACCAAGATATTTTTCCAAACAATTTGAAGCAGAGATGCCTAGACAGCTTTGGATTTGTCTTTTAGTTGAGTTCTCTATATTTTTTGAAGTTTGGAAAGCAGATTTTTGTAGATTGATCTTATGTCCTGAGATACTGCAATATCCATTTAAAATTTCTAAGATTTTTAAGCTAGCACCAGTTGAGGCTTTGGTGAAAATAATAATATCATCAGCAAAGGCTAAAAAGGGAATATGAGTACCCTATTTCGAGATAGGGAATCCATTTTTTTTGTTTGTTTGTTTCGATTACTCTCATATTGAATGTTCCTCGCTAAAACCTCAGCACCAAGATTAAAGATCATAGGTGAAATCGGGTCACCCTGATGTATACTTCTACTAGGCAAGATAAGGTTTGATGGTTTGTCATTAATTAAGATCGAGTAGGAGACAGAAGAGATACATTCCATAATCCAATTAATAAATTTATTATTAAAGAAAAAATTTTCAAGGACAACTCGAATGAAGGCCCATTCCACTCAGTCATATGCTTTTCCATATCAAGCTTAATTGCCATATAACCCTCTTTACCTTTTTTAGATCTAAAACCATGAAAGACTTCATGGGCAACTAGGATGTTATCATGAATGGCACGTTTTTGGACAAATGCACTTTGAAGAGGATGGATAAGCTTAGGTAGAATAGCTTTAAGTCTCGAAGCCAGAATTTTTGCTATAATCTTGTACGACGTTGAGCAAAGACTTATAGGTCTGAAGTCGTTTGTCGTTATAGGATTATCATTTTTTGGAATAAGAGTAATAAATGTATGATTAACTTGTTTTAAGAGTTTCCCCGGATGGTAAAAGCTTTTAACAGCCTTACAGACCGCCGGACCAACAATATCCCAATGACATTGGAAGAACCCGGCAGACATACCATCTGGTCCAGGGGATTTTTCACATCCAATGCTAAACGCTGCATTTTTTATATCACTATTAGAGAACGGTCTAGTTAGCATATCATTATCACTATCCGATACTTCTTGAGTAATAACTTGAAGAAGTTGTTCACATAGATTTTGATTACCTTCAGTTGCTTTAAATCGATTTTTGTATTCGTTAATGAATTCCTGATTAATATCTTCTTTAGTGTTAATCCATTGACCATCATTTTTCTGTATATTATTAATCATTTTCCGGTTTCTTCTCCCATTCACTTTTCGATGAAAATACTTTGTATTTTTGTCTCCGTCTTTGACGGATTTGGCTTTAGCTCTCTGCATCTAATATTTATGTTGATATTCTATTAAGCATTCTCTTTTCTTATTTAACCTTACTAGTTTATCATTTTTGTTTTGATTATAAACCCTATAGTTCATATTTTGAATTTTTTTCAATCGCGCTATCAACATTTTTCACTTGCTTATTAATATTTCCAAACTTTTCCTTGCTCCAAATCTTAAGTTTATTTTTAACTAAGTTTAGTTTCTTAGTGAGTTTGAACATATTAGTACCCGGAATATGAATACGCCAAGGTTGTTTATTATATTTTTACAGTCTTCCCTGTCATTCCACATAAATTCAAATCTAAAGGGCTTATTTTTAAATTTTTGTCTAGATACCTCTAGGTTAATGGAAATCATACAGTGGTCTGAAGAAGAAAACGCATGATTCCTGTAAGAGCCTTAGTCCTAGGAGCTGAGCCGCCCCTGCGGCTCAAGGAACCGCCCCTGCGGTTTCTTGCGACTGCAGCCGGTTTTGTTGACCCTTTGACCCGTGCTTTACCCTTTTGTTTCTTCCTCCTTAAGCTTCTTCTTTGGCCTCGTGATCAAGGGTTTTCATCTCCTTTCCCAGCTATCCTCACGTCCTTCTTGTTTCCTTTCCTCTCCTTGATCTTATGCTTGAGTTTCCTTGAGTTGGAAGAGTTTGTGTGGCCTTAGTGGTTTGATGATGATGTATGGATGTTTTGCTGTGCTTGGGAGCCAGTTGACAGTGTGTTGTTGATCTTCCCTTGGTGCCTAGGACCACATCAGTGGTAAGTCTTCTTCTTTTCTTCTTTCTTCCTTGATTCCTCTTCCCTAGCTTAGGATTAGATGTGATTGGATGTATATTGATGTTGGAATGTGTATGTATATGTTTGTGCTTGGCCATGGAATGATGAAGACGTGATTTGATCACGTGAAGAGTGGAAGAGAACTCAGGAGGCTACGTTCTGCACTGTCGCCGCCCCGCGTCTGGAAGCCGTCGCCCCTGCGGGAACTTTGTCACCGCACCCGCGTCCGAAAGCCGCCGCCCCCGCGGCCACGGTCCCAACGCTTGCGCCCGCGTGTTTCCGCACCTGCGCTTGCTGTCTTTCCGCCCCTGCGTCCTTCCGTTCCGCAGGTGCGTCTTGTACAGGATCTACTTAGAGTAGTAGTGATCTTTTCCTTTCCTAGTATGAGCGGGTTAGTAGCATGCTATAAATGTGTATGAGGATAGAATGATGATGAGTATGATATCGTTATATGCCGGTTATGGCTTTGGTTTAGGAGTTTATCGAGGTTTATAAGTTGGATATGATCCTTATGGATCCCTTGGGTCTAGGTGTGACCCCTTTGTTTGATAGGAGATTTGATATCTATGTATGCCTTGTATAGGCAGTGTTGTTCTCCGGTTTGGAGCTGATCAGGTTGAGGATATTCCGAGGTTAAGGTAAGTCCATAGGACTTACTTAGCTACCATCCGTATATTGGATGTGTGAATGAGTGGTGTGTGATATATGCTTAGTAGCATGCGTTGTGATAATTACCGACCTATGTTTTAGTGACTGCCCATTGTAGGGCTGTGACAACTTGTCCTTTCATCCCGCTGGGAGTCTGGAGGTTCTCTGCGGGCAGGCCAGATCTGGATTGTGGGGCGGGCTTTCTCCACTCCCATAGGGTATTCGGGGACGGTGACCGTATCACCATTCCAGCTGACACCATTCCCGAGAGGCGAGGGTTATATTCCTCGTGTCACATATATTCATATACATCTATATATATACGATTTGAGTACGTTATAAAGATAATAAACCGGGTAAATGTGTGATAGCATGATGAGGTGTTTATTATTCCTTGTTGTGTGATTGTGCTTATGCATCTTCTTATATATGTGTATGGTTAGCTAACGGTTTTATACCGTGTTGTAGATCCTTTGTAGGTTAGGAGAGCTGCAGAGTGATCCAGAGGGGTGATCCACTGATGGCTCTGTACACTGGGTTTTATGCGAGGGTTTTGGGACATTTCATGTATACAGTTATATGTTTTAGTTGTATTCAGCGGTACTTCTGTATTATCTTTTGATATTTATATATCAATCATGTTTTGGTTTTAATTTATCTGTGCCTTGTTGTAAGATCCAGTGAACTTGTTATCAGGCTAGGTCAGGATCCATTGTGAGATCCTAGCCCAGTAGCGCCTCGAGTCCTACGGATTCGGGATGTTACAATTCCACACGTGAATTTGGTTATATTTATTAATAATTTCAAAATGTGCCAATGCTCGATCTAATTTTTCAATGGTATTATTATCACCTTCTTTTCTTTTCCTCCACGTAAATGCATTTCCTCTCGATGCAATTTCCATCAAGTTACATTCCTGTATTATGTTATTCATTCTCTGAAAGCGATTATTGGTTGAATACACCCCTCCAAGCTTATCCGCTGGACAAATGAGGTCATTATAATCCCATGATCAGGGAAAGGCAGTTATTTTCTTTAATACAATTACAAACTTTATTCCAGAATTAAGTCTTAAATCTCTCCATAGGCGGAGCATATATTAACATTATATTACAAGTAAAATTATTTTCTAAATTTGTATGTTCTAGAGTGACAAATCGATCATCCGAGTGGGTAATTTTGATCTTTTCATTCACAAATTTATAATTTTTCCATAAAAGACATAGACCACCGGCCCGTCCCGTCGAAGGGATAAAAAGACAAGAGTCAAAACCAGCATTCTTCCAGTTACTTTAAATGGGTTCAATTTCCGTTTTTATTTCTGCTAACATAATCATATCAATCAATTCATTTTGTTTAGTGATTTTTAGATCCGTCCAAAAGTTCTTTTTCCGCATACCTCTACAATTCCAATATGTAATCTTCATTTATAACCAATTTTAAGGTAACCCATTCCATAATCTAGCAAATCTCGAAAATTTGCCAAACATATATTTTTTGAGTAAGAGGGTCTTTCTTTACTATGTATTTGAGTTTCGGTTTTATTTTCCATTTTTTCAACCATTAGCCAGAAGATGCAACGGTGTTTATTTAGTTTCATATTCAAACCGATTCTTGCTTTACTTCCCCACAACTTACGCAAAACAAAGAAAGAAGACGGGACAAAGTGCAACGGGCTATTAACTATTCTATAATTTTCAATATTTGAAGTTTCCCGATTACTGGAAAACGGTGTTAAACACCTGTTATCAAACCAAATAACTAATTTTTTCCAAAAGTTACAAAGTTTACTACAAATAATGCGGTTTTTAAACCTTCTAACCTTTCGGTTCCATTTAACTAGGGTCTTGTATTTTTTAATTTTGAAATTTGGTATTTCGGCTATCTCACTGGTCCACAAACAAGGCCCCAAAACACGAACCAACTCGAGAAGCATAATCCGAACACAATTGTTTCTGATCTGCCAAACCAGGGTATGACTCATAAAAACACTCCACCCCGTCACCAAGATCACCAGATTAGAGTACCTAAGATGCCAGTAATCAATGCTATTAAAAACCAAAATCTTAATCACAATACCATATATCAAGTTGAGTTCAAAATACAACTGCAGATAATGAAATCTAGTCGCGGGATCATCATCATACAAATACATATAGCAACCTAATGCCAGATTACATTCATAATCAGTCATCCACCATTCATTACAATATTTCATACTACTTGAGTTTCTTTCTAGCTTAGTTACTATATTAGCCGAGATACAAGTTGAAACTGTAATCCATTTGTACTTCATCATCAACTCAGAAGTACACCCTGAATTGCAGCTTGAGCAAGAGTCAAAATAAGCCAATCATAGCCATAATATTCCCTTAGAAAGGATCACCGGTACACAATAGCATTGTACATTGTTAGATTTAACATATAGGATACAAATATTGGTTACTTTTCCAGAGTTAACACATCAAAGGTTCAAGAGCTTATACCTTAACCTACACTCCAAAAGTTTTTACTTCATTTTAACCATTCAATTCTTCATTTTCTTGGCACCCTTCAGGACTGAGGATGCTGTATCATCATCCAGTTCCATAGCTTTTTTTTGCTCGAGTCAGAGTTGGTCAACTCATAGGTTTTAACCTCCATGTTATTCAACAGCATGTTGACAGTGTTAAATGACTGAAAAGAGTGTTCAGAGAAGAAGTCTTCTTCCTCCTCCTCCACTCCCAAATCATCATTGACCATAAATTCAGCTAAGACATCCTCATCAATGAACTCAGGAGTGTCTCTGTCATTTGGAATCAAGAGGTCAGCAAAGCCAACATGAGGGGTTTCATTTTTCAATAACTCATCACTCTCGAGCAAAGGAAACACTGGAGAGGATTCAACAAGATTCACAAGTTCCTCATTGGTCTTCCCCTGTACCAAGCCCTGGATACCAACAACCACAGGAGGAGACTCCTCACTGGAGGGCACCCTGGGCTGCACAGGATCAGATGATTCCTCCAGCTTTTCATTTGAACCATCCTTGAAATTTTTAAAGCTGTTCACAAAGCTATTTGAAGAGTCCCCTGATTTGAAGTTGATAGTTATCCCTCCTTTACTTGACAAGTAGGGCCTAAACCCTCCAATCACAAGAGGAGGTTCACCATTACCCTTCACATTCTTTCCCTTAACTTTTCAGTTGCCATCACCATCTTGTACTTTCATCTTTCCCTTGCCTTTTCTTTCTCCCATATTCCTTTTGAAATTAATGTTCACCTTTCTAGACAGATTTGCCCTCAAAGGACAATGATCAAAGTAATGATTTTCATAACCACAATGTCCACATCCCTTGAGAAATCTTCAAACCAAACCGGAAATTCTTGGAGAATATTATTCTTATCAAGAATAGGCACTGAATCATTGATTATCTTTTTTTTCATCAACATCAATATTAATACAGATTCTATTGTAGCTACCAATCTTGCCATTTGTAGCAAATGGATCAAGCTTGATAAATTTGCCAACCATGTTCTCTTCTATAATTGTTCTAATTGCCTCGTTGTTTGCAAACTCTGCTGGAAGAAGAGGGATTCGGACCCAAAGGTCTAGTTCAGTGACATATTATGTCAATGTGTTAAAATTTGGTTTCCATGGTTTCAAGATCAAAAGCTGGCCCAGGATATGATAAGGCCTCAGATCCCACACCAGTTTCTTATCAACAGGGTTTGAAAAATTAATCTCAAACCAATAATTGCCCTTAGGAATCATACTAACCTCACCTTTCACATTCTTCCATTCAGCAATAAGTTTGTTTCTTATCTTAGGAAAATCAATAGGATCACCAGAATGTGACCCATCAAACAAGAATCCTTCAACTTTTGGAAGCCAGTTCTCACCTTAGCAAGCTTGTTTAGATAGCTTGATACATCAAGATTGTTTTTATTGAAAGATCTAAGGACGGCAGGGTAAGAGCCTTTCCGAGGACCACCATCCTTAGCACCAATTTCTCCATTTTGTTTTCCTGCTTCCACATTATCGTTTGGACTAGTGCATACCACTTTTTTGAAAGACTGAGATGAGGAAGCCATACTCGATCCAGAGAAAGACACACAGGAAGTATTGTTCAGAGTATCAGTTATAGAAGGAAGTTTGAAGAGGAACCAAAGCTTCCAATAGATTTTCCAATTCATATATAAATAGGCGGCATGGAAGTAGTAAAGTAATATACAACATAAAAAAATGTAGCAACTCGGTCTATCTCTCAAAATAATACTATTGATGAACAATAAGCAAATTTTGGGGATGTATAGGAGTGTACCTGGTAGATAGAGATAGTTTAGTAGGCAAATGATTTGAGAGTTCTTCAGAATGGTCACTACCATCGATTCACGCCGACAATAGCCGGCACAGGCAAAGCCGTTGATGAGACAAGGAGAGAACCCCTACGATTGCTACCAACCATCGGGTCTCTACTTGACTTAGACGAGACAAAGGGAGCATACACCGACGCCCACGATCCAGGAGCTAGATCTGAAACCCAACCACTCTAGACCTTCCACACTCTAGCCGCCTCACGACGAACCCGAGCCCTAGCCCCCCTATTCCACCACACTAAGAAAATCCACCAAATATTCGCTATTCTATGCTTCCATAGGACAGGCCGAAGCCAAGATTTGTTCTTACACACATCATAGCTCCTAGAAGGAACCATTACGGCGGGAGGGTCATCGTTTCGAAGAGATTTGGGGGCTAGGGTTTTCTTTCGTTCATAGCAAAAGAGGGGCTCGTGAGACACTAATCCGGGCGCGTTCTTTTTCATAGGGAAGGTTTGATTACATCGTCTAGTTAAAAATGGTTTAAGCTTTGTCCGAGATATTGGCCTCAGGTTATTGGAAGTCATGATGTGTATTGACACTTGAATTCTTCTTTTGTCCGTAAAATTAACGTTAGTGGTAGTTTGAAAAGCAAATTTATGGTAGTTAATCACATGTCATAGACTGCATAGTAGTCCGTTTGGACCGATAAGATTTTATCGATTGCATCTGTAGAATTCTTTGTAAAAATGCCGAATATACAATTTTTTATACGTGTATAGTTATGATTATTTAATTTTTAAAATTAAATTGAATAAGAAATTGTTTCTCGGATCGATCATTCGCCCTAACTTTCAAAGAATGGCAACAAGTTAACAAAAAATCTAAAGAACCGAAAGCTAAGGGAAATAAACAAAGTAGAAAAAGGAAAGATATCTGATGAACCAGACCTGAAAAATACTATATAAAAATTTAAACTTAACTTTGATGGATCAAAAAAAATGACTCAGGAAATTCAACTTACGGATTTAGCCTACGCAATCATTATGCTTCGACGGTCTCTCTGGGCTTTGAGCAATGTGGTAACATATCGGCCCTGCATGCTGAAGCATGTGCGCTTAGAGAATGATTGGTTAAGGCATATGACTTGGGGATCGAAAATATTGAAATCAAAGGCGATTGCCTGTCAATTATTAACTCGGTGAAACGAAATTGGAAACCACCTTGGATCTTGATCTCTTTTTATCTGATGTGTCTAATATTTTAACGGGTTTTTCGCAGGTTAAAATCAGACATATCTTAAGAGATTAATGGTGTGGCCGATTTACTAGCTGACTTGGGTCATGATGACGGCATGCAACTTGTCTTTCCTAAGAGTTAAGGAGCTCATTCGAAAGGATGCCTTAAAACGAAGAGTTTGAATGAAATAATTCTTCCTGATTGTTTACGGTTTATTATAAAAAAAAAAAATTCGCCCTAACTTTCAGCTTGCTTCCCTTCAGCAAAGTCCCCAAAACACGGCTCGTAAAATCCCGCTCGTTTGAGGCTGGCTAAGATTTCGCAGGAATCGCAGCCGAACAGCCAAACATGGCGGTTCTTCCCGCACTTCGCCCGCTCTTCACCAATCTCTACTTTGTTCGAAGAAATCTCCCTCAATTAGCTATCCCCTCTCCTCTTTTCGGTTTACTTCTCTCCTTCTCCACATCCTCAAGGACACCACCTCCTTTTAAACTTCGGGCCTGCCACACAGGTATCTTCTGCCTTCTTCTTTACTTTCTAATTCCCCTATATTCTTAGACTTTCTAAAATTTACTTTGTACCCTTTCTGTTGTTGGCAGAGAAAAGGCTGGTTTTGAAGCAAGATGAACGGGTTTGTAGCTCGGTGGATCCGACCCGGAATACAGACTCCACCATTGCAGCCATAGTGACTTCACTGGGGGGTCCACCTGGCGCGGTGGGTATAGTCAGATTGTCCGGGCCAGCCGCCGTGGATATCGTGGGTCGGATTTTCCGACCATTGAGGAGGAAGAGGGATGGGAATGTGCCATGTTCATCTTTATGGCACCCCAACAGTCACGTTATTGAGTATGGTTTGATCCATGATTTTAATGGCAGTGTTGTTGATGAGGTAAAACAGTTTTTGCTTAATGCATTCCCAATATTGTATAGTTACTTCACTGGTAATTATTATATTACTGATTACAAACTGCTATTTGTTGTACTACTCAACACTTACAACTTGCAAGAAAAGAAAAAGGAATCTGGAGTTGGACCAAATGAGCTCATAATGGATTTTCTTGAGTTTTACTGACTTTTGGATTAGACACAAGACTTTCTTGTTGTAGAATGGTATCTTTAATTGGTTTCCATGAACCCTATTGTTGTAATAATGGATTGTTGGAGGGGAAATGTGGTTGTTTAAATTTAAATATGTTGAATATGCTTTTTTTGGACAGGTTTTGCTGGTTCCAATGCTAGCCCCAAGATCATACACCCGTGAAGATGTTATCGAACTCCAATGTCATGGGAGTGAAGTGTGTATGCGCCGTGTGCTTAGAGCGTGTTTGGAGGCTGGGGCCAGGCTTGCAGAACCAGGTCAGACTTTCTGATATATACACAAGTGAATCTTTTGAACTACTGGTACACGAGCAATTTCTCTCTTTGTTGAGAGAGATCACTGACAGGCATCTGGAAAAGTAGAAAAAAGTGCTGCTTTTGCAGGCATGTGATGGTTGCTTGTCGTATTTAAGTTCGTAACTCAGAGCGATAGAAATATAGCTTGTAGCACTTTAGGCATGCTTATTTTCCGTTTTCCCACCGAATCCCACAAATTATTTCCATAGGAGATGAATGAAAATTGGATAGTGATGATTTCTTGCGTTGATATATCGGAGTGTCTCTTCTTTAGATGAGGGAGATCTCTTTTTGTATAATTGTAAACCAAGCGAAATAAACAACTCACTTTTAGGCAAAAAGTGTCAATGCTAGCATTTTGCCTCCATCTTAAGAAGGTTTTTTTTAACTTCTGATTAATATTTGTAAGCCTCAGTTCTTGCGGTGAAATATCGGAGTGTTTCTTCTCATTTATATCCTTTTTCAGCCTGTTAGGATCTCAAAGGGCCGAGCTTTTTTCATGTATGGCCAATTCTCCAATACTATATAGTACACATGCTTCAGCCTTTCATGGACCCATAACCACATTGCTTTCATTTCGTCCAAAGACCCTAGTTTCCCAGTATTGCAATAGATTACTAGTTGAGTACTAACAGGTTCCTCTGGTGCTCTGCCATTCAAACTAGTTCCTATTCATCCACTATTTCATACCATCCATCAGGACGGGTTGACCTGGTATTTCCTGGAGGGTTGTGCCTATTGGATCTCCCTTCTCTATGATAGACTGCCAGTGTTGAACCTGAAGACATTAATAATGATTTTGTGTGCCTGTCTCCTATAAGACTTCGATGGGGATAATTTAGACCCATTTGTGTTCCATCTAACACTCTTAGTACTACACATTAGAAATAGGGCTGAGTGGTTGACCTGCATACCCCTTCGAGACTCTTTTTGCAGTGCCCCTTGCTCCTTTTTCGAGTGACTGCTATTGTTGAACCTGGGACCTTACTTACACTTCTTAGTTTTGTGTGGCTGCCTCCCATAAGACCTATTGGCTATAGTTTTCTGTCTTTTCTCCTTCTCAAATTATATCCACTATACTGATGCCTTTTTTACTTCTGTTTCCGTCCTTTCCTGCATCTAGCTCCTGCGATTGAGTTCACAAACCCTCTTATAGTCTTGCTTCTGACCAGTGTGTGAAAAGGCAAGGCTGAGGCGCATGCCTGATCGCCTCAGGCACTCCAATGCCTGAACTTACCTTAGGCAATGTAATAATTGAATGACACTTGCCTTGCAGCGCCAGGCGCGCCTAGGCAGTCAGGCATGGGCACCTTCATTTTCTTCATTTTGTATTTTTAAATGTTATATTTTCAACTAATTTTCCATATGTATATCATAAGTAATCTTTTGGGTGTGCCCATTGCCCGGAGCCGCCTTTTGCATTTCACAAACTGCTACTGACATTGATTATCTCTATGCTCAAATACTCGGAAACCGTAATGCCTCTATCAGCATATAGAAGATATGTCCAGCAGATTGAATATATCTTCTCTCCGTGGGCAGCATATTACAATCTCCTTTAAGGCGGGCTGTCAATTGTCTGCAAAATGTAATTTTTGATAATAATCTCAAATTTGCTCAGCATCTTGACCACCCAGAACTGTATATATAGATCGAGGAGGGTACCCATGTCATGTTATGTGTCCCGCCTGCATCAGTTGATAGTTGAGTACTTACTAGGTTAAAAAATCAGTAGATGGTATGATATGTCTAAATTACCCTCAAATAGTGAGTGTAAAGTTAACCTTATAACTATTTTTAGCAGAATGGTGCTGTGTGTAGTAAAACACTAATGGGATCACTAGTATAGTAGTTGAATTCAATTTTCTTGTTGGTGGATGACATTGTGCAAATGGGCACAAAAAGTGGGTGGTCTGTAAAATATACTCAGATTTTAACCAGAGCTTCTATATATGAAGTTTTTGCCTCATGACTTATTCCCAATTTTCCAGGTGAGTTCACTCTTCGTGCATTTTTAAATGGCCGCCTAGATCTCTCCCAGGCAGAGAATGTGGGAAAGCTCATCACAGCCAAGTCTGTGGCAGCCGCAGATGCAGCGTTGGCTGGAATTCAGGTGTGTTCATCATGGATGACTCCATTGCTGATGGTTTTACCCATTCCTTATACACATTGATTCCATATATTCTTAAGTAGATGCATTTTGGCAGGGAGGTTTTTCAGAAGTAGTAAAAAAATTGAGAAAACAATGCATGGAGTTGCTCACTGAGATTGAGGCACGTCTTGATTTTGAAGATGAAATGCCTCCCATAGACACGGACTTTATTGGAGCTACAATACATGTCATGCTGCACAATGTGGAAACGGAACTTAAAACTGCCAATTATGATAAGCTTCTGCAATCTGGGTTACAGGTAATAACATTTATTATAAGAAATACATATTTTATGGGATAATTATCAAATGTACTTCCATTTTATACTATTGAAGGCCCACCTTTTCACAAGTTTATGTGTGCTCATCTGATTTGGCTGAGATATGAGCGAACAGTTTTTTCACCATTCCCCCTCCCCCTCCAATTGCAGTCTTATGTATATTTTGATTCATTACTGATTTTAATTTCTTACATGAATAGGCTCCTGTATATCTTCCTTGGCTCCTATACAACCATTTTTTGTCTTTAAAGTCTTCATTAGAAGTGCAGTTGTATTTCTCGGAATGGTATAGCCCTGTATTTTGTCTACTGGATCTGTTGAAACAGATTCTGAACAAAGTTTTGTGACTTTAAGCTAAGATATGACTAACGATTAAATATTTGTACTTCTAATTTCTTACAAGAACTTAAATATCAATCTCCGTGGACTAAATTTCCAGATAGCAATTGTTGGTCGACCAAATGTTGGGAAGTCAAGCCTTCTAAATGCATGGAGCAGAGTACGTGACTTTACTATACTAATTTGTTCCATCATTGAACTCATTCAGTCAGTTATCTTGATAAATGCTGGTGTTAGATCAGTTATTGTGGCTTTGTGGCCCAACAACTTTATGATATACGTGGAATTTTGTTTTCTTTGTGCATCGTACAAAAGATAAGAGGGTTGTATTTTTTCCTAATTCATCCAGAGATCGGGGATCGTTGGAAATAGGGATGACTCAGTGATACGACAGATCTGTTAAACTTTTTCAACAGTCAAGGACAGCATAGTCATTAATCACGTGATAAACTAGTTGCAACTTGAACTTCATCTACCCTTTGCTTTCCTTATACATCTAACTAGATTATCTTGGCTATACAAATCGTGTCCTAATAAATGGTTTAGTCACCTCTAATGTGGGTTTTATCATCTGATTTATCTTCGCTTTAGCTTTATTCACTGAAAATATTTCTGGTGCTTAATTTCCTGCAATTTGTTTCCATTCGGGTCATCTCAGGACAGTGACCTGATTGGAGTTAGAAAACCTTATTCCTTTGTAGCATGCAGAGTGAGAGAGCGATAGTTACAGAGATTGCTGGAACCACTAGGGATGTTGTTGAGGCTAGCGTAACAGTTGAAGGTATCCCCGTGACACTTCTGGACACAGCTGGAATTCGTGAAACTGATGACATTGTGGAAAAAATCGGTAAGACAGTTTAATATGCTTCAGTGCTCTTTTTATTTACCAGACGTCAGAAAGGATCCTTAAAAAAACTGAAAATCTCAGAGAAGTGTACAATTAATGTTACTCTAATTTAGGTTTGTTTCCATAGCAACCTTTTTTTTCTAGGGTAGTTTTGCCCGGTGACCCTAAGTTTACATCAAATCTGCCCAGTGTCCCATTCTTTTTGTTTTTTCATGTGGTGTACTCTAAATTTTTCTATTTTTAATTTTAAAAAATAGCTTTAGATTTACAAGGTAGTTCATGTGTTTTGAACCCTGGTAGATATCCATGCCTTCCGTCCTATTGACATTACCAGTTTGACAAATTGAATCTCATAAATTTTTTTAAATTGAAATTATATTTTTGTTATAATACCCAAAACCTTTTACCTGAATTTTAATACCTCAGTTTCAATACCTGAAACGTAATACCTGAATTATTACTTATAATTCGAACCCAAAACCTAATACTCGAAACATATACCCCAAATCTAATACATAAAATTAATAACCAATTTTCAATACGAAAACACATACCCAAAATCTAGGGGCATACTTTATTAATTAAAATACAAAAAGACTTACTTTGTCACCCAATAGTCATTAAAGGCCCACTTTCCCATTTCACTCGATCTAATTAAAATCTTTACCGCTTTTCAAGTTTTAATTGTAAAGTATATATAGAATTAAGTAATTATTAGAGAATTTTCTTACATTAATATTCTTAACATATATCTTTAGAATATAAATTTTAAAAATCTATAAAGGTGTTTGCATCGTCAAAGAAAAAAGGGACTTAAATCATTCTGGCTGTGCCTGATTACAGTCCTTATGTGTGTTGCTGTTGAGTATTTTTCATTTAATTTAGATTAGTTCGAAAATCTGAGCAAAGAAGGGGTTTTGCCATGTATTTTGATGGAAAAGGGGGAGGCTTTGAATATTTTAGTGTGTGATATTCTTTTTTAAAGCCTCATTTAAGATTTGAAATATCTTAACTTTCTGGAAATTAAGTTTTAGTTAATATCCAAACAGTTAGATAGCTTATAGTAATACACTAATGTGACCAGATGTTTAAGTTTTGAAGTCTTTTCCATATGCTAATAGTTCAAGGCCTCATTGCTTTGAGCTACCAGATCTTAACACCTCATTCACGAGTTTGCTCTGGTGATATTATAAAATTAGTGATTAAAAATATATTTCTATGATGGGTACAATGCAGAAGGAGAATCCCTTTTTTATTCCTTTTGATGCCTCATTTTGTGATCTGTCAATGTTGAGGTCATGTAATAAGTTTTCATAAATTAAGGTTTAGTAAATACCCAAACAGTGGAAACTAGATGATATAGCGTATAGTAATTTGACAAGGCTTGAATTTTTCGAAGCCTTTTCCTTGAACAAATAGTTCAAGGTCTGATCGACTTGCAGTACGAGATCCGCATACCTCATTATCCAAATTTGCTCTTTGTTATAAATTAATATGTTGAAAATTTCTGTTCAATCTGGATGTGCAGATCTAAGATGGTACAATGCAGAAGGACTTCTCATTTTCTTACAAACATTTAAATTTATAAACTTTTATGAATCAACTGTCAAGTTATCAGTCTCCAGCTGCCCTGATTGACTTATAAACTTAAGCTGCTTTCAGGTGTCCAAAGGTCTGAAGCAGTTGCCTTAGGAGCTGATATCATTATATTGGCTGTGAGTGCTCTCGATGGGTGGACATCTGAAGATAGCAAACTTCTTAGTAGAATTCAAGATGATAAGGTACGAATGATTCTCAGAACACAGTGTTTCCCTTCCTGCCCACCTTGTCACAAATAATGGAAAAAATTCCTTGTTGTTCACAAAAACACACATTTTTCTCATGCACAAAATGTTTACCATGTAAATATCTGACGTATTCTGTATATTGAAGTTGTGGTTACTATTATTTGAAGCATCTAAATTGTTATTCCATTTTATCTTTTTTCCAATTTGCAGAATTCTAATGGTTCTCCTACACCAAAAATCCTTGCTATCAATAAGGTAGACTGCATTAGTCCTGCTCATTCCAGAAGTTTCAACACAGAGGACAATAATTTCAGTAGGCAAGTCTATACATGTGCGATAACTGGCGAAGGGATAAATGATCTTGAAGTGGCTGTTGCAGAAATTGTCGGTCTCAACAAGATTTCTGCTGGAGGTCGAAGGTGGACAATTAACCAGGTATATATACTTATTTCATCTTGTTAACATCTACCCTCATTTATTCCTGCATCCATCATTTCGCCCAGTTTCTTTTCTAGTTGAATGAACCTTTAAAGGAAGCCTAATACATGTGTGTGAGTTTTAGATTTTATATCACATAGAGTGTATTTTACATGACAAGTTGATAAACTATCTGATCTTGGTAAGATGCTGATGATAGTAATAAGATCATGAACATCAACTATAGCTTGTAACATATGAGGTAACGAATAAGCCACTCGACAGACGAGTCTGTGAACTTTTAAGGAATAAGCTGAATAAATGAAGTGACAAGCACGACCATAACACATTCGTGTTCTTCAAAGCACTCCGCACCAATGTTGTCTTGAAATAGTGCTACATAAAAAGCTTCTTCTTGCTCCATTGGAACATTATCTTCAAATTTCATCTGAGCCTGGACATATTTCTGGTCACTTACTCGGTTTCAAAGACATTCTTTCATTCGTCTATCCTGTTGAAAATAGTGGAAGCTTGGGGTTTCTCTTGGGGCATGTTTGGTATCCATATTTGGATATCAGATATCGATATTAACATATGGGTATGAGATTGATATCCGATATCTTTGTACGGTAGGTTTTAGTAAACGAAAGAGGAAGGACAAATATTAGATATGTGATACCTCTAGTTTTTTAGTATATCAAAAGAGGAGAAAAAGTGGATTAAGAGTATATCAAGATATCAATCTGATATCCATATACTCATATACCAAACATTAGACATGAGTTTTTTTTGTAAGTTGATATCCATATCTCATATCTAGATATGGATACCAAACGGCCCCTTATAACCGACCATGTGAAGCATCTTTTCCGCTTTAACTTTCTCTTCTGTTTGATTATTGCTGTTCAATTGTATAATGTTGTGTTTTGTTTTCTTATATGACAATGGAATGCTTCTGTAACAGAGACAGTGTGAACAGCTGGTGCGTGCCAAGGAGGCACTAAATAGGCTAAAGTCTTCAATGGACGAGGAGTTGCCACTCGACTTCTGGACAATTGATCTGAGAGAAGCAGCATTGGCTCTTGGCCAGATCAGTGGTGAGGATATATCTGAAGAAGTGTTATCCTCCATCTTCAGCAAGTTCTGTATCGGTAAATAGGCGATAACTGCCATGCGTATTTTTTTTCAAATGCCGTGAATTGTATCTGTTGAGAATGTCAATTGCAAGATCAGCTCTTATTTTGGGTTTGTAGTGATTCTAGTAAATTACAACTATAGAGGTCGTGAGAGCAGAACGGACCACCCTACCATAGTCACGAGTTAAACCATAACCATGTAAGAGATCACAACTAGAGGATGAGTAAAGAGAAGTGCTGGGCAGGACGAAATGATGGTCTGAAAGTTGATAATCACTAAATAAAAGCAAAAAGACGCAAGTATTTTGGATGAACAGACAGGTAATAACGTTTTCAATATTAAAGATAAACCTATTGGAGTATTTTTCAATAAAATCTAGCCAACCTTCATGTTCATTGACCAAACTTATTGTAAGTTTAATGTGAGTATTATCAACACCACACTAGCTGACAGTTGAGATGAGCTTGTTCAGACAAACTTTCACCATGCTTGTTGACATAATTTCTTGAAAGTTCTTTCTAACAGCAACAAATGACGCACGCAATACCTAATCTTTTCACTTTCGTATCAAAAGAGTAGGTTCCAGTCCGAAAGCAATGCCTCAATCTTAAGGATAACTAGTTCATATTTCGCACCTTGTGCGGGTTATTAATATATAAATATTTATTATGAAACATATTTTTAAAATTTACAATATGTTGGTTTTTATAAGGAATATCGATACATAAGAGAAGTTTAACTATTAATTTTATCTTAAAAAAAATTGGTTGAAGATATTAATATTTTTTATTGAAAGAGAGTATGAATTTTTTTTAAAAAACTGAGAATCGGAAAATGGAGATACGCTGGAAAAAAAACGTGAGGCCGCCTCGTCAGCATTACGCAGTTACTTTAGTAAAGTGTATAGAAGATTTTACTTTCACTAGCTTTTGTTGACGAGGATTGAAATATAAGCCTCATATCTCGCAAATAAATAAAAGACTCGATTGTAGTAAAGGGTGAGAATCAATCACACGGAGACTGTGTAATAATTTGAATGATTAATCGTAAAACCAATAAACAAACACACTAAAACAGAAAGACAAATGTGAGGGGTCAATCGACAAAAAGGGTGTATTAATGCGATCAAGACAAAAATACGTGACTTGTATATGATAATAACAAAAAATATGTAAGGGAAGAAAAAACATAAAAGTCGGTTGATCGAAGGGTACTAGTCGACCGACGCGTAAGTCGATCGAGCAATAGTAGCAATAAGAGAGATAAAATTGGGTTTGTATCGAATGATCCAATATTAGGGGAATCGAAAATAACAGACATTGTAATCCAATGATAATAAACGCACTCTAGAATCCAAATCACAACAACAATACATTTTCAATCTCAATTGATAACAACGACATCCATAAATGATATATATCATGCTACCAATGAAATAACCATACACAATTCTCGCATCTTATAGGATATTAAAAGTACCAATCACACATATCACATCTTGCAATTAATATTTTGAAGCACAAATATGTTAAAAGTTAATTTAAATGTAACTCTCGCATGTTGCATATAAAAAACCCTAAATTGTCATAACACATGAATCAAGACATATAGTCATAGGGATAAATATCATTATCAAAATTCTAGATTATCCATGGGTAAAGTCGGGCTCTTCATACCCTAAAACAAGAAAAGTTAACACGACACAAACTTACAAAATTTCAACCTTTTTATTATCGAATGAATAGTGACCGACCGATTGGTAGGGCACTAGTCGTCCGACTATAGTGTCGAAGGTGAAATTCTCTAACGAGAATTGGATTAAGGAACTTATGGCAAAAAAACCCTTATATTTATTATGAGGATATCTTATATAATCCTCGTAAGGCCTGAGGCTAATCCTACAAAACCCTACTTCTAAGTAATAAAATAATAATAAGTTAAATAATATCTTGCAACTAACATTATCTCCTATAGATGACAATTAAGGAAAATGAAAGATTATTGTCCAAATCAAAAGATGATGGTGGGACCGATGAAATTCCAACAAAAGATAACTTAGAAAAACAAAAAATATTGGTCCTAATGCACTGCGAGCTTTACCAACACCTAAATAGAGAGTGCTAAACATCTCTCTTCAAATGCCCGCATATAATACGCAATATAAATGTATTCCAACGGTAATATGGTGAAATATTTGTTTTTAAATCAACGGATTAAAAAACAGATTAACAACTGGGATGAGGCTACCTCAAAAACCTCAAATAACATCACAAAACCTCCAAAACAAAGATGGAAAACAAAAGATATCAAATGACACCGACCTAACATGGATCTAGTCAAAATTAATTTCGATGTCTTTAATACTCGAACGATCAATGTGATTTTGACTTTATCATTCGTGATCACAAGACATAATACTCGCTACTAGCATCGGGGGGATGTGGAGTGGAATGTGTTCTTGAAGCGAAAACTTTTGCACTAAGAGAGTGCCTCCAAAATGCCATAAATTTGCGACATTGAAATTGAAGGAGATAATATTTCACTCATTAATTCATTTAACTAGGCGTGAAAACCGACGTGAGAAGTCGACATTACCATTTATGACATCTCCATTTTGATTTCAAGGTTCTTTCAAGCGAGAGCTCAACATAACGTCGTTGTAGATAAAGTCGTATCTCTTGGCCATGACTCAGATTCAAATGAGGAGTTTATTTCACGGGACATTAAAGACCTCAAACGTAATATGCTAAATGATGACCAACTTTTAGACGTTGACCATTTCTTTTCCACTTACCTTTATATAAAAAAAAATATTAATTGACTACTCACATTTTTCCGGTAACAACTAAAAAAACTAAATGAACTATTTCAACGGAATTAAACATGTGCTACAAAACGTAAAGGTTTCTAAAATCATTGGAGTTGGACTACCCAAGATCCTGGAGCTAATTCTTGAACGAAAAAGCTATATACATGACCTTAAATTTACTAAGAAATTAAAATTTTCGCATACCGACGGTGCTCACTGAACTCGGACGTCACACATCCATTTTCTTTTAATATTTGAATTTTGGACGTTAGCGTCCAAAATTTTAAATCCGCTTATTTTAGAGACTAATTTTTATTTACGAATGAAAATTTTTTTATACATACATTTTGGGTGTTATTATCATGATAATTTTTTTTTAATAACAAATTAACTGAAAATTGTGTAAATAACAAATTCTTTTTATTAGGGGGTTGATAGACATATATATTTGCCGGTAGGTTTAGAAATATTATAGAATGTAAAAAGTGCTGATCAACTAGAAAACCCTAGCCCCTCAGAAAGTACGCGCCCCTCACGCGCCAAGGAAAAAACCGATTCTCTCGGTTCACCCAAAAAACCCTAGCCCCAAACTCAAAATCGATGCTTTACCAAGGCCGATTTTGAGATGAAAAGCCAAAAAATCTCTGGTTGTAAGTGTAGGAAGAGATTCCCAACTAATACTGATGCTAGGCGAGGAGACAAATTGTTGAAGCGTATCAAATCGAGAGGAGGAACGGTCCTAAACCGAAATTACAAACAAAGATGGAGGAGAAAGAAAGCGAGAAGGAAGGTCCATTACAAGCTCCATGGTCAAACTAAATTGGGGGAAAATAAGAACTAGGGCCAAGATCTGCTGAAAGATTTCGAGGGCGACAAGAAGGAGATGTAGACGGAAGTTCAAGAAGATACACCAAATTACAGAGGGGCACGACGAGGAAGCACATGATGATATCGAAAAGGCTTCAAGGAGGGCGTCATCTCCACCTAAGACATCTCAAGAAGCAAGGTGTAGTGCCAACGAACTGACCCTTTCTCGAAAAGGTAATATCACATACCCAGTTAAATGCTTCTTAACAACTGATGCATACCTCAACATTATGTCTGGCTTGCATTCTAGACCTGCTAGAAAAGAGAACCCTAAGAAAAATCTCAACCTAGGAGTTGGCTTCTGGATAGGATCATTCTATACCCTGATCTTGAGCTCTATCCTTTTAGAGATTAGGCTATTTTGCTTGTTGCAGGCCTGTATTGAAGAACAAATCGAACAACTTCATGGGTGGTTCAAAATAGACGATATCAACAAGGTCAATGTGTTGGTCATTGTGCTTGTCTTTAGGATTAGTGAAACCACTATAAGAAATAGAACCGCTAACAAAAAAATTAGTTTTGATGACTAGCTTAGCAACCTATGAACAAATTACTCTTAATGTACCTCTATGGTTATCTTGCTACATACCTATATGGTATGAGTTCGATAATTATGTGATAGTCATGTACATTTGGAACCATATATTATTGTTGGAAATCTTCTCAGTGTTGTGCAAAGCTGAATCGGGAGGGAGCAACTGGGACATTGATGCCCTGAACTCAGGAATCAAAGCACAGACAGGAATAATAGGCAATTTTGTTGCCAAGAAAATGAACAAAAATTCTATGAACTGTTGGAAATTGAGGCATAAGGCTAATGGCACCATCTCAGGAAGTCAAATAGAACAAAGGTTATGTCATTCATATGAACAACATCTCTCCCAACAAGAATTGACCTATATTGGGTATTATTCAGCTCGATTGTTTCAAAAAAACATGAATAAGGAGCTGTTAATTTCCCCTCTGAATGACGTGATAAACAGGAACAAGAATTTGTGCTTTGATTTGGGCAGTGTGAATACATGTTTAAATCATAGTAAGATTGTCAATGGCAGTATCAACCGTAGCATACCATTGATTTATTACATTAAAAATTGTGAACTTGTAACACTAAGAATTTTGAAATACTTCATAAGATGTTGTGAAAAGGTTGCTAACATTGTGCTGTTTCTGTTTATGCAGGTCAATAAGGATGAAATCAAGACTGCACTTATATTACAACAACGAACAATGATTGAAAATAGAACAGACTCGATCGAAAAGAAAACCAATTGGGGGAGAAGTAAGCTCAAAATAATGATGACCAATTTTGACCAAGAGAGTGGGCGTATGGTATCACCTAGGTCAACCCTTAAACAACTAGGGTACAAAGGTAATAAGAAGTCATTGGTTGTAATTGTTGAAGCTGAGACTAAATACATACAGTACGTTGGTATGTGTAAGGCTACCACTTGCAAGCACCTCTCTTGCCGACATATAGGTGTTATTCGAACAATATGCTTTCGAACAAATAATACAGGTAATGCAAGTAAAAGTGGGGAATGCTGGTGCTTTAATAAAAATATAGGAAAAAAGGCAAGTGATGATCTGAACTTTGGAACCATCGATGAGAAAGGAATCCGAATAATCCGATTCTTATACAAACCATTATGTACTAATGGTGGTAACATATACATCTATTTCAACAACTTAAATCGCTTTAAATTTGCGGGCAGCGCTAAAAACGGATTTTTCATTTCCGATCATGACATTAGTCTTCGCAAAAATTATGTAACTATATCTTCATTATGAAGAATCTACAAACTCGTTGAGCACTTAATAAACAAAAAGGTAGGAATAGGGGAAAGGCTACCACCCATAAACCGATATAATTATAAATGAAAATAGCATTTTGGAACTGTAGGGGAATGCACAAGAAAATTTTTTGGACTAATCTAAACATTATTTGCAAAAATGAAGGGATACAAGTCATTATCCTTGCGGAAACCAAAGCCAGTTCTGAACCGAATGAATTACTATGGAAAAATGCAGGTTTTGACAATATACTTTTCATACCGGCAATAGGATTTTCGGGAGGAATTTGCATGTTATGGAAAGAGTATCAATTTCATAACGAAAAAATATAAATTATTACAACACACAACAGATATATCACCGTAAATCACATCAACATAAGCACGGGCTTTCAAACGCAAGTCTTTGGAATCTATGCACCACCTAATGAACAAAAGAAAGACGAGTTTTGGTCTCACTTTGTTTCCGCCTTCAAAGCATCAACATGCCAACTCTAGTCATTGGAGATTATAACGAATTAAGAGAACCCTCGGATAAAAAAGGCGGAGCTCCCGTTGGTGATTTTAGATATAAAAGATTGAATGACATAGCGGACCAATGCGGAATTATAGACCTCCCAATGAAAGGAAACGAATATACGTGGAAAAAAAGAAAGGAGGGAGCCGATAACACTTTCGAAAAGCTTGATAGAACAATGTCTACCATAGAAGTAATACAAGAATATCCGACCATTCATACTCGAAATTATGCATTCAATACATCGGACCATTGTATGATATCAATTAATTTGCAAAATCAAATTACTACATATAGAAACAAACCGTTCTGCTTTGAAAATATGTGGATGCAACGGCAAGACAGTGAAAACCTAATTAAACAAACATGGAGGATCCAATACCCAGGAACACACATGTTCAACCTTGTCAAAAAAACTATTATCCTGAAACAAAATTTGAAACAATGGAGTCGCGTAAAATTCGGGAATATCAATACCCAACTAAAAAACGTGGATGAACAATTAAAAGCCCTCCAAAGACAACTATTCGATGCTTTTGATCGACAATTAAATAACAAGATAACGAGGTTATGTAAGAAAAGGGAATGTATACTGGAATACCAACATAAATATTGGGTCCAACGAGCCAAAACGGCAAACTTACAATTAGGAGATAAAAACATGAAATTTCACCATCGAAAAGCCACGGGCAGAAGAAATAAAAAGATAATAGCAAATATAACTAGAAGTGATGGGACCATTCTTTCCAAGGAAAGCGAAATAAATAAAGAATTTTTGGAAGATTATAGGTTACGCTTCCGAGCTTCGAACATAGACATTAGAAAACTCCAAAATCTTATGGAAGTCGTACAACCAGAAGTAACGAACGAGGAGAACACCGAGTTAAGTAAACCCTTCTCCACTGGTAAAATAAAAGCAGCACTGTTTGATATCGGCAGTGAAAAATCACCCGGGCCTGATGGTATGACGGCTGGATTTTACCAGAGATATTGGCATATTGTTGGCCCAGCAGTCACTAGAGCTGTAAAAAGTTTCTATAGAACCGGTAAGATCCTTGAACAACTGAACCACACCTTCATTGCATTACTCTCAAAAGTTGACAACCCAACAACTACCTCTAGTTACAGACCAATTAGCCTCTGCTCTACGGTTTATAAAATCATTGCCAAAATTTTAGCAAAAAGACTAAGTTCAATCCTACCAAAACTAATTCATCCGCTATAGAGCGCTTTCACGAAAAATAGGGCAATCCATGACAATATCCTTATAGTCCATGAAATTTTTCATGGATTTAGATCAAACAAAGGAAAAGAAGGGTACATGGCCATTAAACTGGACATGGAAAAAGCATATGATAAAATAGAATGGGTGTTTTTGAAGCTAGTACTACAGAAATTTGGTTTTTGTGATATATTTACCAATTGGATAATTGAATGTGTAACAACTGTCTCATACTCCCTATTAATAAATGACTCACCAACAACATTATTCTGTCCGCAAAGAGGTCTTCGTCAAGGAGACCCGCTATCCCCACTCCTTTTTAACCTGGGAGCTGAAATCCTAGCAAGAAATATCCAGAAAATCAGTAGAGACAACCCACGATCAATTGGCTTCCCCGTAACAAAAAACGGGACAATAGTTCCGTTCTTAGCTTTTGCAGATGATATCATTATTTTCACTAAGGCCACAACCGATGCAAGCAACAAAATCTTGTCGGTCCTGAATGACTACTGCGAAACTTCGGGCCAGGTAATAAACTATCATAAATCTACCTTTCAAACTTCAAACAATGTAGACCCTGTGAACAAAAGAAGAATCCAATCTCACCTTGGAATATCTACATCCACAAATCTAGAACAATACTTAGGTTGCCCTATTATAAATGGAAGGGTCAACAAAGAAATATTCAATTCAGTCATCCAGAAATCAAGACAACAACTTACGAAATGGAAAGCCTCATCTCTCTCGCAGGAGGGACGAATAACCCTAATTAAAGCAAACCTTAACGCAAAACCAAGCCACCTAATGCATGCATTTATGCTTCCTACAAGCATCCACAATGAACTAGACAAAATCAATAGAAATTTCTTCTGGAACAAAGGACCCAACTACCACCCATTAATCAGTTGGGATAAAATCTGCAAACCAAAAACCCTTGGCGGCACCGGTATAAGGAAGGCTGAGGATATGAACAAGGCACTACAAATGAAACTACTATGGAAAATTATGGCAGAACCAAACAATATATGGATTAAAATTATAGAAGAGAAATACCTCCGTGGACAAAACTTATGGATGTACGAGTGTGGAAAAAACACATATTGGCAATGGAAGAAGTTGACTAAACTGAAAGACGAATTTAATAAAGGTGTACGTTGGCGAGTAGGGGATGGAAAAACCATAAATTTCTGGGAAGATCGATGGCTATTGGATGAACCCCTACATTCAATAGTATCCGATCAAACCCTTATCAAACCACTGGAAAAGGTAGAAACCTTTATCCTGGACAAAAAGTGGAATGACCAACAACTTGATCAATTGAAATGCATTATTCCAACAAACATCATTAATAAAATAAAGCAGTATAATCTCCCAATGAATGAAATAAGAGATAGAATTTATGGGTCAACAAATGATGATGGATGGTACTCCACCAAATTTGCTATATATATGATCCAAAGGCGAAAAGTTGGGGTATCGGAAGACAAAACATGGATTTGGGATATGTGCATCATGCCGAAAGTCCAAAACTTTATGTGGAAAATGACTCTAAATGGCCTCCCAACTAAAGAAAACCTCGACAAACAAAAAATTCCGGTAGTTATGCACTGCGTATACTGCAACTACCATACGGAAACTGCCAAACACCTTTTTTTGATTGTCATTGCACTCACAGAACTCTGGACAACACCAAAATATCAACTATCCTTAGGGAGACTGATACAGATAGTCAATCTATCTATGAGACTATTCTTGTATTAAAGGACAAAATCTGCACACAAGAATTTAGACAGTTGGCAATGATCCGGTGGAATATTTGGTTAGACAAGAATCAAATAATCTTTAACAATCAAAGACCAATACAAAATCTGAAACAAACCGCTATTAAACAAATTGAAGACTGGGAACAAGCAAACATTAAACAATCATTGAAGACAAAATAAACAAAAAACATAGAAGGAAGATCAAGAATATCAGTTGACAAAAATCAAAAGTAAACTTTGTAAAGATCAACTTTGATGCAGCTTCAAACAATAATAACAAATTTGCCTTTGGCTTCATCATTAGGGATAACCTCGGCCTTCACTTGACGCACAGAAAGGGAAAATGCAATGCAGAATCTGTATTAGAGGCAGAAGCTTTCGCTCCATGGGAAGGCCTACAAAAGGCCAAACAATTTCACGGCCATTGAGATTGAGGGAGACAACCTGATGCTGATCAATTCGATCAACCACACTTGGAAACCCCCGTGGGAGACAGATATGATCATTTCAGATATTTCCGTCAGCATCTCAAGCTTCTCCTATGCAAGCACCACTCACATCTCCAGGGAAATCAACACGGTAGTGGACAAGCTTGCAAAACACGGACTTTCTGCTACTGATGACCAGGAAGATCTTCCAGACGATGTGGTAGTACTCATCCGTAAGGATGCTGCCGGTCGGTGTCTAGCCAATGACCCTCCTATTCTACTTACCTTGTATAAAAAAAAAATTACAAATTTTCTTTAGCCAACCGGCCAAGCGACAACAACCGCTAAGAGGTTAGAGGTGTGATGGACTGATGAAGTGAGGTTCAACAATGGAAGTGGCAAAGCAGAGGTGCAAGACGACGCTTCATAGGATCCAGGGCTTGCCTCTTTTTAAAATCAGCGACTCCTGTAAGCGCACCTTGCTTCGATTGGTCACCTCCGAGCTCAATTTCTTATCTCGCCTTTCTCCCAATTCTTCCCCTCCTCTCAGGTCTCTTCTTTGCGCCCTTCTCGATTTTCTTTCGTTTTCATTGATTCCGCTGTTCAGATTCATTGCTCACTAGCGGTTCCAAGGATTTTAGTTCTCAATTTCTTTCCTTTTGTGTTGACCCAGTTGTCTGATTTAGGGTTCTTCTCCTGCGTTTTGATGATTCAGTGATTAGCTTGTTCTTAGATCATGTTCACTTAACCCTGCGTTAACTCCTGTTATAATTACGCAATTTCCACAAATTCACACGTTAAAATATCCAAACAAAACCACCTCTAATTCTGGTCACTTTCCCCAAAGCTAAATGTTGTAAACAAAATTGCAATTCTCTCGTATTATTTGTTCACTCAACTTCATACCCGAGACTTATTCAAGAAAAAAAAGGTTCAAAATACTCCTTACAATGTTATATGATCAAATACATGTGGATGAAAGGGGTGTTTTATATATGTCATGGTTTTCCATAAGGTTTTTGTGATGGTCAAATGAGTTTGAGTTCTTCATTGCCGACAAAATATGGATACATGAAACTTTATATCTAACAGGAGGCTTTGCACAAAAGGCTTAAATGACAGGCAGATTTATATCTAATGGTGTTTCCTATTTGGGAAGCTAATCGAAGATGGCTGGTGTATGGTTGTGGGTTGACATTTGGCATGCTTGTATATATGTTTTAACAACCATGTTGTTTGTTGAAACGATGATGTTGGAGGTCATATCATCTCATGTGCTCAATTTGTAATTGTAAATGAAAGCAATATTTTGGTTAAAAAATATTATTATTGTTATTATTTTCTGAAGCTTGTTTGATCTCCGGTACGGAACACCCTGGATAAAAAAGAAGTAATTCCTTTAAAAAATGCAGTTGCAACATTGGGCATATTGAAGCAATTGTTCAAATACTTGAACACCCAAGCATAACCGGAGTATCCCGTGTGTGCAAGCCAGTGCCTATATCGGCCAGTACTGGGAACCAAGACAATAATGTGACGCAACCTAAAGACATCCATGTTGATATAGTTTGCACACTAAACAAGACTCCGGTATGGTTTGTTTTATCAGACCGGAATCCAAGGTATATTTCTTGGGATGACTCTCAGGGAAACAAAGGCCTGAAAACAAAAATTCGGCAAGTACTTGCTGCCGCTGAATATTCACCTGTACTTCAGCCTTCCTCAATCATTCTCTTCTTTGCTTCTGGAATTGAGAAATCTATTCAGGACAAGCTCATGATGGAATTTGGTTTTTCTGAATTCGAACTTAAGATGGAAGCGCTGGATACTGTTTCCATGGTCATTGAAGAATTGGAAGATGAATGGGTGAATGTACATTCAAGATCATCTAAGAAAGCATGCATCTTGAGTGTCAAGGTGGGACAATATCCATATGCATCAACTTTAGGGCAGGTCAATGCTGAAGAGAGGTTTTGTGTTCTTGGAGCTAAGGTCTCTGTAGATGATAAGCAGTTGAACATGGGTACTTCATTTCAATCTCTCATTTCACAGTTGAAAGATTACTCTGCAGATATGGTGGATACAAATTCTCCCAGAGCAGGTAACATAAATGAGGAAGATGAATTCTTAAACTTTGATACCACTGCATTAGTTGCTATTGTGTCTGGCATCAGCAATGGTTGTGCAGAACAGCTACTAAATACACCCGAGAGTCTATTGAGAAATCGGTTTAAGAATAACACTGAGTTTGTCATTTCTCAGGTATCTTTCTATGCTTTTTGTCTTTCTTCATTGATAAACCAACAGCATCAGTTGCTGCATCCAGATACTTGTTTTGAAAGAAAAGTCCAGATATCTTTTGGTTTTTTATTTTTCTTCTTATTAGGAAACTTACCTTTATTTGTTCTTCTGAACCAAAAAAGAAGCAATGAAGGCATTACAAATGGTTTCATAGGAGGAAACCACAGTGGGTGAAAAACCTAATGACTGCAGTAATGGAAGCAATTTATCTGAACCTTTATTTTTTCTGGCCTTATGATGTATTGATGTGAACCTGAGCTCTGTGGAATTAGGTTTTGAGATGGGATAAGGATGAAAATACTTGGTTGGAATTTACGAAGTAAATGAATATAAAAGAACTGTTAAAATTTGCTGTAGGAAAAATAGAAGGTAATAAGAGTTTATTAGGAATCCAAAGATTCTCCTGGCTGATCTTCTTAAGATTGGTTAGTGTCATACTTGATGGGAAAATTGGCATATACATTGGCACTTTTTTCAATTTAGTTACCCTACATGTAAAGGAGCACATAGAGAATAATACCCTGTCATAAAATTTACAGGCCATACTTTTGCACCTTCATGAAACGGCCCTTTTAGCAGTTTTTTTTTTTGTTAGTGACCTATTTACAGTGAATTCCTACAGAGATGTCGATAAAGTTTAATAATGTGGTAAGTTTTAACTACCAATTACCTGATCATTATGTTGCAAAGCAAAACTATGTAATTTGTGGTGATACAAAATTTTCGAACTTCTTACATGAAACCTGTTAAATGGTGATATATTCCGACAACCCTATGATTCTTGTATGTATATGTTGAATAAGATTTATCCTGGAACATTGTCTCAACTAAAATATTTCATGCTGAATTCTATCTAGGCGAAGACAGAATTGATAAATCCAATCCTTTCCGAATTGTATGGCGTAATTGCTGGGAAAAGGGGTATTATGTGTAAGACTGTGTATTCAGAATTCATGGAACTGGTATCTATGTATGCTGGACCTAATGAGAAACTAAGAGCTGATCTATTAGTGACCTGCATCAGGTAAATTTCTTAATGCTAATTCTTTCATTGTTCCTTTTTCTTTTTGGTGCTCCTCTCGGTTCTTGGTGTTTCATTTAAAAAACCTAAATTGTAGGAAATCAACATTATGGTAAATTTCTTGATGCTAAATCTTGTATTTGACCCACTTTCTACTAACTGCTACCTTGATTATTCATTATTTTGTGGTTGCTTTGTACTGCATTCAATATAGCTGCCTCTTTGTTGAACTTGATTTCCCTTTTTTAGCTTATGTCATTGTTGATTGAATATTTGCTTAATTTTGCCACTCTGATATTGATAGGGTTGTGCCTGATAGCCCGTCGAATCGGCTGACGAGCCTTACAAGCACCCGGAAACTGGATGCAAAGAACAAGGTTGTGTTTGGGACTGGAGATTTCTGGTGCTCTCCTACTCTGACTGCAAATCAGGGGTTTGTTAGAGCTGTTTCACAGACAGGAATGTCTTTGTTTACAATTGAACATAGGTCTAGGGCTTTAGTTGGAGACTAGATATTCAATAATGTTATTGTTGATCACATGATTGTTGGTTATCTGCTTCAAAATAATCTGTTTTGCCACAACCGAACCGAAATGGGCCTTTTGCTCCCTGATTTTGCTCCGAAGCCAGACAATTACTCGATACTAGATTTTTAGGCCGTTTGAATCAACTAATAAGGGCATGTTTGGTACGGAATAGGAAGAAGTGTGAATTTTTATAGTTTTAAGGGAGAGTTTGTTAAGTAGGGCTTTTATTGTTTTTTTAAAGTGTTGAGTAAGGCTAATTTATTTATTCATACAGATTAATTGAAAGGGTTGAAAGGGTTAATTTATAAGTCAATTTACTCAAGCTCCCGAAACCTGTACCTGAACTCGTACCCAAACTTTGATAAATCATAATTATATGTTTTTATTCTAACTTATCTCTAAAATTTTCTTTGTACCTTAGATTTTAGAATTACAAATAAATCTGAAATTACTGGGTACTCATTTGTTTTTGCTAAACACAAAAGTCCTTAGTTTAGTATCCCAATCTTCTCTAGTTTTAATTGGTGTTTTAAGGTCTATATTTTTAATGGGTAAATATTAAAATATTCAAAACGTGAATAACTGTTAAAGAAGAACCTCTCATCCACCTACCATGATTGCCAAATGAATAAGGTGTCTTGTGAATTTTTGATCATTTTGGATATAAATTGATATACAAATTACAACACCAACATTATATATATATATATATAACACAAATACTTGTGTAAACTTACACACATCAAAAGTTAATCTAGAAGCTCCTTGAGGACCTTGACTCCTTGTGTACCGGTGAAGCTTTGAAAATCTGTTGGCTGTGTACGATGATAAGGTCATCTTTTGTCCCTTTTACCTACTTTTCCCCTTTAGACTTTGACAGAGCGTTCCCTACTGGCCCTCCACTCATATATAAACAACAACTGATCAAATTATTGAACACATATATATTTATCACGTAGTCTCCCTTGTATCTTCAGAAAACTGAACCGGGTTTGATCAAGTACTTGAGCCGAAATGGGTTCGGTGGCTCTGAGGCTGATGCTCACATTTCTCATGTGGGCGATTTATCTGGTTGGCAAGTGTCATTGCAAGGATCATCACTTGAACTTCTACGTAAGTTGATTAATTATAATAAACTCTTGATATATATATATATATATATATATATAGGTACTTATTGTGTTGAATGTTGTGTATGTAAAGATTGAGGAGAAAATAGTGACAAGAATGTGTCACATGAAGAGTATGATGGTAGTAAATGGTATGTATCCGGGGCCAGTGATGCGAGTCGCCAAAGGCGACACCGCCTATATAAATGTCTTTAATGCCGCCCACAATCCTTACAGTCTCACCCTTCACTGGTACGGTATTCCTTCTCATATAACTACTTTTTTTGGTAAGACATAATCCCAATGTTTTTCTATCAAAAGCCAATTGACAATAGGAGAGTCCACCAACCTTATATACCCGTCAATGTCTTATTATCGATGTGAGAACATTAATACACTACATGGATGACTATATATATATAACATAGTGTCCTATTCAGGCACGGAGTGTTAAATCCAAGAAATCCGTGGGGAGATGGTCCAGAGTTCATAACACAGTGTCCTATTCAGCCTGGCTTTAACTTCACTTACAAGCTCATCTTCTCTACCGAAGAAGGCACCCTTTGGTGGCATGCTCATAGTGATTGGACTCGTAACTCCGTCTATGGTCCCATTGTAATCGAACCCGCCCCCAGCACCACCTACCCTTTTCCCGACCCCCACGCTGACCAAATTCTCTTGCTTGGTATGTATGTGTTTCACAATATTACTAGTGTAATATCCGATCTATGTATGGATAATGGATGTGGTTTAATTGATATATAATTTAGAATATATAAGAAACTTATAATTTCATTAAATATATATGTTGTTGATAATCTTATAGTTTTAGTCATAATACTAACAAATTTAATATAAGAATGTATAGAATAACTAGTTGTTTAATATATATATATATATATGTATATAATTATAAAATAAATACATTTGATGAATTATACAACTAATTAGATGAAAATAAAATCAGGAAATATAAAGATAATAAAAAGATTTGTCGAAATTGTATATAGAAATACATAGCTTATATAATTTTAATAAAAAAAATACGTATAAAAATGACCCGTAACGAAATGCAGGAAAAAACGACCGGTGACGTTAATTATGGTTTAATATTAGTACATAGATATCACATTATGACTATATATGTGGGACCAAATTCTTAAGCTGGCTAGCTTTGTGTACTGCCATTGCCCTGCAGGATCTTGGTTCAACAAGGACGTCAACTATGAACTGATGCACGATTTAGCAACCGGCAACGGGCTTCCAAGCTCAGATTGTTACACTATTAACGGCCAGCCAGGAGACTTTGTCCCCTGTTCTACTGGTAATTACCAACTAATTAGGCCTATACTTTTAATCATCTCAGTCTTGTATTTACCATAATACCATGGCAGACTCAACATACCGATGGACAGTCGAGCACGGTAAAACCTACTTGATACGCATCATAAACGGGGCACAAAGCTCTTCATTCTTCCTTGCTTTCGCGGCTCACAACGTAACCGTTGTGGGCATGGACGGAAACTACATTAAACCTTTCACCACCAACTACCTCGTCATCAGCACAGGCCAAACCATAAACGTGCTCCTCACGGCAAACCAGCCCCGTGGCGGACGTTACTATGTTGTTGCACGGCGATACTCGAGCGAGCCTCTTGATGACATCGAGTTCGATCACTATCTCGCTAGTGCCATCATGGAGTATGATGGCAGCTTCCGCGATCCTTTGTTCCCGACCGATCTTCCCGAGTATAAGGACTATGACAAAGCAAATGAGTTTGAGGACCGGTTGAGGAGCTTGAACAGCAAGGAGCATCCGACTAGAGTTCCGCTGAATCCGACTACTAGGATGATGATCACGGCTTCCGCGAATGAGACGCCTCTTAAAACTAAGACCGGTGGTCTTGTGACGGCCCTTGCTTTTAGCTTGAACAATATCAGTTTTTTTACTCCTTATACGGTCGATATCCTGCAGGCGTACTACAGGTATGATCAATTGATGGATATGAGATTAGATTAAAATTAATGGAATAGTAAATTCATATTGCTTCTATCTATGAGTAGTAGTTAGTGGTGTAATACGAGCCGATACAAGCCGAGCATTGACATGCTCAAGCTCGGCTCTTTTATAAAAGAGTCAAGCTCGAGCCAAGCCTAAATTATGTACGAGTTTTAAATGTGTTCATATTCGACTCATTTAGAAAGTGAACGAGCTCGAGTAGAGCTTTTAACGAGCCGATCATGGGTAGCTCGGATAAAATAATGCTCATATAGTGTTATTTTAGCCGAACCGGCCAATGTATGAACATTATTTTAGCCGAACCAGCCTAGCTTTTGGCGAGTCGAGTAGCTTGTCTCATATTACATCGGCGGCAGTAGTCTAAATTATGAGCTTTTAACGAGGGGTCTTGTTAAATACACGGTGCGGAATTACTTATGTTCATCTACGCACACTGCAGCAACGCGTCATAAAAAAAAAAAATTTCTTCTTTTATTGGGAAAAATCTATTTTAAAAAAATCAAATCTGATGCACAATCGTAATGCACGTCAGTGTTAGTTTATCCGACGCCGCGCAATCGTAATGCACGTCAGTGTTACTGTGTTAGTATATCCGACGCCGTGTATTTTAGCTGTCCGGGATATTTATCATCAGCTATTTTGCGATGCAGGAACATAAGTGGGATATACACAGAAGGCTTCCCCAACGAACCACCGGTGTACTTCAACTTCACATCAGACCAATTGGGGAACAACTTCTCATTGCCACTGCTAGCCACCAGAGTAAAGGTCTTGGAGTACAACGAAACCGTGGAGATTGTTTACCAAGGAACCAATGTCTTAGATGCTGCTGTCAACCACCCTATGCACTTCCATGGATACAACTTCTATATTCTTGGCTACGGCTCAGGCAACTTCAACCCGGATGTCCATACCAAGACATTCAACCTTATTGACCCTCCTCTTGTCAACACCTTTCCGCTTCGAAGGAATGGTTGGCTTGCCTTGAGATTCATCGCTGCTAATCCAGGTTTGCGGATATCTAGTCTTATCCAAAAGAAACAACATATGAATGTTTGATGATTACCATTTGATGCAGGTGTGTGGCTTTCACATTGTCATTTTGACCAACACTTCAGCATAGGCATGAGCACAGTCTTCATTGTAAAGAATGGGAAAACTGAAGGAACCAGTATGCTTCCGCCCCCAGCCATGCCCAAGTGTAAGGTGACAACGGTTATCCACGAGTTCAAAGATTCACACGAAAAACTCGTTCACTGGGATAGTTAGGAGATATTGGTTTGATACCCTGCTATTTAACCTACATACTAACTCTTGATCTTTACCTCCTTAGCTGGATCCTGTCTAGAAAGCTTTAGCTCCACTTTATGTGTAACAATAAACCCAATAATAAATATTTTCCTGGACAATACCTAAGGCAGCTTTTAATATGATCAAAAGATAACTTGAGCAAATAAAATTGTAAAATGGTTAAAGGGTCATCGTTCTGGTGATTCAGAAGAAGGATCAAAATCATGGCTTTGCTTGCACCTACTGTGTTTTGTATGCCTGTATGCAACAAGATTTGCAGTCTTGCTGTCACATGATTACTATGATTATGTTGTGAATGTTTGCAGCACATGACTAAAACGGCTCTGTCTTTTGGTAAAAATCTCCACTGTGATTTTTGAGCTAAAATTACAACAGAGAAAAAGGGTAAAGAACGCTGAAGAGAAAAAAGAGGACCTGTGAGCAAATGCTGATACTCCAAATTAGACAGTGTAGTTATCTGCAACTGCATGTTTCAAAACAATCATCCCTCTAGTGTTACAAAAATTGTTAGTCTTTTCAATTGATATTAAACCAACATTGTACTATCAAAATAACTAAAAAATTGTTATTATTTGAATAACTTTTGAATGCAACTACTTGCTCTCTTTTTGGTCTAGAGGAAACAGATCATTCAAACAATACACAACTCAAAAGATCAGAGATAATTGATCAACATGACACTACCTTGCTTCAGTCAAGCCACTGTGAGCATCTACATTTGGCCATGGATTTTTAACCTAGACTTATAACATGATATTAGTACCAATTAGAGCATAATTTTTCACTTAGTAACTCAATATTATATGGAAAATGAGAATGAAATGAAGTATATCAAAAACATTAAAGACATAATGAAACATTAGTATATAAACCATTATGCAACTTCCTCATAGGCTTTTTCTTCTTGAAAAAGTTGATATACAAAAAATATACCTCTATTGAAATGATAATATACCTTGCCAAGCTCTGTAAGAATTGTAGGCACAACTTCATATAGCGTTGATACCTGAATGACAAAGCTTGAGTTCGATGTCATATACTAGCCATTGTGCGGATTGTTGGTGTTTTCCCATTGGAAACAAATCTCACAGTCTACCGAAGCCCTTTGGACACCCTTTTTTTTACTGCTCGACTGATGACTAGTGTTGCTCATGGAAATATTTCAAAGTTATATGATCCGTGTAAGTTTTCAAGTTTCAGCCTAGAAAATATGGCGCACATGCATTTTCTCAGTCATATCAGCTTGAACTATCGGCCTTGTCCGGGCCTACAATGGACAGCTTGACTGATATCACAGCGGAGTGTATTTTACATCCTGCAATGCAACATATGATTTTGGCCTTACAATGGGACTCTGCCTCCAAATATTCTATACCTCGGAGAAGAACATACTGCGATATAAAGGTGCATTGTGGTTGCACCTGGATGATTACATTTCAATACATCTTACAGAGCTTCCGGTCAAGGTAGACTGTTGGCCCTGTACATCAAATATGGATTACTATGAGATATGATTACAAACTACAAATCAAGTAGTATAATATCAAATTGCAAATAGACATCATGTCAATGCTCAACCTAAATATCTAGTAATAGATATGTTAATGAATGTTGCTCACAAAACATGGATATCTGCATCTTGCGGTGTTAATCATAAATACATAATTCGGATATGATGTAACTCGATACGACGCAACCTTTCCAAATCTTCTACCAACTTTGTATACATAAGAATAGCCGATCTATTAGATTAAACTCGTAAATCACAACTATATCAATAACAAGCATGCTATATTCCCAAACCGCAAGAAATTCCTATAAAGACCGTCTGAACAACACCATTTTCATCCTGAAAGCAACGGATTCAACCAAAACGAGATAAAAAGATCATCATCCGGATACAAATCCTTCTTAAAAGTGAGGAATCAAATGTCAATGTATAGAACTTACAGCTGGGGAGCGGTGTATTGATAGAACAAAGACACCTCTATTGAACGACATTGCAACGGCATAAGATGAACACCTACAACACCACCAACAACTAGCATAATAGATCAACAGAATTAACAAATCAGAGAAAGAGAGAAGTAACTGGCGACAATCGTGCGCAAAACTTTCACAAAAAAATTGGAGGGGAGGGAAATCGAAACACCTGAAATTTCGAAAAAGCAAAATATAACACGGGAGAAGGTTGGATTAGGAATAGCAATGGTCGGACGATGTCACCTAAAATTTTTATCCGATCCGTATCATTCGTCACCCTTACCCGTACTCGTCGGGTGAACGGTGGATCGGTTTTTTTTTTTTTTTTTTGTGAAATTTAACCCGTTTTCTTATCAAGTATTCAACCACAAATTTAAACAAAATAAAATTGTGTAATCTAAAGTTAACTATAAAATTTAATCTGATTTAAGACTCAACTAATATGGTTGGAAAAAAATATAAATTCGAAACATTTTACATGACTTCACAACATATAATGAATGAAAAATAACAAAAGATTATGAACACACGAGTTGTCACACTTTATTTGACTCGTTTCTTTAGTAATAATATTTTTATATGTAAAAAAAAATATATTTCCTTATATGTCATTAAAATATAAAAATTGTTATAATAAAATGGGCGATGAATGCGGATGATGGGTGTGGGTGATGGGCACGGGTGGTGGGTATGGGCACTCTAGTTCACCTTACGCTATTCTTTTGCTCCTCTTCCATGATGAATTAAAGCAAGACGGTGTGTTCGAATTCTGATTGCTTTTACGCGAGAAAGGGGGACCACCCTCTAAGCCTAAGTATTCCTCAATGACCGATAACTTACAAACGGGTGGTGGGTCGGGTGATGGGTCTTGAGATGCTCACCTCTATCCGACCGCCCCATCACCCGCTATATTCGTCATCCAATTTTCACCCGTATGTTAGCGGATTTTTACCCGTTTTTTCGGGGCGATTTCCGGACATCCATCGGATGCTGGACCGCAGACCGGGAGCCGGGACCGGTCTAACACTACAGTCACCATTTTACTTTTTTTCCTTTTTTTTTTGTGAGACATTTTACTTTTTTCTTAAAGGAAACATATCTACTTATCGGTGTGCAGAGTCCAGACCAAGAGATTATTCAGGAAACGTATGTACTTGACGTAAATGCCCCTTCTTTTAGACAAGGTTAATTTAAGAAGCCATTATAATACGGTACTCCCCTATGTTTCGAGGTGTTGTAAAGTCTCAACACTCACAGATCGTTGTGGTTGTTGGTATCCTTCAGGATGGAGGCAGCAATGGGGTTGATGCGAAGGATCCATCCAAGGCAACAGGATACGGCTCTCTCTGCCCTCCTGGGCCTTATGCCTGATTATTCCTCCGATCTCCTCTCTCAAGTGGATCTCCCTCTCCAGGTCTCTCAGTCGCTCTCTTAATTTCTTAATTTCCTTATCCATGTCTCAGATTCCAATTTTCCTCACCCAAAATATGACCTATTTCTTCGCCCTAGATTCAGATTTCGCACTTTCTAGGTTTAATTTTGACTCGACAGTTTCGGATTTTGATTCCTGTGTTGTTTGTGGGCTGAATGGTAAAGGAACATACATGATTATAGTCGTTACTTAATATCCGTTCTTGTCCAATTAATTTCCTTCCATTTTCGGCCATCATAGATTCAGAAGTGACGTTTGTACTGAACTCATGCCTTGTTTAGGTGCTTTGTTTTGATCAGATTTCTTATAGTTAAAGTGAAAACAAAAGCAAATAATGTACATTTATTTTAGTTTCCTGTTTAAATTGTGGATGTGATGAAAAAGATCTATTGCCCATTTATGGGTAGCTTGTCCTAAATCCTAATCATATGACATCAAATTGATCATATACTAACCGTTTATAGTAATTAGTAAATACCAAGTAACTGGATACAATTCCATATGTTCCATCTCAAACAAGAGAAAACAGCACGATTGTGTCGCTATTATGCCTCATATTTTTATCTAAATCAATATATACTATGCTCCATCCCAAACAAGAGGACAGTAATCTTATACAATGATATATATCTAACACTTAAAGTGATTACTTGTGAGGATGCATTTCTTCCCTCTTCCTTACTCTCTTTCCCCCCTATCGGTATTCCTCAGTAATTCATAGGGGAAATGATAAAGAGATCTTGGGCCTGTTTATACTCCAGAAAATTGATTTCTTGCTTGCAATGATGAGGTAGTTCGGACTTGGACCTGCAGTACTATCTATAGTTCACAGTTCTTCAGGCACTGTGTAGTGTGTACATGATAAGAAAGAGCCCTTGTTGCTATTAGTGATGATCCTCAATGTTATAAACATACCTCAAACCTCTCACATAGCCAATAGATGAAGCTGATGATGCATCTTAAACTTCTAATTGATCAACGTTCTCTAATCTCTAAACACAATCCATGTCAAAAGCATCAACCCGAAATCTGATAGCATATTGTTTCCATTAACTAATCAACCAGCAATGTTCTGATTTGGCAAAACCAACTTGTAGTCCATATGGGCCCTTATAAACATAGCCTTTTGGGCCCCCTTGTACACGCACCTCAGCTAAAAGCTTGGGAGGATTTTTTTTTTTTTAAATGGACTGCACACAACTCTACAAAACACACATAAAGCTTCCTACACAATCAGTTTGGTTTTGGGGAAGCACCCACCTCAATTTTCGGGGTCCTAATTTTTCAAGAGATTAATAAAAAAAATCGTAGAAAATCTTACTATAACTTGGCACTTAGTAATATTATTTTAGCTTCATCTGTGAAGTTGTAACATAGATGATAGATCAATGTCTTTTCGTTGTCTCGAAAATCCGAATGCTGGAAACTTTCAAGAGTCGTGTTCTTTTGTTAAGAATGGATTATATATATGGCGTTTGTTTATTGTACTTTACTTTTGGAATTATATCACGTTGACATAAAATCTTCTGTGTTGTGGAAACAGGTTCTGCGTGATGATGACAGTGGTAAGGAGTTCATATTGTGTGAATACAATAGGGATGCTGATTCGTATAGGTAATGAATACTGCGATTTTCTTGTTTCCTTTTTCTCATTCTTATACACCTGCTTTGGGCTGGGAAGAATCCCATTGTGTAACTTTAACTGTATGGGAATGCTTGAAATTGAGATGCCACCTTTTTCTAAGTATATGGGATCAACTTGCCGTTTGGTCTTTGTACCCTATTCGGTTATGCCCTTGGAGAAATATGATATGTTTTTTTAGTACTTTCATATGTATTAATCATCAACTTATAACTGAACTTGAATGCGCTCTTGTACCTATATCAATTGTAGATCACCCTGGTCAAACAAATACCATCCTCCATTGGATGAGGCCCTTTACCCGTCTCCAGAGCTCAGGAAACTTGAAATTGAGGCAAACGATGTATTTTCCATATACCGTGACCAGTGAGGTTCTTTACTTGCCTCTTCCTTGAATTTGTCTTGGTTCAACAGATTCTAGTCTTATGAGATTTCATTATTTCTGTTCTGAGATTTTAATAGATGACAAAATGCAGCAACCTTAATTTACTGAGAAATTGGTAGGTATTATGAAGGTGGTATTTCATCTGTTTATATGTGGGAAGATGACAACGAAGGATTTGTTGCCTGCTTCTTGATAAAGAAAGGTATATTGACTTCTTGCAGTCTACTTGTGAAACCCAATAAAGTAAACTAACTTTTCATTATTTTGGTGTAATATATACAATCTAACACCAATCTGTGGTCTATGTTGAGGTCAAATGAAGATGGATCGAAGTATGCTCATGGAAGAAGGGGTTATTTGAATGAGGGGCAATGGGATGCCATCCATGTTATTGAGGTACTCCGTTTGGAAAGTTTACAGTTACATGTTTAAGAGAAAGTGTGAAATTTGCTTATTTCTAATGCTTAGTTTTGTTATGTTTCTACTCTTTATTTGATTTCGTGATATTATTTGGCATTAGGTTGGACCTGATGAAGATGGAATTTCCCGTTACTGTTTGACAAGCACCGTTATGCTGTCTATGACTGCGAATAACCAGTCTGCTGGGAAGTTCAGTTTGTCTGGATCTATTAGAAGACAGGTATTAGCTTTCTGCCATATTCTGTGTATTCATGATGTCTTTTCCTGATCTCAGTTGCGTGTGTGAATATTAGGATGATAGGAAGTCGTACACTCGTTCTTCTGGGATGGCCCGAACAACCTTAATTCCACCCTTTATGTATTTATTTATTGTACTATAATCACGTTGAAAATATTGTTTTGACGTTTGAAAAATGTGACTAGAGATCTTCTTGATGCACTTCAACAGATGAAATGGAGAATTTTAGATTGGCAATTTTCGAGGGTAGAGTATAGCTTGAATAGTTATCTACATTTTTAATTGTTTGCCGTCTTGATAATTGTCTCAATGCTAGTTTTTTCTCAAATTGTCAATGAGTTGATCTGTCTCTCTCTTTCCGCCTTATTGGTGCAGATGAGCATGAAACTAGCTATCTCTGAGGGCCACCTTTGTAACATGGGAAAAATGATAGAAGAGATGGAAAGCAAGCTGAGAAACTCTTTGGATCAGGTTTTTTTTCCGCATTTTAATCATAGAATTCAATGAATGTCTTATGTTCATCCGATCTCATCTGTATACGGTTTTACTAAACAATAGGTTTACTTTGGGAAGACAAGGGAAATGGTATGCAATCTGCGTCCACCGTCAGAGTTAGCGCCAATGAGGCTGCCGGACAGCTGATCTTTCATGGTATGCCATACCAGTGATGTGAAACGATTTCGAACAAAGATTGAAATTTTCAATTTCTGTATTTGTTTACCATTTTCTTGTTGTGTTTGGATTGATTGACAATTGTTTTCTTGTGTGCTTTAAACCTCTATACACACCCTGGAGCCTTCATTGTTTCTTCAGTGGTTTGCATGTAAGGAAATGCTCTTTTCTATAAGGGTACTATATCGTAAAACCCTAGTTTGAACGTATATTATTTTTAGCACGATAGATCGAGCCAAAAATTGTGCTGCTAAAATATTAATATACTAGTTCGTCACTTGTGCCTTGTACGTATATTCGTTAATAAATGTGTTAATAAATGATTGTACGTATATTTGTTAATAAATGATTGGAGACTTGCATATGCGAATTTATCTTAAATGTTTTACTAACTAATTTTTTTGGTTAGATCCTCTTATTATGAATTACCTTTAATTAGTTATAATTTAAAATTGAAATAGTTAAGATTTGCAATCTAATTTGGAACTTGTTTACTTGCATATTGGTTTATTTTCAAATTTATAAACTAAAGTGAGTTTATACGGGTTTATAGTTTATTATCGGGTTTATTTCTCAATGGGTTTATATATATATAATAGGTTGTTTACTTGTAATTTATTTTTGTTCAAAATATACTTATGCCCTTACAAAAACCAAAGAACGACGGAGAATGAACAGGCATGAACAAAGAATAAACTCATAGAGAATTAAATCAATCTTTAAGTAAACACGCACAAATTTATACTTAGGGTTTATAAACTAAATGAAACAGAAATAAACTACAAGTAAATAGGCCCTTGATCTTAATATTTTGTTAACTTATATTTTTTAAAAGTTTCGATTTTTTAGAAATTAAAAAAATACTTAATTTATGAGTTTTAACAAATTAATATTTTTTTTAAGAAAGTAATAATTTTTTATTACACTCATAATCCTAATATTTTTAATGACATGTAAAAATTAGTTGTCAAATTATCATTGGAGTTATATTTTTCTTTTCGAAAAAATAAAATATATTATTTTTTATAAATACTTTGTTGATAATATCTATCACTTTCAATAATTTTCAAAGTTGTTATTATTTTGAGTTTATTTAATAGTTGTTATTATTTTGTGATTTTTAAAATCTTTTTATTAATATTTTTATTTTAATAACTTGACGTATGATATTACAGTTATTAACCGTTTGATAATTTTTAACTTAGACATGCGACTTATATTATATAATTCTCTTTCATTTAAGTTTTAATATATTATTATTTAATATTGTTAATTTAAATTTTATGATTTGTTTACCCTTCTGTTTTTTGTTAGTATATGTTTGCACAAGACTTGTTATTATCTTATATACTAAAACAATTCGTGAACTGATACTTGGCTCAACTTCGTGCCGTTCCCTCATCAAATTTATGGTGTTGTCTATTCATTAATCCACATCACGTACTCTATTATTTAATTTAATAACTCTAATTCTTTATGTGATTGATATTAAATTTAATATTCGAGTATTTCAAAAAATATTGTCCTATAATCCTTTTTCTTGATTGTTATCGTAAGACAAGTCTCACACAACACTTAAAACAATTTCAGATCATCAAATATTTTTGTTATGACACGCAATTAATTATCAGTTCATGAGATAAATCTAACAATAGTTATTCTAATAGAAAATGGGCCCTGGTCACTTGAGAGAAGGTGGACCCCACATATATACTTCCCTCCACTGGCCTGTGAGTGCTGGCCCTTGTGCACCGCCAGAAACCACAAGTCATAATTACTTTGACATGTGGGGCATCATCAATGTTTAAGTACACAACAAAATTAAAAAAAAATGAAAATCAATATTTTAGTGATTTTGTACATTCACAAATACCCAGTACCAAGTTCTATTGGTTTCCCAACCAATTTCAGTATACATTCGATCCTATCTCAAGATTTTTGAATGGTTTTACACTATACGGATGATGAAGCATGCTTCTCGCACCCGATCAGAGGTAATCTCGTTCTCTCTCCTTTTTTCTGGACATTCTACGTGAAATTGAGCTCCATTTTCTGTGATGTTTCTCCCCGATTTGGTTTTTCAACGGATTATCAATTGAACTTAGTAGAAATTTGGGGCAGAGGGGTTGGAGTTGGCCTGAACTGTGTTGTTTGGATTCCACCTGCCTACAGCTCTTGTCGAAGGTGGTTCTTCGCAAATGGCTCAACATCTCCTTCAAGGATTCCGATTTCAGCGCCGATACAAGCGACGACGATGCCGACGACGGCTTTTTTGACATACCTGGTAAGCTTTTCATTACTTACTGCAATGCTATATTATAAATTTTGATGATTCTGATCTCCGATTTAGGTATGATTGAAATGAGTTAGCTCAATTGGCAAAGTTGTTGGACTTCCATTATATTCTTTGCTATAACTCCGTCAAGGTCCATAAAGATAGGATAGGAGAATTCCAATGAGTTATTGTGCTCACCTGTTAAAGAGAGGATTCTTAGTATTTCAGCTGATCCGCAGGTGTAGATTTGAAGTTGAATTCCACACTCCACAACAATATATTTGCTTATGATGCAAATTTGTATGTCTTTTGACTGCTTTACAATATATTAAAGTATTAAACTACAATTACCCTTGTAAAATACATAAAACATCAGTTTGAAGTTCTTGAGATGATTATGAAGTCTGACAAAAAAGAGAGTTGCTTATCGAGCTTTCAAATTCATTTTTAGTGGAAACTGGTTGTTATTGAATTTTAGTTCATTCCATTGAATGGATTTACTACCAGAGAAACTTCTTAGCCCAAATATGTAATATATGCCATTGAATAGGTACTAAATTTGAGCAATGACATAAAGTTTAGCAGTGCGAAAATGCAACCAACAAAATTTAAATTAAAATCTGGGTTTGCAATGGATAATGTTTGTGATTTTCTGCTGGCATAGGGTCCGTTTGGTGGGTACTGACTATGGGATGAAATGAAGATTATAAGATTATGGGATGAAAGTGAGAGATTTTCTTCATCCTCATTTACATAGATTATAGAATTATGGGATTATGGGATGAAATAAAGATTATAGGATTATGGGATGAAATTGAGAGATTTTCTTCATCCTCATTTACATAGATTATAGAATTATAGGATGAAATTAACATTTCATCTTCATCTCATGTATCGCGAAACAGGCCCATAGTAGGATACGGTATCAGGGATTCAGAGAGTAATGGAACATGCTTACGTGCTTAAGAATTGATTATTAAATGCTGCCTTGCTAAGCATCTTCGGGGGTGCCTTATCATAATTCATTAGTGTTTGAGTAAGGCTCTATGGGCTTATCTTTGATCATTGAAAACTTGTCAAACTTTCTACACTTATCATGCTGTTGCGATGTTCATTGTTATCTTTTTGCTTGTGTTACCATGTTTCACTTGTATAAATTTCAGAAGAAATTCCACTGCTGAGAAGGCAAAACTCTGCGACTTCCAGGTCCCAATATATAAACAGAAAGGAAATTAGGTAATTTGCCAAAATTTAAAACATAAGTTGCTAGCATCAGCCTTGATTGATTGACTACACCCTATTCAAAGTAATGGATTCTACAAAGGTTCACAATTCTAACCTTCTTCTCTACCCTCTTTTTACTTCCAGAATATGTTCTGGGACATGGAATGTTGGAGGGAGAGTTCCCCCTGACGACTTGGACATTGATGAATGGCTAAATATCAGTGATCCAGCTGATGTGTACGTGATAGGGTGAGTATGTTACTGATTTGAATATTTGAAGGTAGTATCTTATTGTGTGTTTCCATTTTTTTCAATTTTATGGCTTTATTGCTTGGTCGCCACATGGTTCATCGTAAGATTAACAAAAAAGATGATATTGCTGCTGGTCTACTTGGTTTTCCTTATGTATTAACGTTAAGACTTAGCTAGCTGACATCCTGCAGCTGACTTTATGGCTTTATGATTCTTTCCCCCCCATTGTGTAGTTTTCCATTTATGTACACAAATCTTATATTGGCTTATCAGTCTGCAGGAAATCGTACCACTTAATGCTGGAAATGTTTTTGGCTCTGAAGATAATCGCCCAGCTTTAAAATGGGAAAAAATCATCAGGGAAGCATTGAATAGAGTCCGTTCGAATAAGAAGTATAAATGCTTCAGTGACCCTCCTTCTCCTTCAAAGTTCAAGCCATCTGATGATGCACCAGATATAGAAGATGAATTATTACTTGATAAATATGGTGATGATGAGGAAGTTCATCCTATAAAGGATGATCCCTGTGGTTTTTATGAAGGTGATGGTACAACAATAGAGTCTGTAGCTTCAGATGGAAATGATTCAAATCCTGTCACTTTCAGTGCCAAAGACCTACGGAGGCAATTTTCTTCTGTTAAGAGAATAGACAGATCAAGGTGTTTCCTATCAGGTCTCTGTGAGATGAATGAGGAAGAATCCACCCCCCTATTGACTGCTAAATTGTCTAAAGCATTTAGTGGAACAGAAAGAACGATCTGGCCAGAACCACCATTGAACTTGCTGTCGCAGCATGTTTTTGACAGAAAATGCTCTTTTGGTAAAAAAACAAAATCGTTCAAATCCATAAAGTCTATTGGAGCAGACAGATCTTTCAATCATATGATCAATGATGATCCAAGAACCTCATCAGCTGCCTCTGGGCTTGCAAAACTTGATCTTGAAAAACTCATTCATCAGAGGAGGTCAGAGTATGTAAGGGTAGTCAGCAAGCAAATGGTTGGAATCTTTCTTACCATATGGGTTCGTAGAGGATTGCGAAAACATGTTAAGAACTTGAAGGTATCTTCAGTGGGTGTTGGTGTTATGGGATACATCGGCAACAAGGTATAGTTTCCATTTTTAATTCTAATACTCATCTTTTTTAAATGTCCCTTTCTTTTTTCATGTGATGTTTAGTTGCAAAGCTTATTTATCAGCTTAATATGAATTGGTACATAAGTAGAGGTTTTAAGAGGTGCTGTTTAGTTGTTTTATTCGAGCATCACTTATGACTTTTATTTTTGGAGAACCTTTAATTAGTTCATGGAGCAAATTAGGATATCCTTTTCAGTTTCTAGGAGTAGCCAAAGGGCTCCTTTTTCCATCTCGTATCCAAAATAAGCATGTACTTCACGATCTACTTTCTTCTATTTACTGACTTTTGACAGAGTTCCTAGCAATCGCTACAGGGTAAAATGAGTGCATCCTTCAGCAAAATGTTTTAAGATAACAATGATTTATGGATCAATAAGTGGTTTTTCATTGTTTAATGAAGTCATTTGCTAATAGATTCGAATTCTACACTAAGGAAGTATAGTTTGCAGAAATAAATGGTCATTTGCCCCTTTTGGATCAAGGGATGTCTCTTTAGTTCCATGAAGCGAAAAGCAAAAAGAAATTTACGTCACCTTTATGGTGTCATTTCTTTGCTATGTTCTAATGTTTTGCGTTCCATTTTTATCCATTGCTTTCTATTACACATGTGTCAAGACTATCCAACTTTACAGGGTTCGGTTTCTGTTAGCATGTCTATACATCAGACTCTTTTCTGCTTCATATGTGCGCATCTTACATCGGGGGAAAAAGATGGAGACGGACTAAAGAGAAATGCAGATGTATACGAAATCCACCGAAGGACACGCTTTTACCGTGGTGATGGTTTCCCCCAAAACATCCTTGACCATGAGTATGCACTTGAAACTTGTATCAACTCTATAATTCAACGTCTTAATTTGAGATTCTATGGAATTATTTCCGCTAATGTCCAATTCCTCCTGTTCAGTGTTATGAAATTTCTCCTTCCATTCCATTATGGATAGAAGATCTTGTCATATAAATATTTTATTATTAATTGTTTCACATTCTATGCTATGGTTAAAGCAATTGTCAGGTCATTTAAACTGAATAACCCTCTACACTCTACAGTTTGACTATGAATAGCATTTTGGTGTCTTAACCACTCACTATCAAGATAGAGTAGCTCCTATCCTTCTTTATTTATAAACTTCGTTAAAGGTATCAATAAACTTCATCAAAAGCAATGATCATTTCCAATTCAGTTATACATATAGGTCAAATTATTTAAGCTGCATAAGTTTTCTTTTTCAATGCATTGAGGCTTATCTCCAATTCTTTATCTGAAGAGATGGTTTCGTTTTCAGGAGAATAATCTGGTTGGGTGATTTGAATTACCGTATCAATTTGTCATATCAAGAGACTCGAGAGCTAATTTCTAAACAGGACTGGACTAAGTTGGCTGAAAGGGACCAGGTATGATCCTACTCCTGCACATATGTTTGTCCACATTTGGTACATATTTTACTGCCTTTGCTTACAAGTTTTGAACATCAAGTGCAAACCTACTATCGGAGTGTCATTATTCAACTGAATATCTCTTATGTTGCAGATATTTTTGCTGATAGTTAGCCTCCTGTTGCAAATGATAAGAAGTAAAAATGAATCCTAACTATATAACTGAAGCTATCACTTGAAAACTTAGTTGTTGTTGTTGTTGGGTACTCTATATCGTTTATAACATTCGATTTATCCTCAACCAGAAGGAAGAAGTTGTAGGTCTTCTTCAGGATTCAAGGTTCAGTTTGTTCTTTGTTATCTTCTGAGGAGACTTCTTCAAGGCTCAATATTGTGTTTTGATCTTTTGATTTGAGATCTAACAACTAGAATATTTTGATTAGAAATTCAACTACCAAAGATATAAACTTTATTGAATGTATGATTAATCGAATGACTCTAAACATAAGACATAAGATCCTTGTTTAACCTTCTACCTCAATTACTCCTAGTAGGACTAGACTATTAAAAGATAAGATAAACTATTACTAATATAAAAATATCATCAATTATGCTTATTAAACCTAACGTAACTCAACAAGGACTTATCCCTATTAGCTGGCCTTGTAGATAGGGTCAAAATTCTATAATCTTCTATGCAAGGTTATAAACATTTCAGTCTAGCTATCTTGTTTTTTCCTACAGTTGGAAGTTATGTAATCTTGTGCAAATGTTAAGAATGCTTCCCATCTTTTTCGTTTATGATGATGACTTAGATGAGTATGAAATATTTGGTTTCAATCTTGGATAAAACTCATTTGGTGTCCCTTTAAGGCAAGTTAGTTAGAAGTACTTACTAATTGACAAGCAGCTGATATTGAATTAAACTGCAATACAAAATATGGCTAGACGTGTAAATTTGGCATCATTGTGCAGACTCTTAGTTTCCTAATAACCAGATCCATATGCATGTGTTAATATGATTAATCCTCATTTCCATCTCATGTAGTTTTTTCCTCATGATTATTGATTTTGTAATGGTATGTACTGAGGGAAACCAGAGTCATCATTCATCAAGATGAGGTACTTAATATTACGGAGCAAACTAGTCTTGTAAGTTGCAATAACAATTTATTGAATTTTGTAACTGAATTATTAGGAGAGATTCTGAAAGACCTTGTGAAGTTTGTTGAATCCTATGACAGGCTTGAACTCACTTGATGTTTTGCAGTAGAACAAGTAAAACCAACCATAATAGGACATAATCGTAGGCACTTCACTTGAACTTGGATCTAGCATTTTCATTTCATCTTTCTCTGTCTTCATTGGTGATCATTGTGTCAGCTGAAACAAGAGCTAAGAGAGGGTCATGCATTTGAAGGATGGTTTGAGGGTGTGTTGGATTTCCCACCTACTTATAAATATGAACCGAACTCAGAGAAGTATTATGGAGAGGATCTTAAAGCAGGAAGGCGCAACCCATCTTGGTATGTTTTATTATGGAGAGGATCTTTTCTTTAAGATCATAGGCCGATTGGGCTAATCGGCCGGATACCATGCTGGGGATGGTGTGCAAGCTGGTTTAGATCACTGGCCGATTAGGCTAATTGGACAGATACTATGTTAGGGATCATGTGCAAGCCTAACACATAAGCCTAGTGGAGTTTCATCCTAAACCAATTGGCAATAGGAGTGACACACAAACCTTATATATTAGGCTCGCAATCTCCCAACTTTAGATTTGAGAATAAATTATCTCAACAATTGTCTCTCTATGTGAACACTGAAGTAATTGACTTGACTTTCGTGTGAGTCTTTGAAGTGATGAGTTATATACTTATATAAATGCAACCGGCCAAAAACAAAAGAGAGAGTAAAGTCAATAGACAAATTAAAAACTGGTTGTTATGTCGGCAACCCTTCACTTCAAAGACAGAAGTCCATTTGACTTCTTTGCATGGAACAAACCTATCTTCGGAGAAACTATATTAAAAATTCAGATATCATTTTAGTCCTTGGCCAAAAAGACTTGCTTCAATTTCGACTTTTTGAGGTCCTATTCATCTTTAATTCTTTATGGTACCATTTGAACTCCTGTAGAAATCCAATTTAGATCCTCCTCAGATTTTTTCCTTGAGCAATCACAATGATTATATTCTATTTCAGTACCTATTTGATATATATAAGAGAAGGTGAACCCCTTTTGTGTTAAAAGGTGGATCCTGATCTTGTATTCTAAACCATCTGATTAAAAATCACAGCGCGTCGGAAATATTAACAGTAAATATCCCTCGTCAATATAAGACCTCTATCTACTTCATAATCATAGAAAGTTCTTATAGGATTTGCGAAGTTACCCTGGAGTTGGAATGTATGCCATCGAGCTGACCGTATATATATTGGGATAGACAATCATGTGCAGATAAAGAGAAGGTTCATAGGAAGATTATATTTGCATCCAGCTGTTGTCTATGCAGTTTACTAGTTTAGTAGTCTTTCATGATCTAATTATCCATGTATACTGGGATAATCTAAATACCATTTTCTATCAGGTGTGATCGCATTCTTTCCTTTGGAAACGGAATTGAACTGCTGAGTTATAAAAGAGCTGAACTTAAGCTTTCTGATCATCGACCCGTAGTTGCTACTTTTAAGGTTGAGGTGGAGGATGTTTGTCCTAGGAGATTGCAGCGTGCTCTTACATTTACAGATGCAGAAATTGAACAGCAGGAAGTAGTATCTGACATTGGTAACAGCGGTTCATTGATCTAATTGAGAGCAGAAGAGGTATGTGTTTAAAATGAAGTGTCAAACTTTGATGTATTGAGTTTCTTTTTGAAACTTTAATATGGATGGAGTAAAATTTTCAGCACTTGTGATACTTCCTGGACTGATTGACAATGTGAAATAGTAGCTTCATGAGAGATTTCGATCCCGGCTAGCATACTCCTTTGAGGTGTCAATCGGATGATTTCGCCGGGTTCGGGTTAGGTCATCTCGGGTCCAGGTTAGTTGGGTCATTTTTGGGTCAACCCCTTTTTCAGGTCTTTTAGGAACGGGTCTGGTCAAATCGGGTTCATCGTTGTTACAGGTCAAAACAGGTCACATCGATCGGTTTCATACGTGTTCGTTTAGGTTTTTTTGGGTTCGTTTGGGCTTCGGGCTCAAACGGACCGAGTTTATATGGGTCAGGTTTATTGGGGTTAATTCATTTCATGTTCATGCATGTTGGGATTTCATTAAATCGGTTAGATTTGTTTGATTTCGCCTAACATAGACCAAGTTTGTTCAAGCTTTGTATTAATGCAATTCATGCTTATTGAATTGGGTGGGTATGGTTAGATTTATTTATATATTATTTTTTAAAACAATGAAAAATATTACGATTTTGGGAAACTTCTTATATTACAAATGCATTCTTAATGATCCCAAATATCTTGTCATTTATATTTTCATATTATTCAATATTTATTGGTTAATTTAAAATAATGAAGTGAGACTTTGACCATAAATTGTGTGTATATTTTAGACATGTCATAATTATGACAATAAACATTTTGAATATAAAAAGTATTATGATTATAGACTATGAAATTTATAATATAAGTTATAAATTTATAAATAATAATATAAATTCAAGTATATAAAGTTTTTCTTCTTTTAATTATTTATTTATACAAATATGAATTAAATTGTTTATAATATATTTAGACATTACAATATTGTGATTTATGCTTAATTAGCAAGACCATCGTAATACACAAGTTTACTAAGGCTATTCATTTTCAATTGATCAAATCGTCTAAAAATATTTAGGATTACAACTTAGTCGGGTTTGTTTCAGGTCGGGTATGCTTCGGGTCTATTTTCATTGGGGTATATTGCGGGTTCGGATTTAATTGAGTCAAGTCGAGTTGGGTCTCGGGTTCTTTGATTTTATTTCGGGTTGGGGTGGGTCGTTTTGTTGGGTCTGATTTTAACAACTCTAATGCTTGTTAAACAAGGAGTCCTTAAAACTTTGCAACTTTTCCAATATTAGTCCCTAAACTATAGAAACCTTTGCACTCAGACCTAATTTGAACACAGTAAACAGTAGAGGTGAAGATCTATAAGATTGAGCGTCTATATGACAGACATTGTTAAAGTATTATCAGCTGCTCAGACCTTTATTTAGTAAAATAGTGAAATTTAGATTACTTGACCCCCCTTCAATCCTTCATGCTGCTACTATATTTCATGATTTAGCGATAAATTTGGCACTCCAAATTGTATTACATGACTTATTTTCATAAGACTACAATCTTGAGTCAACTCAGATTAATCAGATGTATTATTCTTGCAAGTGCAGGTACAAAATCTCACTTTATCATCATCTGCACCAGAATGAATCTCTAGGGTGTCGTAAAGTTGAATCCTATACAAGAAAGTGACCCTAATTCTTTGTACGTCCATTCTTTGTAAAGTAACAATGTCATATATGCATCATTATTCATTTGTTTGTTTTCATTTCCGCCCCCCGTGGTTGCGGGTTCTCATCTGCCCTCGGAAATCCTTTTATACATGTAAAGTAACAATGTACTTTGTTTCGCCTGCTCAATCAGAATATGGATGAGATCCATGGTATACCTTTGAAATTGAACAAGACCCTACTTAGTGCCCGTTTGGTTTGGGTGATGGAATGGAAACGGAATGTAATCGGTTAAGGGGAAGGGATGAAAATGGAAATGATTTGATTACTTTCATGTGTAAAAAGACCTCTTAACAAACATAAATTTTGATTGATTCAGAATCATTCCGTTACCGGAATGATTCCTGGCGATACCAAACGAGCCTTAGATTTTTGGATTGAGTTCAGGTACCACTATTTTCGGTATGGAAATGCGGAATTTTCTACGTCTGAACTCTGAAGCTTATCGGGTTTTTCTATTTTCTCAGAAAATTTGTAATAGGTACTTTTGTATACAAACTTTTTAAAATTTTGTATTATTGATTCATACGTTTTTATATTAAAAGTTTGTAACATTTACTTTTTATATTCGTCTAATATTTTGTATTATTGGTTTATATATATATATTTTTTGTTGTATTTGTTATTTATGCTTTTTTCCTTTTTTTAGCACTGCATGTTTGGATTAAAATAACACAAAATTTAACTAACAGTTCAAAATACACAATACTTGTTAGTCATTTTACAAATAGAATTATGATATATGTTTAAATTCAAATCATATTTCTCCAAACTTAGTAAGAGTATTATATTTAATGTAAATATTTGTTGTTATTGTTATAAGGAAAAACAATCCAAATTACTCATCATCAATAAAAAAAATGTTAAATTACTTCAAATTTTACAAACAGTTATACCAAACAAATATTTTACTAATGATTATCTTACGAAATAAAATTAATCTGAACTTTATAATCATTATTAGAATATAACTTACAACAAATTCAAACTTTAAAAGAAATTTCATATAATTAATTTATTTTTTACATTATGCAAATCACTCATAATCTGTCAAATTTTACTCAAGAAATCACATTATATTTAAAACTACACAAAACTACCCCGTTTATTTCCCAACAATGAAATAATTTGTGAATAATTTATAAAATAAATAAATCATTCATTATTTGTACAACTTTACAGTGTTGTCAACAACTTCAAAATAACAATAAAATATTAAAGTGTTGCCAACAACATCACAAATACAAAGTGGTGTTAGGTGTTGTCTGTTGTCACCTATCAAACACCCAAACAAGGGTGGTTGCGTTGTCAAAATAACAATAAAGTATTGAAGTGTTGTCAACAACTTTAAAATAATAATAAAATATTGAAGTGTTGCCAACATCATCAAAAATACAAAGTGGTGTTAGGTGATTTCAGTTGTTGGTATTATTAACAACACAAATATAAAAAAACTAGAAAATAATGTTATAGCTTTGTCAACATACTAATCTAACCGCTCTCAACAACATAAAACACATAAAACAATAGAGAATTAGAAACTCAATCATTCAATAGTGAAGAATCATTCAACTACTGCCAACAACATAAAACACACTCAACAATGTAGAATCACTAAAAAAATCGATAAAAACAATATGGAAATAAATAAATCTACTACTTTCAACAAAATAAAACAGATTGAACAAAAATTTAAATCCAATTACAAATCAAATGTAAACAAAAACTAATATAACAAGAAATCACATTGCTGACAATGTGTTTGATTTGAAACCACGAAATTAGTGTTCTTTATCTAAAATCGATTGAAATGAAGTTGATGGCTTTGGTGAACAAAGAGAAATATTTTGATTTATTCTATATAGAGTGGTTAGTTTTATAATAATAAAAACGAAAGTTATAAGGGCATGACGATTGAATTACCAAATGCCAACCTAAAACGCATTCCGAATGTGTCACGGTTACGCATTGCAAATGTACATCAAATTTGTCATGGTTATATGTTCCAAATGCGTACGGATTCGCAATTTGTAATCGTGACAAATTTTCTTTGTGAATTCTACCCAAAAAAGAGGAGAAAAAAATCAGACGGTTTCGGGATCCACAACCGTGCCAATATGTCTGGAAAAAAAACTTCAATCCTGACACACAGACGGGTTTCACATGCGTGACGGATTCAAAATGCGCTTCCAGTTAACGTTTTGTAAATCAATCGCCGTGTACTCAAAATCCCTCCACTAAAAGTTAAATTTCCAATTTTTATAACTTATTTTTTAAAATTCGACGATAGGAAAATTGTCCATACCTAAACCTAAACCTAATACTTAGAAATCCAAGTTACTCAACACCGATAATAAGGTTGATAAAAATAAAATAAAATAATGATCCCTCCATATGGAAAAAATGACTAGAATATATATTCAATTAAAAGGAAAAAAAAGTTGATTATCACTTACGTGTGAATTGTGAAATGTTTTTGTAAATTTATTTGAAGTAGAAGTCCTACTACGCTCTTATTTTAAATATTATAGCCTTTTTGCGAACAGAAAAGTCGAATGAGTGAGACGAATCATTACATCAGTAAATAAACAAACAAACAACCATTGACCATTTATCTTTGACTACCTTCACACACAATTTTCTTTCTTACATATTACATTCTCATAAAATACTCCTCTTTTTAGCCATTTTTTCTACTACATTTAACAACCTATACGTATCTACTAGGCTCATTAAAATCAAATTCCATCTTGAGCAAGAACCGCGGCTTCAGATGTTGCCACCATCACGACGGGTTTCTTGAGCCAATATTGCTTCAATCTCTGCCTCGCGTATTCCTTGTAATCAAATTCAATCTTATTCACATACGCCTGCAAAAACGAACGCCGCTTTGTAAACAAACAGATAATAATCGATCTCAAAGTTCCGATTCATAGAACCGAGAAGAAGCTGCATACCGAAATGAGGCCCCACAGGCCCCAGAAGAGATGATTTGCAAGAGAGTACTTCTCTGCTCTTTCGACTAAATCGTCTACATCCGACTTGCTCACTTCTTCACCTGCTCATACACAATCAATCAAAACACCACACAAATGAAACAACGGTGTTGTTTCAGAATGATCATCCACCTCGGATAGAAAATTTACCTGAAGAACTTAAATAAGCACGCGCAAATCTTTGGCGTTCCTCCTTATCTGTCATAATTATGCAGCTTAGCTTGGATTACAATGATAAATAACTTCTTTAAGCGAATCGGTTCTTGAATTACCTGGATATTTGCTGTAGTCTAAGATGTGAGGTATTGCGGAATGATAATCTGCTGCCATCTCACAGAAGTGGTTTGCAAGATCATAAGCAATAGGATTGTAACTTGCATATTCATAATCCTGCAGAAATTGTAATATACTAATAATTATGGAAAATTAAGCATCATGTTAAACAGATACTTATAAATCACCCTTTTTTCGGATATTTTCTCTGGAAAAATCATTCTTTTTATGGGTGGCTACCATAATTTCCCCTAATATTTGTGCATAATAAATCAGTACAAATATAGACCAAAATTTTTCAATTTCCAAATATTCCACTTGAAATGACAGAAATCAATAGATCATAAGCTTACAATCAGATGAATTGATCTTTTCTCTTCGTCCATCATGATGTTACCATACTGCAAATCATTGTGGCAAAACCCAATCTGTGTACCATCATTTGACATCTCCTTTGACAGCATCTGAATCTCGTCTTCCAAACGAGTCAACCCGAATTCCTTCTCGTCCTTGATTGAACACAGGCTTTTCGCTTTCTTGACCCAGTTCCTAATCCAAACATAACAGTTAATTAAACATCAAGATAGTTTTTAAAAATATCTTAAAATCCGATTTATACCTCAGTCTGTTCCAAAGAACTGCTTCCCTTGATCCAGGCATATCAAGATTATGAAACTCCCACATCTTAGCTGCAATGCCAGCTGAAATATCTGGATCTCGGAGATCAGATGCTGATAATGTCTGAAACCAATAATTCAGATATTATTAATCAACATAAAAAAAAGAAGAAGCAATTTACATAAATTTTAAGTTCTTAACACACCCTAGCATGGATAAATTCCTCAACTCGCCCTTTCGAGAACCTTCCAAGAAGCCGAGGACCCTGTCCATGCTTAGACAGACACTCAAAAGTTCTGATTTCTTCTTCGCGGTTGAAGAACACATCAACTCCTTCACCATAAACCCTCACAAGAACTGTTCTACGACGATCAACCTTCTCAGATGGCCATATGATCTGGAAAACCTCATTTGTCATAGCTCCACTCATGTGTTTAACTTGAATCTCATTTGGGTCAGCCACATCCTCCCATTTCCGAGCTAGCTTTACTAGCAACTGCATCAGCTCTTCTGGAAGAGATCCTTCTACAACGCCGTTCATCAGTATAGCCATGGCCGGATTTTAGGAGATTATAAGAGCTGATTTGAGGAGTTGAAGTACAACTACAAGCCTGTTGAAATTGACACACAAAATCTCAGTTTCAGGATATCAAGATTTATAGATGGAAAAGATTCTCATGTTGAACAATTCAAATGGTATTAATCTAATTGCGGGTCCAATGAGAGTGACATGTAGGAGAGATGCCAAAAAAGTCAATGAAACAAGTAGTGTCATCATGAAGAAAGATCAACAAAAATATTCTAATCACATTTTCTTGTTCATATAATGTAAACCATAATCATCAAATGATTTGCAAAGCAAATTACATTTCACTCAAACCAATAATTCTTAATCAATCCAAGGATGAACAGAACAAGCAAGGGAATTGATCCTTCAATTTGTTACGCACACTATGAGAGGTTTAAGATTGTTCTGAATTAATCTGTAATAAACAAGATATGATATGAAAAAATAATTGAACTTTTAAGAACAGGAAAAGGAAAGGAATAATCAAAAGCTCGTCAGAAGAATAAAGTGAAGAAATGCACCATATTAAGAAGAGGAGAAAGAGAAGATGCTAATGTCCATTGAAATCGAAAGACGAAAGCAAGAACACTTTACTTTACCTACTTAAGATCTTTGAGCATGCGAAAACTAGGCTAAAAGTTCCTAAATAGATTTTAAATAATTGAAATACCCAGATGCCATTTGCTAGCGAACAACATAAACCGAGCTGAAACCCAATGCTTCTTCATTCTTTTTGTATTTTTGCCTGCTTTGCCTACCATTTGGCATTGATTGATCCAAAATCTAGATGCCCAGATGGCAGCCATGACAATACAGACACTAACAAATCAAAGAACCCTACAAAAAAGAGAAACGGGTCCATACTCAAACATGATTACTAATTTTGTTTTCAATTTGACAGTTGTGGGGTGAAAATTGCAATTCATAACCGCTAACACCGAAAAACAGAAGACCTACAGTCGACATGATCTAAATTGCAAATCCAATCCAAAAAGTTTCGTAAATGATTGTCTTTCTAAACAAGAATCATCATCATCATCATCATCTAGTGAATCGAGAAAAGAAACCCCAAATTGGGGGTTTTTGTACATACCCACAACAATTAAACAAAGAAACAGAAAACTGAAGAATCAGCACAGCGGGGAAGGGAGATTCAAGCAATCAATTTTGATACTCTTTCCGTTCTTGGAAGTTGCAAAATCGATCATAGACAAGTCTAGAAGCTGAATGATTCAAATATATATAGTGCATTTGCCGGCTAGAAGCCAGCCAAGATAAGTGTTCTCATCCAGCGTGTGAGACTTATCTTTTTTACTATTTTAACAAGTAACAACCGCGTGCCGACTTCTTTATTTGGTTAAATTACACAAAATCACCCTATGAATCAGCCTACTTTTTACAAAATTACCTACATATCAGAAAACATTTCATGATTTACGTGTGAGATTTTTAGTATTAAATAAATCAGAAAGTAGATAAATTTGAACACGTTTACAACCCAAAATGAATATTGAATAAATAAAATTATATTTATTTATATAAGAGTAGAGTCATGGGCCATGGCCACCGACCCTAACCACCCAATTACATTTAACATTATTTCGGACGAGAATAAGTGAATAACACATGTAATTATGTTTATAATACAAGGTTAGTACTGTAATATTTGAGTGTACCTGTAATGTTTGGTCAAACGTATTAATAGAAGAAGCAGCTGCTTATGGCCCACTTATTTAATGTATGAATAATCGACTATTAAACTATAATAATGTATGGTTCCAAGGTTCTTCTTTTCAACTTTTGCATAGTTAGATTAGATTCATACTTATCTTAATATCCTCTTGCAAAAATATTGAATTTTATTATCGTGGATAATGCACCCATCTTCCCACAATTTAGTTGAATTACAAAAATCTATAATTTAATAATGTAAAATAATAAGATTTTTTCCCCCCTATTATTATTGGGTTTGACTTCTATATAGTTAGAGAATCAACTTCACAATGAATTTGATTGAATCGTGTATCATTCATCTAAAATTAAGGGTTAAGATTAATTTATCAATTAAGACTATTAGATACTAAATAAGATTTTGATCAAAAGGAAAGATAAACTTTTTTTCGAAATAAAAGAATTATTCTCATAATAAATTAATCTTATTTATTATCAATTTATCATTAACCGCCTAAATTTTTTTATAAATAGTTTTCATTGTATAAACACTTTAGTAAATAAGATTTTGATTGAAAAAAAAAAGATGTTTTGGAAATGAAAGGATATAAAATTAATCTTAGCCATTGATTTTAATTTATTTCATAAAAAATAAAATTTTGATAAAATAAAATAAAATGGTCTTCTATTTTAAATAAAAGAAAATAAAATACTGAAATAAAAACAAATATTTGAATTGTTTAACAAAGTATTTATAATAACTTCCAAAAGACTAAAATAAATATATATTTGTATAAACAAAGTAAAAACACAACCCCAACAAATCATATATGAATTAATAACACATAAGATAATAAAATTTTATAACACTAATTTCAACGTTCACTCATTTTTTTTTAACTTAAATCGTAACATCCCTTCACTTCTTCGATCACAAAATTTTGATCATTTTTTTCCCCACTTTACTTGTATATGCATATACATATTTTTTTTGTTTAATTTCACAACTCTTTGATAAATAGTTATAGTTAACAATGTTTATCTTTTATTTCATACCTCATATATTTTGTTTCCAAAACAAAAGGTCTTTATTTCCTTTTTTTATCAAATCTTATTTACTATCTAATAACATCTACTATATAATACTAAAGCAGAAGTGAATTTAGCCACGTGTCGTCGTTACATTAAGCCACCTCGGATTTTCCACGTGTCACCACCACACTAAGCCACCTAGGATTTTGCCACGTGTCACCACCACATTAAGCCACGTCGGATTTTTGTCATGTCTTATTTATTTAAAGTCAACTATTTTTATTTTTATATTATTTTGTTTCTTAAGTAAAGATATGATATGGGATAAGAAAATATTATATTATATATAAAAATAATTTTCTATATTTAACAAATATTATTCTATTTATGTGTAAGAAGATTTCATTATATAATTTTTTTTAACTCAATGTATTTTTAAACCAAAATATACGATTGATCATTTACTTTTCACATTTTAAATAATCGGATGTTTTGAAAGCACCAAAAATAATTTGATATTTATTCAATATCATTTTTTTTATAGTAATCGGTTTATTTTATTTCATTTAAGTTTATTTTATCAAATTTTTTTTGACATAGTCAATTATTACATAAATGGAAATATTGAAACCTATTATAACCAATAAATATATTATATTATCATTATTCATATTTCTTATTTAGGATAATCTTATAATAGCGTAATTCTATACAATTTTTTGTTAGAATAGTTTTAAATTTTTGCATTTATTTTATAAAAAATTTAATTAAAAAATTGCTTAATAATTTTTTGCATATATTTTTTGAATAATATTTTTTTTGCTTATATATATATTATGATTAAAATATATGAATACTCTTATAATTAATTTTTTGACATTCCGTGCAAGGCACGGGCACTAAGCTAGTTAAATGATTAATTAATCTTAGCCCTAATTTTAGATAAATGGTATAAAATTCAATAAATTTATAGTAAAATTGATTCTTAACTTCATGGGAGACAAACTGGATTTGTTAACTTGTGCGCGCTTTACACGTACAAATTACTCAGTTTGAATCTTCTGAGTTCTGGCCCCTTTGCTGGCCCAGCCCTGTCCCAAGGCTATAATTGGTCCACGTGGCAGGGATTTTGATTTTTTTTTTAAAAAAGAGGTAAATTAGGGGTTGGGTTTAGATAATAAAAAAATTTGGTTCATTTATTTTCAAACCGAACTGGGACCAGGCGGTGAAAATGACGAAAAAAATAAAACCAAGCAAAGAATAATTTCAGTCCATTTGCAATTGGATCAGAAAAAAAGAATAGCTTCACGATATGTAGAGATTACTCCTGTACTTTCAAGTTGATGTTTGAGCAGGTTCGAATGAAGCCCCATCAATATGAAGTTGACGATCGGCTACTTATCTTGTAATTTGAAAGCAATTTCAAGAAAACAGTGTTTGCTCAAGAATCGCATCTCATTTTATCATCACTATTCAGATTCAGTGTTCGCTCAAGTGACTTTGATTGAAGCATAAACTAGATTTGGCATTGGTACATCTCAAATCCTCACGTAAATTCAAATTTTATTGAACAACTGTGGATTAGATGTTGTAGTCTATTAAATTTCAATCCTCACACTGTTATCTTTATATATATATATATATATTAGGAGTAATACTCCTTGCCACGTGTCACGTAGAAAAATACTCACTGCCACGTGTCATTTTAGCATTTAATCACATCCCACCAAAATATTAATTAAGTTTATTCATTACAAAATTATTTAACAAAATATTAAAATCAAATCTTAATTAAATTCATCCCTTCCCATCACATTTTTTTTGTTACCTGAGGTATGTATACCAGATTATAATCACATCCATAACAAATTTTAGCACTACAAAAAAAGAAAAAAATTAATTAAATCCAATTTTCACAATTAAATGTTATGGTTCTCATCTCTTCCAATCACCTTTTTTGTTACATGAGATTGTGTTATTTCTTAAATTAATTTATATATAACAATTAATTTAACACCATATGCTACTAATGTACTATTTCTATTAATATATGAATCAATATAATAAGGGGGAGAAAAATCAAAATATGAATTATTATATGGTTAGATATTTTATTAATGTATTATATAATATTATAGGTATAGTGTACAAATATTTATTGCTTATTATCTACTCTATCTAATGCAAAAAAATAGTTTATATATAATCCCTTAAAAAATATAATAACAAATAATATTTTTATCAAAACCGCGTGCAAGGCACGGGTAATACACTAGTAGTCATTTATATGAATTAATCAAAATTTTCCTTTCATATTAAATATGAACGTATTAAAATGAAATATTTAATATTAAATATGAACGTATTAAAGTTATATGAATATTAATATATTTAAAAAAATCATATATATGTGAAAATTCATAGTGTATAAAATATTTGAGAAAAATGGGCTAGAAGAACCTTTTTGGTTAACCAGATACACAATAGGTCCTAAGGTATTTTTAATTTATTTTTAATTCTTAAAAGAGGGGCAAAATGGGAAAGAGAAATTTTAAATAAAAAAAAACCCTAGCAGCCATTTTTCCACCGCATCTCTCATCGTTCGGCCTCCATGAGAACTACAACAGCCTTCGATCGGATTACTCTTCAATAACAGATCTCCGTTTCCGACTCCGACGACATTGTTCTCGTATTTGGACCCCGAAGGTCCGGCGATTGCGTTCGACGGATGAGAGGAGGAAGCGACGGAGCCATTGATGTAGCGATGGATGACAGCATCCGGCGATTGCGTTCGAAAGGTACCTTTCTCCTTCCTTTCGTCTGCTTCGCTTTCGTTTCGGTTTTTTGGCACGATCTTGGACCAGGAGTAGAGAGGTTGTCCGGGATCGTAATTTGTTGCAACTCTGTATCTCTTCTTCTTGTTCTTCAGATACCCATATTGGAATGGAAATTACTGGCTTTTTGTACAAAGTAAGTTAGTGCCCCTTTATTGCCTAATTTTTTTTTTTCCAAATCCCCTGTGGTATTTTGAATAATACTCTTTCCTGTCTTCTGATTGCGAAAATAGAAAGATGGATGATGATGATGGATTTACGCCCAATACATCCTCCTTTGGGGACATTGACATTGATTTCATGGAACAACTTCTAGACGATGGTTGCTGGTTACAAACTGCTGATGTCTCCAAACTTGTGCAGTCACTGTAACACCCCAAATCCGTAGGACTCGGAGTGCTACTAGGCTAGGATCTCACAATGGATCCTGACCCTAGCCTGACAACAAGTTCACTGAATCTTACAACAAGGCACCAATAGTTGAAAACCAAAACATAAAACTGGTATAAAAATATCAAAAGGTTTATACAACGCTACTGAGTACAAACAAAACATAACGTATATACATGGTCAAAATAACCCGTAGCCCACGCGTACGACCCTAGTGTACGGAGCCCTCAGCAGATCGCCCACTCTGGATCACTCTGCAGCTCTCCTATCCTGCAAAGTATCTACAACACGGTATAAAACCGTTAGCTAACCATACACATATATAAGAAGATGCAGGAGCACAAACACACATTAGAAAGTACTAAATACCTCATCATGATATCACGCATTTACCCGATTTAGTATCTTTATAATCATAGTCCAACACTCAACTCATATATATAAATATCTCAATATGAACGTATGTGACACGAGAAATATAACCCTCGCCTCTCGAGAATAGTACCAGTTGGAGTGGGGATCCGGTCCCACCTCCCGTGTACCCTATGGGAGTGGCCGGCCCACAGAACCATACTGGCCTTCCCGTAGAGAACCTCCAGACTCTTGGCGCGATGAAAGGACAAGTTGTCACGGCCCTACAATGGGCAATCAATAGACCATAGGTCAGTAATAACAATATCATAACACGGCTATCAAGCATATACACACACCACTCATGCACACATCCAATATAAGGATGACAGCTAAGAAAGCCTATGGACTTACCTCAACCTCGGGAGTCTCAGACTCAAACTCAAACGGCTCCGCTCTGGAGATCAACACAACCTAAACAAGGTATAACACATATATCACACTCATATCCATAACAAGGTCACACCTAGACCCAAGGGATCCATAAGGATCATATTCCAACTCGTAAACCTCAAAGCCGTAAACGGCACAAACGGTACCGTACTCAAACTCATTCTAACCTCATACTCGTACCTAGCATGCTACTATCACTCATACTAGGAAAGGAAATGATCTACCTAACTCTAGGTAGAACCGGAACAAAACGCACCTGCGTGATAAAGGGGACGCAGGGGCGAAACGCAGGCAACCGCGGGCGCGGAGGCACTCAGCCGCGGGGGCGGTGACAAAGGCCGCTGGTGACGCAGGCACGGCGCTGGCACGGCGCGGGCGCTGCGGCACAAGGTCCGCAGGTGCGGTGACTTCTGGTCGCAGGGCGGCGACACTGGAGAGAGCGATTTCGCAGTTTCTCCTCGGCTCTTCACGTGATCAAATCATATCTCTTCTATTCCAAAGCCACATAAAACATGTACATACACATACTAGCATCAATACCCTTAGCATACATCTAATCCTAAGCTAGAAAGATTGAATCCAAGGGCAGGAAGGAAAGAAAGAAAGGAGAAGCAAGCACTTACCACTCTTGTGGTCCTAAGCTGCAGGGAGAGATCAAACACCTCAAGAGCTGGCCTCCAAGCTCAGCCTATACACAACCATCAACAACAACATCCACCACACACAATTCTCAAGCCAAACTCTTCCAAACCAAGAACAAGATCAAGGAGAACAAGGGAAGCAAGGGGGACGTGAAGGAAGCTGGAAAGGAAGTGAAGAAGAAGCCCTTGATCAGCCAAGGAAAAGAATAAGAGAAGGAAATGGTAAAGCACGGATCAAGGGTCAACAAAAACGGCTGCAGCCGCAGGAAACCGTAGGGGCGGAAACCCGCAGGGGCGGCAGTCGTGCCCGCGGGTGCGGAAAGACCAATCACGGCCAAAGCCAATCTCGGCTAAGGTCCAATCTCGGTCCGAAAGACTAAGGCTCTTACACCTCACCCCCTTAAAAACAAGTTTCGTCCCGAAATTTGTACAAACTCCGAAAGCACTCAGACTCAAAACCGGGATACACTCTCTCTATCGGAGGTATCATATCTCGTACATAAGGTATCAACCCATATGACACTATACCTCAAAAGATCACACTACTATCCGGGTCGTAGAGGGACATCTCTAGCCAAACTATCATCGGGGCATGGAGAAGACATCTCCATCCAAACTATGTCCATCAAAATAGCATGGAGGTAGGAGCCATCTCCAGCTATCCCTAACAGTCGTATCACAATAGCATGGAGGTAAGAACCATCTCAAGCTATACCTAATAGTCGTACTAGCACAACAGGATCTAGTAAGATCATAAACACATCATAGCTAGCACGGAAATAAACATAGCATAGCATATAAGGACATAAGCACATATGCACGTAATCATATCGCTCCTCAGGCTAGTCCTAAGACCTACTCCTGGATCCTATAGGTATATCTATCTCCGCCTATAACTCTGGATAGTTCCTCTGGATACTATCCTCAGTCTCTCCCGTAGCCTCATCAGGTTCTCGTCTCAACCACTGTATCCTCAACACAGGAATGTTCTATAAACGCAGACATCTCATGCCTCTGCCTAGGACTGTAATAGAATGCTTGATATAGATGTGGTCCGGCTCAACCACCAAATCATCATAACTCACAGTGTGTCTCGGAGCTGGTATGTAGTCCCTCAACTGAGACACATAAAACCCAGGGTAAATCCTCGAATCTCGGAGACAGGGCTATCTGTAAGCTGCGCTCTCAACTTCCTCTTAATGTCAAAGCATCTAACACCTCGTGTCGGAGACACTCTCAGCCATACTAGGCTCCAATTCTAACTCTAGAGGTCTACGCCTCCTATCTGTATACTACCTCTGACGGCTCTGCGCAGTCAGCATACGTTCTCGAATCAGTGCTACTCGAGCCATATCATCCTGAATGTGATCAGGTGTCACACCACTGGCTGTACCAGGCTCAACCCAGCATAACGGTGTACGATATCTCTGCCCATACAATGCCTCATAAGGGCCATCCCAATAGATGCATACTATAAACACAAATTCGCAGCATATTCTTCAGCGTTTGGATGGTCCTCTCTGACTGACCATCTGTCTAAGGATGGAACGCAATAATAAAATTTAAACTCGTCTCCAGGGCAGTCTGAATCTGCTGCCAGAACCTTGAGGTAAATCGTCTATCTCGGTCTGAGACGATCGTCCTCGGTACACCATGGAGTCTCACTATCTACCTAGTGTACTCCTCAGCTAATCTGCTCACCGGTCACGTCTCTCTAATAGGAATGAAGCGTGCCGTCTTCGTCAATCGGTCCACTATGACCCAAATGGTATCAAAACTCTGGCTCAGCCTCAGTCCAATCATAAAATCCATGGTGACGTCCTCCCACTTCCTCTGTGGAACCGGAAGTGGATGAAGCTCACCTCTAGGTCTGCAGTACACCGTGTCACAAATCGGCCACATTGGCTTCAGCCCTTTCCACCAATATAAACGTCTCAAGTCTTGATACATCTTACCCGTACCTGAATGTACAGAGTAAGGTGTACAGTAAGCCTTTTGTAAAAATCTCTGTCTCAGCTCTATATCAGCAGGTACACAGACGCGACCACGGCGTCTCAAAACTCCATCTGCTCCCAGCAGGAACTGTGGTGTCTCATCCCGAGACATCCTATCTCGTATCCTCATCAGTGTCGGGCAGGTCTCCTGCTTCTGTTGGATCTCATTCAACAGATCAGGTAGAACCTCTAAAGTACTTAGCCGGGTATCCTCATCCAGAAACTGAATGTCCAATTCTAACTAGGTCAAATCCTTCAATACCCTATGGCTGTGCCCAAACAGGAGCAGAAGTCAAATGTCTCTTCAGCTCCTCAAAACCCTGTACACACTGATCAAACCATACAATTCTGGTAGTCTTCCTCAGCAAACTCATCAGTGGACGGGCAATTACAGAGAATCCCTCCACGAAGCGTATGTAATAACCGGCTAGGCCAAGGAAGCTACGTACTTCCTTGACGTTCGTCGGTGTAGTCCATGCTACTACTGCCTCAATATTCGTTGGATCCACCTTGATCCCCTCAGCTGATGATATCCCGAACGCCGATCAATCTTGGAAATACTATCGTTCCTTGAAGCTGCTCCAACAAGTCATCCATACACGGCAATGGATACTTATTCTTAATGGTCACCTTGTTCAGCTCTCTGTAATCACTACACAGTCTCAACGATCCGTCCTTCTTCCGTACGAAGAGGACATATGCTCCCCATGGAGATTCACTATGGTGAATAGAGCCCCTTCTCGGCCAACTCCTCAAGTTGCTTCTTCAGCTCCAACATTGCAACAGGCGCCATCCGATATGGGCCTTTGAGATCTGCCTCGTACCAGGCTCTAACTCGATACCAAAGTCCACACTCCTATGAGGCGGCAAACTTGACAGCTCAGCAAACACATCTGCAAACTCACAGACCACTAGAATATCCTCTAATGTTGGACTCTCCCCCTCCTTCATGGCATAACACCAGAAGGCCTCACATCTCTGTGCAAACAGTCTAGCTACTCGTATCACACTGATAACCATACTAGATTTTCCAAGGTCCCATCCTCGGAAAACCTCTATCTGTCCTAACTCGGTAGAGAGGTAACGGTCCTCCTACCTATATCTAAGACTGCAGAAAGTCCATCCATCCAATCCATACCTAGTACGACTTCTTCATGCTTTAATGGCATGATAAAGAAGTCAACTAGTAAAATACGGGTCCCTACATAAATGGGACAGTCACGAATCTCATGGGTACCTCTGACACTACTACCATCGGGTAACCCTATACTAAAGGGTAACTCCTCAATCATATCTAAACTCAAACACTTAATACAAGCATCAGATATAAAAAAAGACATAGCTCCAGTATCAAACAAACTCTAACAAGTAAACCATGGATCAGAATGGTACCTGTAACAGGCGGTGCAGCTGGCTCCTCTGCACTCCTCAGCTCAAAAACTCGGCCCTGTGGCCCTCTGGTGTCAGTGGTGCTCCCACCACGACCTCTGCCTCTACCTAACCCAAGAGCAGATCCTTGAGTGGTAGGACGATCTGGGACTCTCTGTTGTCCCTGTATCTGCTGCTGCTGAGGTGGCCTCTCCCCACCTCCCGCTATATTGGCAGGAGTAGAACCCTGTTGAGACGAAGCTCCACCATGTCTACAAAAGATAGCTCTGTGACCTCGTTCACCACAAGTGAAGCAAGTCATTATCTGTCTCGTACACTCTGGTTTGATATGTCTATACTCTGCACAGTTGAAACACTGTCGTACCCTATATATAGCCGGTGCAGATGAGGGCTGACTCTGGCGGCTTTGGCCTCGTCCTGAGCCAGCAGCTCCTCCAGTACCATTGGTCTGCCCTGCCCAGTACGCTGTCTCTTCTCAGACCCTCCGGTCTGAGAAGCTCTCCTCTGACTCGCCCGCTCACGCTCATAATCGGTGGCTCTATCCTGGTAGTCCATCAAGGACTCACAATGAAATCCTGCCATATAGGCCCGGGTGGCATCCCTCAGTCGTCGGGAAAACAAATATACATGTTGATCCACAGAAGGTGCAGCTGGTCCCAGCAATGCCAGCTCCTCCTGGAATCTCCGGATAGCCTCTGAGACTGGTACATCCTCAAATCCAGCCTCCACAAAATCCCGCAGTTTCTCCCTCCTCAGTGAGGCAGGGCAAAAACGCTCTCTAATCATAGTCCGTATCTGAACATAACTGTCAACCTGTGCTCGTACAGACCTCCACCAGTGCTGTGCTAAGTCTTTGAACAGAGTCTGCACCAACTCTATCTGCCTGTCTGCTGGACACCTAATAGACTCCAGAGCTGAGTCCACATGTCCAATTCACAGCTCAACTGATAACATGAATTATCGACCTAGTTTAGTAGAGCATATAGTTAGTTTTTCCTTTCCCGCATGCATGTTTTAGCCTTAAGTTGTGTTCTTTATACTTGTTTAATGCAACTTTGCGAGTATAGATGTCTACACACACTTTTGGTGTCTTTGTAGGTATTTTGGCGTGTTTCGGAGCTAAAACGATGCATTTGAGGATCAGGCCTCGGGATGGACGCTTAGGAGCAATCACGCAGGCACGGGAAAGGAGGAAAAGACGAGCCAAGACGAAACGCACGAGATTGGAGCAATCTCGGCCGAGATCCGAGCCAGCTCGACCGAGATCCCATATCAGAAGTTTCTGTCGAAGAATCTCGGTCCCCATCTCGGTCCCGATCTCGGCCGAGATTTGTTCCATCTCGGCCGAGATTTTTCACATTTGACCGAGATTTCTGACCGAGATTTCGTCAACGCTGGATCACGAAGCAAATCTCGGCCCCGACTTTCAAAAATCTCGGTCACCGACCGAGATTTCCGACCGAGATTCCTGTTCGTTGATTTATTTCGTTAATTTTCGGGTTTGTTTGAGGGCAGCCCGTTGCGGGATATAAAAGGAAAGCCCTAAATGATTTCCGGGGGTTCCCGTTTCATTCGAATTTCGAGCTCCTTTGGAGAGAGCTTTTTCCCTTTTCTTCTCCCTTTGCTCTACACCATGGTTAGCCATTGTTGAACTTGTTGGAGCTTAGAGGAACTTCGCGAATATTGGGGAATTTGACGTTTTGCTAATCCTATATCAATAAAGCTGAGTTTCTTCTTTAATCTCTATTTTAGATTCTTGTTTATGCATTCGCTCTTGAATTGATTGAATTGATTGGATTGATAATTGCTTCTTCCATTGAATATCTTGGATTGATGATTGTTTCTTCCATTGAATTGAGTGGATTGATGATTGCGTCTGAAATGTCGATTGTTGGCTAAAACTCTTGTGGATCCAAGGTGAATTGGGATTCGTTATTACCCGGACTATGATGAAATTGTGCTTATTGCTTGGTTTGAGTAGCTTTGAAATCCTATGGTTGGCTTGTTCTTAAACCTAGTTAGAATTCATCTAGCTAGTAACCTAAACCGGAATTGAGACCTACCCGGTAATGTTCCGCTTAGATACTTGAGTGTTCGACCATAGGTAATAGAGGTGAAAACCTCTATTGGGTTGAGTGTGCCTAGATTCTGTCCTAAGTAGGGTAGTACCTGAGACTTACCCGGTAATGGTTTACCTTTCCCTTAGTTCGGAATTTGGTTTGTTTAGAATTTCCTATCTCTCTACCTTGAGACTTACCCGGTAATAGGTAGTTGGTTTGGAACTAGATAGTCTTGAGACTTACCCGGTAATAGACTATCAGTTTAGAAACGTTCTTCCCTGAAGTTTGTAACCATAGATCTTTTGAGAGATTTCATGAGTCCGTGCGTATAAACGATGACCTTAAATCCTTGGAATCCGCATTTTCTTTATTGATATACTTTCGTTTGTCTGTTTTACTTGGTTTTCGATCAAATCTGTTATTTGATTGCGAACTTTACAGAAAACCCTTCAAAACTCCTTTGATCTTTCTTCCCTTCTTTTCCAACCTCGTTCTTTTATTTTGATTTACGCTATCTGTGATCACATCTGCATTCCAAACATTTAGTCCTTGAGTTCGACCTTGGAATACTTACCCTAACTGTAATTGACCCATACACTGTGGGTTCGCTACAGATTGGGTGTTTATTTCTTGTTTATAAAGTTAAAACATACCGTGTTTTTACTAACCTGTGAGCTTTTATCATTCTTGATAAAAGTTTATAGGGGCGTGAAAATAGCGAACATCAACCTCGAGCCCCACCTTCCCAATGAAAGGGGGTACACCCATATGGTGAAATGCCTTCAACCAAGTGTCTGGTCTAGGCCCTCTATGCTCCTCTGTAACTCGAGCAATCTCAGCTACAGGTGCCGGTGCAGCTGACACCTGTGTAACCCCATGGGATCTCTCAGATGATCCCTCATGTACTGGTAGATCCGGAATAGGTCTACCTGCTCTGACAGCCTTCCACTCGCCGGATATAGTCATGAAACTCTGGTCCTCCCATGGAGACATAATCCGAGGCATCTGACCGGACTCGATGTGGACCCTGTCCCCCAGCTACGCCATTCCCAGTCTCTGGAACGACACTCTCGGCAACGTCCTCATGAACCTCTTCCGCTACGCGTGGATCAACAACGGAAGTCCTACCCCGTCCTCTACCTAGAGGGGGTCTACCTTTACCTCGTCCTGCTGAAGGTAAGGCTCTAGTCTGAACCATCTGCAGAGGACGTTAGCTAACCATACACATATATAAGAAGATGCAGGAGCACAAACACACATCAGAAAGTACTAAACACCTCATCATGATATCACGCATTTACCCGATTTAGTATCTTTATAATCATAGTCCAACACTCAACTCATATATATAAATATCTCAATATGAACGTATGTGACACGAGGAATATAACCCTCGCCTCTCGGGAATAGTACCAGCTGGAGTGAGGATCCGGTCCCACCTCCCGTGTACCCTATGGGAGTGGACATGTGGCCGACCCACTGAACCATACTGGCCTGCCCGTAGAGAACCTCCAGACTCCCGGCGGGATGAAAGGACAAGTTGTCACGGCCCTACAATGGGCAATCAATAGACCATAGGTCGGTAATAACAATATCATAACACGGCTATCAAGCATATACACACACCAATCATGCACACATCCAATATAAGGATGACAACTAAGTAAGTCCTATGGACTTACCTCAACCTCGGGAGTCTCAGACTCAAACTCAAACGGCTCCGCTCTGGAGATCAACACAGCCTAAACAAGGTATAACACATATATCACACTCATATCCATAACAGGGTCACACCTAGACCCAAGGGATCCATAAGGATCATATTCCAACTCGTAAACCTCAAAGCCGTAACCGGCACAAACGGAACCGTACTCAAACTCATTCTAACCTCATACTCGTACCTAGCATGCTACTATCACTCATACTAGGAAAGGAAAGGATCTACCTAACTCTAGGTAGAACTGGAACAAAACGCACCTGCGTGATAAAGGGGACACAGGGGCGGAACGCAGGCAACCGCGAGCGCAGAGGCACTCAGCCGCGGGGGCGGTGACAAAGGCCGCTGGCGACGCAGGCACGACGCGGGCGCTGCTGCACAAGGTCCGCAGGTGCGGTGACTTCTGGCCGCGGGGGCGGCGACACTGGAGAGAGCGATTTCGCAGTTTCTCCTCGGCTCTTCACGTGATCAAATCACGTCTCTTCTATTCCAAAGCCACATACAAACATGTACATACACATACTAGCATCAATACCCTTAGCATACATCTAATCTTAAGCTAGAAAGATTGAATCCAAGGGAAGGAAGGAAAGAAAGAAAGGAGAAGCAAGCACTTACCACTCTTGTGGTCCTAAGCTGTAGGGAGAGATCAAACACCTCAAGAGCTGGCCTCCAAGCTCAGCCTATACACAACCATCAACAACAACAGCCGCCACACACAATTCTCAAGCCAAACTCTTCCAAACCAAGAACAAGATCAAGGAGAACAAGGGAAGCAAGGGGGACGTGAAGGAAGCTCGAAAGGAAGTGAAGAAGAAGCCCTTGATCAGCCAAGGAAAATAATAAGAGAAGGAAATGGTAAAGAACGGGTCAAGGGTCAACAAAAACGGCTGCAGCCGCAGGAAACCGTAGGGGCGGTCCCTTGAGCCGCAGGGGCGGCAATTATGCCCGCGGGTGCGGAAAGACCAATCACGGCCAAAACCAATCTCGGCTAAGGTCCAATCTCGGTCCGAAAGACTAAGGCTCTTACACCTCACCCTCCTAAAAACAAGTTTCGTCCCGAAATTTGTACAAACTCCGAAAGCACTCAGACTCAAAACCGGGATACACTCTCTCTATCGGAGGTATCATATCTCGTACATAAGGTATCAACCCATATGACACTATACCTCAAAAGATCACACTACTATCCGGGGCGTAGAGGTACATCTCTAGCCAAACTATCATCGGGGCATGGAGAAGACATCTCCATCCAAACTATGTCCATCAAAATAGCATGGAGGTAGGAGCCATCTCTAGCTATCCCTAACAGTCGTATCACAATAGCATGGAGGTAAGAACCATCTCCAGCTATACCTAACAGTCGTACTAGCACAACAGGATCTAGTAAGATCATAAACACATAATAGCTAGCACGAAAATAAACATAGCATAGCATATAAACACATAAGCACATATGCACGTAATCATATCGCTCCTCAGGCTAGTCCTAAGACCTACTCCTGGATCCTATAGGTATATCTATCTCCGCCTATAACTCTGGATAGTTCCTCTGGATACTATCCTCAGTCTCTCCCGTAGCCTCATCAGGTTCTCGTCTCAACCACTGTATCCTCAACACAGGAATGTTCTATAAACGCAGACATCTCATGCCTATGCCTAGGATTGTAATAGAATGCTTGATATAGATGTGGTTCGGCTCAACCACCAAATCATCATAACTCACAGTGTGTCTCGGAGCTGGTATGTAGTCCCTCAGCTGAGACACATGAAACCCAGGGTAAATCCTCAAATCTCGGAGACAGGGCTATCTGTAAGCTGCGCTCTCAACTTCCTCTTAATGTCAAAGCATCTAACACCTCGTGTCAGAGACACTTTCAGCCATACTAGGCTCCAATTCTAACTCTAGAGGTCTACGCCTCCTATCTGTATACGACCTTTGACGGTTCAGCGCAGTCAGCATACGTTCTCGAATCAGTGCTACTCGAGTCATATCATCCTGAATCTGATCAGGTGTCACACCACTAGCTGTACCAGGCTCATCCCAGCATAACGGTGTACGATATCTTTGCCCATACAGTGCCTCATAACAGTCATCCCAATAGATGCATACTAAAACACAAATTCGCAACATATTCTTCAGCGTCTGGATGGTCCTCTCTGACTGACCATCTGTCTGAGGATGGAACGCAATAATAAAATATAAACTCGTCTCCAAGGCAGTCTGAATCTCCTGCCAGAACCTCGAGGTAAATCGTCTATCTCGGTCTGAGACGATCGTCCTCGGTACACCATGGAGTCTCACTATCTACCTAGTGTACTCCTCAGCTAATCTGCTCACCGGCCACGTCTCTCTAATAGGAATGAAGCGTGCCGTCTTTGTCAATCGGTCCACTATGACCCAAATGGTATCAAAACTCCGGCTTAGCCTTAGTCCAATCACAAAATCCATGGTGACGTCCTCCCACTTCCTCTATGGAACCGGAAGTGGATGGAGCTCACCTCTAGGTCTGCAGTGCTCTATCTTGACCTGCTTGCAGGTCGCACACTGTGTCACAAATCGGCCACATCGGCTTCAACCCTTTCCACCAATATAAACGTCTCAAGTCTTGATACATCTTACCCGTACCTGAATGTACAGAGTAAGGTGTACAGTAAGCCTTCTGTAAAAATCTCTGTCTCAGCTCTGTATCAGCAGGTACACAAACGCGACCACGGCGTCTCAAAACTCCATCTTCTCCCAGCAGGAACTGTGGTGTCTCATCTCGAGACATCCTATCTCGTATCTTCATCAGTGTCGGGCAAGTCTCCTGCTTTTGTTGGATCTCATTCAACAGATCAGGTAGAACCTCTAAAGTACTTAGCCGGGTATCCTCATCCAGAAACTGCTGAGTACAAAGTCAAACAGATCAGGTAGAACCTCTAGAGTACTGCTGAGTACAAAGTCAAACAGAAATCCTACAATAATGATAAACCCAAAATCCCACGATAACGCCCAGTGTACGGAACCCTCAGCAGATCACCCCTCTGGATCACTCTGCAGCTCTCCTAACCTGCAAAGGATCTACAACACGGTATAAAACCGTTAGCTAACCATACACATATATAAGAAGATGCTAGAGCACAATCACATATCAATAATATTAACATCTCATCATGATATCACACATTTACCCGGGTTATTATCTTTATAACGTTAATCACTCAAGAGTATATAAATCAGTATATGAAAATACGTGACACGAGGAATGAATATAATCCTCGCCTTTGCGTGCAATAGCTAGCTGGAGTGGTATCAGCGCACTTTCCCGTATACCATATGGAGTGGTAGGTTCCCTTCCCGTATACCAGAACTAACTAGCTTACAGAGAACTTCCCAGACTCCACTACGGGTTGAAAGGTAAGTTGTCACAACCACTACAATGGGCGGTCAATATAACATAGGTCGGTGACCATCATAAAGCATGCTATAAAGCATATAACAGACACCACTCAAGCACACATCCAATATAAGGATGACAGCTAAGTAAGTCCTATGGACTTACCTCAATCTCAGGAGTAAACTCAACCACGATCAACTCTCCGACTGGTCCACTCCAAACTGGAGGGCAACACGGCCTATACAAGGCATACATACATATATCAAACTCCTATCACACAAAGGGGTCACACCTAGACCCAAGGGATCCATAAGGATCATATCCAACTCGTAAACCTCAAGGCCGTAACCGGCATATCTATATCATACTCATCATAAACCGATACCTAACATGGTACTAGTTCCCTCATACTAGGAAAGGAAAGGAGCTACCCAACTATGGGTAGTCCCGGGACAAAACGCACCTGCGTGATCAAAGGACGCAGGAGCGGAACAGGTAACCCGCAGGCGCGGCAGGGATCAACCGCAGGCGCGGTGACATGGGACGCAGGCAACACAGGCAAGGCGCTGGCGCTGCGGCACGTCTTCCGCAGGGGCGGCGGCTTCTAGGCGCGGGGGCGGCGTTTGTGCAGAACTTGAACCCGCGGCTTGTCTTTGGCTCTTCACGTGATCAATTCATGTCTTCTCTCATCCAATTCACACACAAACATATACATACACATTCCAACATTAATCTATGCTCAAACATCTAATCCTAAGCTAAAGAGATGGAAACAAAGAAGAAGAGAAGGAGAAGAAGAGAAGGAGAAGAAGCAAGAACTCACCACTACTGAAGATCCTAGGCTGCAGGGAGAGTCACACACATCAGTAGCTGGCTTCCAAGCTCAGCATACACATCACTAGCATCATCATCAACCACAAAGTACAACTTTCAAGCCAAGCTCCAAGGAGAGCAAGAACAAGATCAAAGGAAGGGATGAAGAAGCAAGAAGGACGTAGGAACTGAGGAAGAGAAGTGAAGAATAACCCTTGATCAGCCAAGGGAAAGGAAAGAAGTAAGCAAAGGGTAAAACACGGGTCAAATGAGTCAACAAAACCGGCTGCAGCCGTCGGAAACCGCAGGGGCGGCAGTCAGGCCCGCGGGTGCGGAAAGACCAATCTCGGCCAAAGCCAATCTCGGCTAAGGTCCAATCTCGGTCCAAAAGAAAAGGGCTCTCACATAAACAAATACTTCAAACACTAAATGATTTTATAACAACTATAGTTGGATAATGAGAATATATATATTTGCAATAATATATTATAATTATTGTAACAAAGTTTGTAATTAGTAATATCTTTAATAAATTTTAATTCAAGATAATTAAATAAATTGATGAATTTTAGATTGGAAGCTAAAAAGATAGAACAATTTAAATGTATGATAATATTAAGTTTTAAAAATAAAATAATGTGTGTCTAGTGTAATATAATATAGATTTTGAAGAAAAGAATGATGTATCCTCTAGCTAAAATCCACCAGCCAAAACAAGCACACACTCCAAAAGTGACCTCATATAACACAAGGAATTATACATTTATACTCTACAGTCTACACCTCTACAATACCAAAAAGAATAAATCAGTCGACGAAGACAGAGCTCTGCAATAAATTTAAATTAGCTTCAAATATTATTGATCATCAAACCAATAAAATACTAGAAAACATGTTTAGGATGACTTCTTCCCGTTGGTGTTAAAATGTGAAAAGAGCTCTAAAATTCTATTTTATTTTAATCATTAAACAAAACTGATTCTTATTAATTCGATAATATTCAGTTTTCAGAAATAATTCTTAGCTATTTTAAAGGGGCCTAACAAATTATAGATAAAAGGGAGTATTGCTTCACGCCGTTGTTTGCCGTTATCTTGCGGTGTATTCTCTTTTAAAGGGCCCTAACAAATTCTTCTATGTTTCGTTTTATTTTGGCTTCTCTTCTCAACGCTAAGATCTCGGTTCAGTTGAACCAAATCTTTTTATCATCTAAACCCAATTTCAAATTTACCTTTTTAAAAAAAAATCAAATTTCCTGTCACGTGAACCAATCATAGTCCCGGGACAGGGGTTGGGCCAACAGTGGGGCCGGAAGATTCAAACTGCAAATTACTGTATATTTTTGATTGACAAATACTCCATATAGTTATCGATAATTGTCATTAGAGATTTAAAATTTTGGTTCATAATATATGTTATTATAGGTATAATAAATTCTCAAAAAATCAAAAAACAAAATTTCACCTATTTTTCCATTTATTGCTCTTTATATTCAAAATACTATTTCGTCTCTTTTCATACAACTCTCCACATTCTACCATCATTTTTATACAATGTTTAAAAATTTTAGTATATCATTAAATATTATACCTTCTACTTTTAGTTTTCTTAATATGTGTGTTTTTTGCTCTAATATACTATATAATACTAAAACAGAAATATATTTTGCCACATGTTATCACCACATTAAGCCACCTAGAATTTTGCCACATGTCATCACCACATTAAGCCACATATGATTTTCCCACGTGTCACCACCACATTAAGCCACATCGGATTTTGTATATATCTTATTTATTTTTAGTCAACTATTTCTATTTTTATTTTATTTAGTTTCTTAGTTAAGAGAATGACATAAGATATAAAACATAAAAAAAGATTATGACATAAATAAAAAATAACTTTCTATATTTATAACAGATACTATACTAACTGTGTTATAAGATGAAATTATATAGATTTTTTTAATTCAAGTTATTTTTAAACCAAGATATATAATTGGTCATTTTACATTTCAAACAATTAAATGTTTTAAATATAGAAAAAAATATTTAATATTTATTAAGTAACACTTTTATTTATCTATTTATTTATTTGTGTCATCCCGTGCAAGGCACGGGTACTAAACTAGTGACATCTATTTAGAAACGAAGGGAGTAATATTTATCAATTATTGTAAATCAAACTTGTTTTTAGTTTTGATGTTGCTTTATTTTTCCTTCTTTTTGTCTCAACTCTCCACAAGTTATAGTGTATGAAACAATGAGAAATGATGCATTTGTTATTAAAAAAAATGGTGATGTGTCAAATGTCAAGAATACTACGTAATTGGGAAATCGAATTGCTAAATGCACGGCGTCAAATCATCAAATTGCACAGCTCATCACTGGGAGGCGGTGATGAGATAATTGAATTTAAACGCCGTCACTTGGCGTTGAAAAACTTCGGCCTTAGTGATGGGCGACAACGTTGAAAAACTTCTGCCTTAGCGTTGAACGACGAGTTTGAATTTGAAGATATAGTCGTTGGATTCAAACGTTGTCCAACAACCATAATTATATATGATGGGTTATATCCGGTGGATTATAAATACAACCAATACACAAACAATACATATCCTACTTGTTTCGTATATTACCCAAATTTCCGATTCATGTTTTGTGAAGATGACATAAACCGAACACATTCGACAATTGCAGATTTAGCGGGTGTAAGAGCCTTAGTTTTGGGAGCGAGTTTTGGTCTTAGCCGCCCCCGCGGGTCTGTGAGGCCGCCCCTGCGGCTCCCGTGTTGTTCCGCCCCTGCGGCCAGGAAACCCGCCCCTGCGGTTTCCGGCGGCTGCAGCCGGTTTTGTTGACCCTTTGACCTATGCTTTACCTTCCTTTACCTTCTTCGTTTCACCTTGCTGAGCAAGGGTTTCCTATCTTTTCTAATCCAGTTTACGTCCATCTTGCTTCTCTCTTGTTTCCTCTTGATCTTGTTCTTGGTTTGGAAGAGTTTGGTTTGAGTTTGGATGTGTTGTGGATTTTGTGATTGATGACTATGAGTGCTGTTGTGCTTGGAAGCCAGTGAGTGTTGGTGATCAGTACCTTAGCTAACCACAGCTGTGGTGAGCTTCTTCCTCCTTGCTTCTTCATTCTTTCTTCTTCCTTTCTTGTTTTTCTTCTTCCTTAGCTTAGGATTAGATGTTTGAATGTTAGGATTGATGTTTGTATGTGTATGTTGTGACCTGTGTATGAATCTGGAAGAGAGTGGACGTGATTGATCACGTGAAGAGCTAAGGAGAAGCCGCGAGTTTGCTTTCTGCGTTGTCGCCGCCCCCGCGGCCGAGAGTCACCGCCCCGCGGTTACCGTGTCACAACGCCTGCGTCGTTCCAGCGGCGTGCCTACGCTTGCCAGCGTTCCTTGTCACCGCCCCTGCGGATTTTACCTGCCGCGCCTGCGGGTGATCTTCTCCGCCCCTGCGTCCTTAGTTCACGCAGGTGCGTCTTGTCCCGGGACTACCTATAGTTAGGTAGTTCCTTTCCTTTCTAGTATGAGGAACTTAGTACCATGCTAGGATTCGGATGTTGACGAGTATGATATGGAATTGCCGGTTAGGGCTTTGAGGTTTACGACTTGGATATGATCCCTTATGGATCCCTTGGGTCTAGGTGTGACCCTTTGTGTGATAGGAGTTTGATATTTATGTATGCCTTGTATAGGCCGTGTTATCCTCCAGTTTGGAGTGGACTGAGTTGAGGTTGATCCAGTGAGACGACTACGAGGTTGAGGTAAGTCCGTGGGACTTACTTAGTTGCCATTCCTTTATAGGATGTTGTGCATGAGTGGTGTGTGTTATATGTTTATAGCATGTGTTATAATGGTCACCGACCTATGATATATTGATTGCCCATTGTAGGGCTGTGACAACTTTTCCATTCATCCCGCTGGGAGTTGGGGGTTCTCTGTGGTCAGGCCAGACCTAGGTAAACGGTTCGGGCACTCTCCATTCCCTTAGGGTACACGGGGAGGTGTTCCAGGCACCATTCCAGCTGGTTATAGTATCCAGAGGCGAGGGTTATATTCCTCGTGTCACTTATGTTTATATGGATATTTATATATGAGTTGATTGCTAGACTTTATAAAGATAATGAACAGGGTAAATGTGTGAAAGCATGATGATGTGTTAAGATTTCTGATGTGTGTTTGTGCTCTAGCATATTCCTATATTTGTGTATGGTTAGCTAACGATTTTATACCGTGTTGTAGACACTTTGCAGGATAGGAGAGCTGCAGAGTGATTCAGAGTGGGTGATCCGCTGAGGGCTCCGTACACTGGGGCGGTATCGGGGATATGTGATATTTTGTTGTACAGTTTAGTTTGTTTGTACTCATCGGTACATTGTATTACCTTTTTGGATATATATATATATATATATATATATATATATATATATATATATATATATATATATATATATATATATATATATATATATATATATATCAGTTTCATGTTTTGTTTTAATCTATTGGTGCCTTGTTGTAAGATCTGTGAAATTGTTGTCAGGCTAGGGTCATGATCCATTGTGAGATCCTAGCCCAGTAGCACTCCGAGTCCTACGGATTTGGGGTGTTACAAAGTTGGTATCAGAGCCCAGGTTGACAACAATGGCACTAGTAATCTGCAATAAAGGTCGAATAGATAACTAAACAGAACCCGAAAAGGGGTCTGACTTTTCAAAAGGTTTTGATTTTGAAATGAGTACAAATGTTTTGGGATACCGTGTACGGGAGCCATCACCCCTCTGAAGACCTCAACAATATAGATATATATAGATATTCTGCTGTGATTGATATGTGATATATCTATACATATGGCATATATTTAGCCTTCTAAGATAGGTTTACGTCTTCTGCTGATGGTTCAAACTAGAGCCTTACCTGCAGCAAGGCGAGGTAGAGGTAGACCCCCTCTAGGTAGAGAAAGGGGTAGGACTCCTGCGGGTGGTTTACAGGCAGCAGGAGAGGTCCATGAGGAGGTTGCTGAGAGTGCCGTTCCCGAGGCTGGGAACGGTGCAGCTGAGAGACAGGGGCCACAGAGAGCCCAGTCTGGGGAGTCTGACCGTGTCTCCATGGAGGGATCAACCTTCCGCGAGTACATACGACGTGTTGAGGAGGCTGCCAGGGCAAGTAGGCCTGCTCCTGATCTGCCAGCACAGGAGGGATCATCTGAGAGATTCCATGCAGTTACACAGGTGCCAGCTGCACCGGCACCTGCCGTTGAGATTGCTCGGGCTACAGAGGAGCATAGAGGGCCTCGACCAGACACTTGGTTGAAGGCTTTTCATCAGATGGGAGTACCCCCTTTCACTAGGAAAGTGGGGCTAGAGGTGGAGCTTTGGATAGGACATGTAGACTCGGCTCTGGAGTCTATTAGATGTCGCTGACAGGCAGATTGAGCTGGTGCAGACCTTGTTCAGAGATTTGGCACAACACTGGTGGAGGTCTGTACGAGTACATGTTACTAGATATGAGCAGATGAAGACTTTGATCCGAGAGCGTTTTTGCCCTGCCTCGTTGAGGAGGGAGAAACTGCGAGACTTTGTTGAGGCTGGATTCGAGGATGTACCGGTCTCAGAGGCTATTAGGAGATTCTAGGAGGAGCTGACATTGCTGGGTCCAACTGCACCTGCTGCAGATCAGCACGTGTATTTGTTTTCTCGACGTCTGAGGGATACTACCCGTACCTATATGGCGGGTTTTCACTGTGAGACCTTGGTCGACTATCAGAACCGGGCTTCTGACTACGAGAGGGAGAGAGCTAGCTAGAGGAGAGCTTCTCAGACCGGAGGGTCTGAGAAGAGACAGAGGACTGGTCAGACCAGTGGTACTGTTGGAGCTGCTGGTTCAGGGCGAGGCCAGAGTCGCCAGAGTCGTCCTCCATCTGCACCGGGTGCAGATAAGGGAGTGCAGTGCTTCAATTGCAGTGAGTATGGGCATATGAGGTCAGAGTGTACTAGGCATCCGGTGACCTATTTCACTTGTGGCCGACCTGGTCATAGAGCTACCTTCTGTAGACGAGGGAGAGCTTCATCACAGCAGGATTCTTCTCCTGCTAGTGCAGCAGGCGGTGGACAGAGACCACCTCAACAACAGCAGCAGGGTCAGGGACAACAGAGGGTCCTAGATCGCCCTACGACTCAGGGATCTACTCTTGGGCCGAGTAGAGGCGGAGGCCGTGGTGGGGGCACCGCTGATACCAGAGGCCCACAGGGTCGTGTTTTTGAGCTGAGGAGTGCAGAGGAGCCAGCTGCACCTACTGCTACATGTACCATTCTGATTCATGGTTCACCTGTTAGAGTTTTATTTGATACTGGTGCTATGCACTCTTTTATTTCTGATGTCTGTGTAGAGCGTCTGGGTTTAGATACAGTTGAGGGGATGCCCTTTATTATAGGGTTACCCGATGGTGGTAGGGTCAAAGGTACCCGTGAGATTCACGGTTGTCCCATTTCTATAGGGACTCGTATGTTACTAGTTGACTTCTTTGTCATGCCGTTAGAGCATGAGGAAGTTATACTAGGTATGGATTGGATGGCTAGACATTCTGCAGTCTTAGATGTAGGTAGGAGGACTGTTACCCTCTCTACCGAGTTAGGCCAGATAGAGGTTTTCCGAGGTTGGGACCTTGGAAAGGTAGGCATAGTTATCAACGCTATACGGGCAGCTAGACTGATTGCACAAGGTTGCGAGGCCTTTTGGTGTTATGCCATGAAGGAGGGGGAGAGTCCAACGTTAGAGGATATCCCAGTGGTTTGTGAGTTTACTGATGTTTTTGCTGAGCCATCCAGTTTGCCGCCTCAGAGGAGTGTAGATTTCAGTATCGAGTTAGAGCCTAGTACAAGACCCATCTCAAAGGCCCCATACCGGATGGCGCCTGTCGAGATGTTAGAGCTGAAGAAGCAACTCGAGGAGTTGGCTGAGAAAGGCTTCATTCGCCCTAGCGTGTCCCCATGGGGAGCACCTGTCCTCTTTGTACGGAAGAAGGACGGATCGCTGAGATTGTTTATTGATTACAAAGAGCTGAACAAGGTGACCATCAAGAACAAGTATCCACTGCCGCACATTGATGATTTGTTAGATCAGCTACAGAGAGCGACTGTGTTTTCCAGGATTGACCTGCGTTCCGGGTATCACCAACTGAGGGTGTGGGAGCAGGATGTGCACATAACAGCATTCCGGACCAGATATGGCCACTACGAGTTTGTAGTGATGCCATTTGGGCTTACGAATGCCCCAACCGTCTTTATGGAGTTGATGAACAGTATCTTCATCGACTTCCTTGATCAGTTTGTGGTGGTTTTCATTGATGACATTCTGGTATACTCTCGCAGTGGAGAGGAGCATGCATGATATCTGAGGACTATATTGCAGTTTTTGCGGGATAGAGAACTTTATGCAAAGTTCTGGATGCTAGAGGTAGCATTCCTAGATCACATAGTATCAGCTGAGGGGATCAAGGTTGATCCGGCGAAGATAGAGGCAGTAGCTGCATGACCTACACCAACGAACGTCAAGGAAATACGTAACTTCCTTGGCCTAGCCGGTTATTACAGACGCTTTGTGGAGGGATTTTCGGTGATTGCCCGTCCACTGACGAGTTTGCTGAGGAGGACTACCAGGTTTGTGTGGTCTGATCAGTGTATGCAGAGTTTTGAGGAGCTGAAGAGACGTTTGACTTCTGCTCCTGTTTTGGCACAGCCAGAGGGTACAGAGGATTTTGTAGTATACAGTGATGCATCCAAGCTAGGCTTGGGATGTGTGTTGATGCAGAGAGGCAGGGTGATTGGATATGCGTCTAGACAGCTGAAGACGTATGAGGAGAACTACCCGACTCATGATCTGGAGTTGGCAGCGGTAGTTCATGCATTGAAGATCTGGAGACATTACCTGTATGGTGTTACATGTCAGATCTTCACAGACCATCAGAGTCTGAAGTACATTTTTACGCAGCGGGAATTGAATAACCGCCAGCGTAGGTGGATCAAGCTGATCAAGGATTTTGATCTGGAGATTCTGTATCATCCGGGGAAGGCGAACGTAGTCGCCGATGCCTTGAGCAGGAAGATGCCTCGAGAGCAGGCGATTGCGAGGCTGACAGTTCATCAACAGTTATAGAGGGATTTGATCTGGTTAGAGCTGGACATCCAGTTTCTTGATGAGGATGCCCAGCTGCGTACATTAGAGGTCCTTCCTGATCTGTTGGATAAGATCCGATAGAAACAGGAGACCTGCCCGACTTTACGGAGGATCAGAGATAGGATGTGTCGGGATGAGGCACCACAGTTCCTGCTGGGAGCAGATGGAGTTTTGAGGCGCCGCGGTCGCGTCTGTGTACCTGCTGATACAGAGCTGAGACAGAGGATATTACAGGAGGCTCACTGTACACCTTACTCGGTACATCCAGGTACGAGTAAGATGTATCAGGACTTGAGACGTTTATATTGGAGGGGAGGGCTGAAGCCCGATGTAGCCAGATTTGTAGCTCAGTGTGCGACTTGCCAGCAGGTCAAGATCGAGCATTTCCGACCTGGAGGTGAGCTCCATCCACTTCCTGTTCCACAGAGGAAGTGGGAGGACGTCACCATGGACTTTGTGACTGGACTGAGTCTGAGCCGGAGTTTTGATACCATCTGGGTCATAGTTGACAGACTGACGAAGACGGAACGTTTCGTTCCTATTCGAGAGACGTGGCCGGTGAGCAGATTAGCAGAGGAGTACACTAGACATATAGTGAGACTCCATGGTGTACCGAGGACGATCGTCTCTGACATAGATGGACGGTTTACCTCGAGATTCTGGCAAAAGATTCAGACTGCCCTGGGGACGAGTTTGCACTTCACGATTGTGTTTCATCCTCAGACAGATGGTCAGTTAGAGAGGACCATTCAGACGCTGGAGGATATGCTGCGAGCTTGTGTGTTGGATTGGGGACAGGTGTGGACGGATCATCTCCCACTTGTTGAGTTCTCCTACAACAACAGCTGACATGCATATATTGGGATGGCCAAATATGAGGCAGTGTATGGACAGAGGTGTCGTACCCCGTTATGTTGGAATGAGCAGAGCAGTGTTAGTGGTTTAGCACCTGATCAGATTCAGGATGATGTGGCTCGAGTAGCATTGATAAGAGAGCGTATGCTGTCTGCGTAGAGCCGTCAGAAGTCGTATGCTGATAGGGGGCGTAGACCTCTAGAGTTCAGAGTTGGAGCCCATGTGTGGCTGAGAGTGTCCCCGACACGAGGTGTTAGGCGTTTTGGCATTAAGGGGAAGTTGAGTCCCCGATATGTCGGACCGTTCGAGATTCTGGATCGGGTTGGGAGTGCAACTTACAAATTAGCTTTGCCTCCGAGATTAGAGGGTGTTCACCCTGTATATCACGTGTCTCAGCTGAGGGAGTATATACCAGATCCGAGACACATCGTGAGTTATGAGGATTTGGTGGTTGAGCCGGAGCACACTTTTGTTGAGCATCCGATTGCAGTCTTAGAACGAAGTATGAGACGTCTGCGTTCAAAGGACATACCTATGCTTAGGATACAGTGGTCGAGACGAGGACCTGAGGAGGCTACATGGGAGATTGAGGATAGTATCCAGAGGAACTATCCAGAGTTCTATGCCGAGAAAGGTGCACCAGTAGGATCACCGAGTAGATCTTAGTACTAGCTTGGTGAGTCTTAGGTGCTTACATGCTTATATGCTATGATATGTTATTTCATGCTATCTTGTTGTGATTATGATCTTATTAGATCTTGTTGTGCTAGTATGATTTCTGTTTATAGCTGGAGATGGCTCTTTTCTCCATGCTATTAGGATATGTTATGGTTTGGCTAGAGATGGTTTCCCTCAAGGCCTTGGACAGTATAGTTTGCTGCTGGAGTGGATAGTTTCCTCCATACTTATGTTGAGTTTATAGAGAGAGTTGTACCTCGGCTTGTGAGTCTGAGTGGTTTGAGGATTTTACAAGTTTCGGGACGAAACTTGTTTTTAGGGGGGTGAGGTGTAAGAGCCTTAGTTTTGGGAGCGAGTTTTGGTCTTAGCCGCCCCCACGGGTCTGTGAGGCCGCCCCTGCGGCTCCCCTGTTGTTCCGCCCCTGCGGCCAGGAAACCCGCCCCTGCGGTTTCCGGCGGCTGCAGCCGGTTTTGTTGACCCTTTGACCTATGCTTTACCTTCCTTTACCTTTTTCGTTTCACCTTGCTGAGCAAGGGTTTCCTCGCTTTTCTAATCCAGTTCACGTCCTTCTTGCTTCTCCCTTGTTTTCTCTTGATCTTGTTCTTGGTTTGGAAGAGTTTGGTTTGAGTTTGGATGTGTTGTGGCTTTTGTGATTGATGACTGTGAGTGCTGCTGTGCTTGGAAGCCAGTGAGTGTTGGTGATCAGTACCTTAGCTAACCACAGTTGTGGTAAGCTTCTTCCTCCTTGCTTCTTCATTCTTTCTTCTTCCTTTCTTGTTTTTCTTCTTCCTTAGCTTAGGATTAGATGTTTGAATGTAGGATTGATGTTTGTATGTGTATGTTGTGACCTGTGTATAAATCTGGAAGAGAGTGGACGTGATTGATCACGTGAAGAGCTAAGGAGAAGCCGCGAGTTTGCTTTCTGCGTTGTCGCCGCCCCCGTGGCCGTGAGTCACCGCCCCGCGGTTACCGTGTCACAGCGCCTGCGTCGTGCCAGCGGCGTGCCTGCGCTTGCCAGCGTTCCTTGTCACCGCCCCTGCGGATTTTACCTGCCGCGCCTGCGGGTGATCTTCTCCGCCCCTGCGTCCTTAGTTCACGCAGGTGCGTCTTGTCCCGGGACTACCTATAGTTAGGTAGTTCCTTTCCTTTCTAGTGTGAATTAACTTAGTACCATGCTAGGATTCGGATGTTGACGAGTATTAATTGGAATTGCCGGTTAGAGCTTTGAGGTTTACGAGTTGGATATGATCCCTTATGGATCCCTTGGGTCTAGGTGTGACCCTTTGTGTGATATGAGTTTGATATTTATGTATGCCTTGTATAGGCCGTGTTATCCTCCAGTTTGGAGTGGACTGAGTTGAGGTTGATCCAATGAGACGACTACGTGGTTGAGGTATGTCCGTGGGACTTACTTAGTTGCCATTCCTTTATAGGATGTTGTGCATGAGTGGTGTGTGTTATATGTTTATAGCACGTGTTATAATGGTCACCGACCTATGATATATTGATTGCCCATTGTAGGGCTGTGACAACTTTTCCATTCATCCCGTTGGGAGTTGGGGGTTCTTTGTGGTCAGGCCAGACCTGGTAAACGGTTCGGGCACTCTCCATTCCCTTAGGGTACACGGGGAGGTGTTCCAGGCACCATTCCAGCTGGTTATAGTATCCAGAGGCGAGGGTTATATTCCTCGTGTCACTTATGTTTATATGGATATTTATATATGAGTTGATTGCTAGACTTTATAAAGATAATGAACAGGGTAAATGTGTGAAAGCATGATGATGTGTTAAGATTTCTGATGTGTGTTTGTGCTCTAGCATATTCCTATATTTGTGTATGGTTAGCTAACGATTTTATACCGTGTTGTAGACACTTTGCAGGATAGGAGAGCTGCAGAGTGATTCAGAGTGGGTGATCCGCTGAGGGCTCCGTACACTGGGGCGGTATCGGGGATATGTGATATTTTGTTGTACAGTTTAGTTTGTTTGTACTCATCGGTACATTGTATTACCTTTTTGGATATATATATATATATATATATATATATATATATATATATATATATATATATATATATATATATATATATATATATATATCAGTTTCATGTTTTGTTTTAATCTATTGGTGCCTTGTTGTAAGATCTGTGAAATTGTTGTCAGGCTAGGGTCAGGATCCATTGTGAGATCCTAGCCCAGTAGCACTCCGAGTCCTACGGATTTGGGGTGTTACAATATCATTAAGTTTGTTGCTTACATCCAATCCAATATTTTTTTTACTCAGAATTTGTTATTAATTGTTAGTAAGTCTATTATTTTAGTGTTATGATTATGTAAGTACTGTTTTTTGTTTTAGTATTATTCGAAATATGTAATTTTAGTATTGTGATTTTTTGTACGACATATTTGTTAGTTGTTAGTATCCCGGAAATATTTATTCTCTTAGGTGTAACACCCCGAATCCGTAGGATTCGAGTTGCTACTAGGCTAGGATCTCACAATGGATCTTGACCCTAGCCTGACAACAAGTTCATTGGATCTTACAACAAGGCACAAATAGATTAAAAACCAAACATCAAATTATAATATATACATATCAAAAGAGTTTACAAAGAACCGCTGAGTACAAAATAAACATGTATATGTACATACAAAAAGTCCCCATAACCCTCGCATAACCCTAGTGTACGGAACCCTTAGCGGATCACCCCATCTGGATCACTCTGCATCTCTCCTAACCTGCAAAGGATCTACAACACGGTATAAAACCGTTAGCTAACTATACACATATATATAGAAGATGCATAAGCACAAACACACTTCAAGAAAACATAAACATATAATCATGCTGTCACACATTTACCCGGTTAATTATCTTTATAAGGTCCAACACTCAAATCGTATAAATATCTGCATATGAATATATGTGACACAAGGAATATATATAATCCTCGCCTCTGAGTGCTATAGCCAGCTGGAGTGGTATAGGCGCACCTTCCCGTATACAATAAGTAGTGGTAAGTGCCCTTCCCGTATACCAGATATCGCCTGACTACAGAGAACATCCCAGACTCCACTACGGGATGAAAGACAAGTTGTCACAACCACTACAATGGGCGGTCACTAAACCATAGGTCGGTAATAATCAATATCGCATGCTATAAAGCATATAACAAACACCACTCATGCATACATCCAATATAAGGTTGGTAGCTAAGTAAGTCATATGGACTTACCTGAACCTCGAAGTAATCTCAACCACGATCAACTCCAAATCTGGAGGACAACACTACCTAATAATAACAAGGCATAAAGAGATATCAAATCTCCTATCAATAAAAGGGGTCACACCTAGACCCAAGGGATCCATATGGATCATATCCAACTCATAACCTTGATAATCAACTAAACCTCAAAGCCATAACCGGCATATAACCATATCATTCTCATCATCATTCTATCCTCATACACATACCTAACATGCTACTAACCCGCTCATACTAGGAAAGGAAAGGATCAATACTACTCTAAGTAGATCCTGTACAAGAAGCACCTGCGGAACGGAAAGACGCAGGGGCGGAAAGACAGCAGGCGCATGCGCGAAGGCACGCTGGCGTGGGTGCTGGGAACGTGGCCGCGGGGGCGGCGGAACTAAGACGCGGGTGTTGGTGACAAGGGTCCACAGGGGCGGCGTCTCACTGGTGCGGGGGTTGCGACAGTGCAGAGCGTAATCTTCCGACTTCTCTTCCACTCTTCACGTGATCAAATCACGTCTTCATCATTCCACAACCACAAACATACATATACATACACATTCCACTATCAAAATGCATTCTAGGTATCCAATACTAAGCTAGGAGAAAGGAATGGAATCAAAGAAGAAGAAAGGAGGAGAAGGAGAAGAACTTACCACTGTTGTGGCCTATCCAAGGAATGATCAAAAAACCACACCTTAGCTGGCTTCCAAGCTCAACAACAATCACAACATCAACATCAACAAAACCACACAACCAACTCTTCCAAACCAAGGAAAACTCAAGCACAAGATCAAGGAGAAGGAGAAGAGAGAAGAAGGACGTAAGGAAGCTGGAAAAGTGAAGAAACCCTTGATCAGAAGCCAAGGACGAGGTTAAGAAGGAAGGAATGAAAGAGAGTAAAGCACGGGTCAAGAGTCAACAAAGTCGGCTGCATCCGCAAGAAACCGCAGGGGCGGATTCCTTGGCCGCACGGGCGGATCACGGGCTCAGCCGCAAGGGCGGCTCTATAAAGACGCAGGGGCGGCTAAGCTGGCTCAGCTCCTAAAGGTCAAGGCTCTTACATCTCACCCCCTCTAAAAACAAGTTTCGTCCCGAAACTTGTATCATCTCAAAACCTATCGGACCCATATGCCGAGGTAGAACTTTCTCTATCCGAGGCATCACATCTCCGCTTATAACGTATCAACTAATATTACTCTATAACCTCAAACACAAGCATGGAGGAAATCACCATCTCCAGCAACAAGATCACTATACTATCCAAGGCATAGAGGAAAACCATCTCTAGCCATATCATACTCATAACAGAAGGGCATGGAGGAAAAACATCTCCAGCAATACTATGTTCATCAAAATAGCATGGAGGAATAACCATCTCTAGCTAAACCCTAATCACACCATAATAGCATGGAGGAAAGAACCATCTTCAGCTATAATCAATCGCACTAGCACAACAAGATCTAATAAGATCATATATCACATCATAGCTAGTACGAAAATAAACACATCATATCATATAAGCACGTAATCACAACACACACCAAGATAGTACTAAGATCTACTCGTCGATCCTACTAGTAGATCTATCTCGGCATAAAACTCTGGATAGTTCCTCTGAATACTATCCTCAGTCTCCCATGTAGCCTCATCGGGTCCTCGTCTCGACCACTGTATCCTCAACATAGGAATGTCCTTCGAACGCAGGCGTCTCATACCTCGTTCTAGAATTGCAATCGGGTGCTCAATAAAGATGTGGTTCGGCTCGACTACCAAATCATCATAACTCACGATGTGTCTTGGATCTGGTATGTACTCCCTCAGCCGAGACACATGAAACACAGGGTGAACACCCTCTAATCTCGGAGGCAAAGCTAATCTGTATGCTGCGCTCCCAACCCGATCCAAAATCTCGAACGGTCCGATATATCGGGGGCTCAACTTCCCCTTAATGCCAAAGCGTCTAACACCTCATGTCGGAGACATTCTCAGCCACACATGGGCGCCTACTCTGAACTCTAGGGGTCTACGCCTCCTATCTGCATAAGACTTCTGACGGCTCTGCACAGTCAACATCCTCTCTCTAATCAGTGCTACACGAGCCACATCATCCTGAATCTGATCAGGTGTCAAACCACTAACACTGCTCGACTCATCCCAGCATACCGGGGTACGACATCTCTATCCATACAATGCCTCATATGGCGTCATCCCAATTGATCCATGCCAGTTGTTGTTGTATGAGAACTCAACTAGTGGGAGATGATCCGTCCACACTTGTCCCCAATCCAACACACAAGCTCGCAACATATCCTCCAGTGTCAGAATGGTCCTCTCTGACTGACCATCTGTCTGAGGATGGAACGCAGTAGTGAGGTGCAAACTCGTCCCCAGGGCAGTCTAAATCTACTGCCAGAACCTCGAGGTAAATCGTCCATCTCTGTCTGAGACGATCGTCCTCGGTACACCATGGAGTCTCACTATTTGCCTAGTGTACTCCTCTTCTAATCTGCTCACTGGCCACGTTTCCCGGATAGGGATAAAACGTGCCGTTTTCGTCAGTCTATCCACTATAACCCAAATGGCATCAAAGCTCCTGCTCGGTCTCAGCCCAGTAACAAAATCCATGGTGACGTCCTCCCACTTCCTCTATGGTACAGGCAGTGGATGGAGCTCACCTCCAGGTCTGCAGTGCTCGATCTTGACCTGTTGGCAGGTCGCACACTGTGCCACAAATCTGGCTACATCGGGCTTCAGCCCTCCCCACCAATATGAACGTCTCAAATCCTGGTACATCTTACTCGTACCTGGGTGCACTGAATAAGGCGTACAGTGAGTCTCCTGTAATATCCTCTAGCGTAGATCCGCATCAGCAGGTACACAGACGCGACCACAACGTCTCAATACTCCATATGCTCCTAGAAGGAACTTAGGTGCCTCATCCCGAGACATCCTCTCTCGGATCCTCATCAGTGTCGGGCATGTCCCCTGCTTCTGTTGGATCTCACCCAACAGATCAGGAAACACCTCTAAAGTACTCAGCTGGGCGTCCTCATCAGGAAACTAGACGTCCAACTCCAGCCAAATCAGGTCTCTTTGCAAGTGATGCTGAACTGTCAACCTCGCAATCGCCTGCTCTCGAGTTGTCTTCCTGCTCAAGGCGTCGGCGACAACGTTCGCCTTCCCCGGATGGTACAAAATCTCCAGATCAAAGTCCTTGATTAGCTCAAGCCATCTACGCTGGCGGTTATTCAATTCCCGCTGCGTGAAAATGTACTTCAGACTCTTATGGTCTGTGAAGATCTGACATGTAGCACCATACAGGTAATGTGTTCAAATCTTCAGTGCATGAACTACCGCTGCCAACTCCAAATCATAAGTCGGGTAGTTCTCCTCATATGTCTTCAGTTGTCTAGACGCATATGCAATCACTCTGCCTCGCTGCATCAATACACATCCGAAGCCTAGCTTAGATGCATCACTGTAAACCACAAAATCCTCTGTACCCTCTGGCTGTTCCAAAATAGGAGCAGAACTCAAACGTCTCTTCAGCTCCTCAAAACTCTACATACACTGATTAGACCATACAAATCTGGTAGTTTTCCTCAGCAGACTTGTCAGTGGACAGACAATCACAGAAAATCCCTCCATAAAGCGCCGGTAATAACCGGCTAGGCCAAGAAAGCTACGTACTTCCTTGACGTTCGTCGGTGTCGTCCAAGCTGCTACTGCCTCGATCTTTGCCGGATCCCCCTTGATCCCTTCAGCTGAAACAACATGACCCTGGAATGCTACCTCTGACATCCAGAACTCGCACTTAGAGAACTTAGCATAAAATTCTCTATCTCGTAAAACCTGCAACACAGTCCTCAGCTGTCTTGCATGCACCTCTCTGCTGCGAGAGTACACCAAAATATCATCTATGAAGACAACCACAAACTGATCCAGGAAGTCGATAAATATGCTGTTCATCAACTCCATAAAGACTGTTGGGGCATTCGTAAGCCCAAATGGCATCACTACAAACTCGTAGTGTCCATATCTGGTCTGGAAGGCTGTCCTGTGCACATCCTGCTCTCTCACCCTCAACTGGTGATACCCTGAACGCATGTCAATCTTGAAGAATATGTCTCACCCTGAAGCTGATCTAACAAGTCATCAATACGAGGCAATGGATACTTGTTCTTGATGGTCACCTTGTTCAGCTCTCTGTAATCTATACACAATCTCAACGATCCGTCCTTCTTCCGTACGAAGACAGGTGCTCCCCATTTAGATACGCTAGGGAGGATAAAACCCTTCTCAGCCAACTCCTCGAGTTGCTTCTTCAGCTCCAACATCTCGACAGGCACCATTCGGTATGGGGCCTTCGAGATCGGTCTCGTACTAGGCTCTAAATCAATGCCAACGTCCACACTCCTCTGAGGCGGCAAACTGGACGGCTCAACAAAAGGCCTCACAACCCTGTGCAATTAATCTCCCCCTCCTTCATGGCATAACACCAGAAGGCCTCACAACCCTGTGCAATTAATCTCGCTGCTCGTATCACACTGATAATCATGCCTGACTTTCCAAGGTCCCAACCTCGGAAAACCTCTATCTAGCCTAACTCGGTAGAGAGGGTCACAGTCCTCCTACCTACATCTAAAACTACCTGATGTCTATCCATCCAGTCCATACCCAAAATAACTTCTTCATGCTTTAATGGCATGACAAAGAAGTCAACAAGCAATACACGGGTCCCTACAGAAATGGGACAATCACGTATCTCATGGGTACATCTGACCCTACTACCATCGGGTAACCCTATACTAAAGGGTATCCCCTTAGTCGTATCTAGACTTAGAAGATCAACACATGCATCAGATATAAAAGAATGCGTAGCTCTAGTATCAAATAAGACTCTAACAGGTAAACCATGAATCAAAATGGTACCTGTAGAAGTCGGTGCAGTTGGCTCCTTTGCACTCCTCAGCTCAAACACTCTACCCTGAGGTCCTCTGGTGTCCGTGGTACTCCCACCACGACCTCTGCCTCTACTCGGTCCAAGAGCAGATCCTTGAGTCGTAGGACGGTCTGGGACTCTCTGCTGTCCCTGAGTCTTCTGCTGCTGACGTGGCCTCTGCCCACCTCCGGCTACACTGGCAAGAGAAGAAACCTGCTGAGATGAAGCTCCACCTCGTCTACAGAAGGTAGCTTTGTGACCGGGTCTACCACAAGTGAAGCAATTCACCGGCGGCCTCGTACACTCTGATCTCATATGTCCATACTCACTGCAGTTGAAGCACTATATTCCCTTATCTGTAACCAGTGCAGATGAGGGGTAACTCTGGCGTCTTTGGCCTCGCCCAACACTAGCAGTTCCACTAGTCTGCCCAGTACGCTGTCTCTTCTCAGACCCTCCGGCCTTAGAAGCTCTCCTCTGCCCAGCTCGCTCCCTCTCATAGTCGGAAGCTCTGTCCTGATAATCCATCAAGGTCTCACAGTGAAACCCCGCCATGTAAGTCCGGGTAGCATCCCTCAGTCGTCGGGAGAAAAGATACACATGCTGATCTACAGGAGGTGCAGCTGGACCCAACAAAGTCAGCTCCTCTTGGAACCTCCTAATAGCCTCTGAGACTGGTACATCCTTAAAGCCAGCCTCCACAAAGTCCCACAGTTTCTCCCTCCTCAATGAGGCAGGGCAAAAACGCTCTCTAATCATAGTACTCATCTGGTCATAACTGCTAACCTGACCCCGTACAGATCTCCACCAATACTGTGCTGAATCTCTGAACAGAGTCTGTACCAACTCTATCTGCCTATCTACTGGACATCTAATAGACTCAAGAGCTGAGTCTACATGTCCAATCCATAGCTCAACCTCCAACCCCACCTTCCGAAAGAAAGGGGGTACACCCATCTGGTGAAATGCCTTCAACCAAATGTCTGGTCGAGGCCCTCGATACTCCTCTGGAACTCTAGCGATCTCAGCAGCATGTGCCTGTGCAGCTGGCACCTGAGTAACTCCATGGGATCTCCCAGATCATCCCTCCTGTGCTGGCAGATCAGGGGCACGTCTACCTGCTCTGGCAGCATCCTCTACTCGCCTGATATACTCACGAAACTCTAATCCTCCCATGGAAACACGATCCGAGTCATCAGACTAGACTCTCTGTGATCCTTGTCTCTCAGCTGCACCGTTCCCAGTCTGAGGAACGACACTCTCAGCAACGTCCTCATGAACCTCCTCCGCTGCACGTGGTTCAATAGCGGAAATCCTACCCCGTCCTCTACTTAGAGGGGGTCTACCCCTACCTCGTCCAACTGCAGGTAAGGCTCTAGTACGAACCATCTGTAGAGGATATAAACCTAACTCAGAAGGCTATATATATGCCATATGTATAGATATATATCAAGTCAATCACAACATAATATATATATATATATATATTTATACTATCGAGATCTTCAAAGGGGTGATGGCTTCTCGTACACGCTATCCCAAAACAGTTGTACTCATTTTAAACCAAAACCTTTTGAAAAGTTAGACCCCTTTCGGGTTTTGTTTATTTATCTATTCGACCTTTATCGCAGATTGCAAGTGCCATTGTTGTCAACCTAAGGCTATGATACCAACTTTGTTACACCCCGAATCCGTAGGACTTGAGGTGCTACTGGGCTAGGATCTCACAATGGATCCTGACCCTAGCCTGACAACAAGTTCACTAGATCTTACAACAAGGCACAGATAGATTAAAACCAAAACATCAAACTGTATATATAAATCAAAAGGTTTATACAAGGTACCGCTGAGTACAATCAAAACATATACTGTAAATAACAAAAGATCCCAAATCCCAAGATAATAACCTAGTGTACGGAGCCCTCAGCGGATCACCCACTCTGGATCACTCTGCAGTTCTCCTAACCTGCAAAGTATCTACAACACGGTATAAAACCGTTAGCTAACCATACATATATAAGATAAGCATAAGCACAAACACACATCATAAAATCATAAACATCTCATCATGGTATCACACATTTACCCAGTTCATTATCTTTATATAAATAGTCCAACACTCAAATCATATATAAATATGTATATAAATAGTCCAACACTCAAATCATATATAAATATGTATATGAACATATGTGACACGAGGAATATAACCCTCGCCTCTCGGGGATGTTGCCAGCTGTAGTGGTAATCTGGTAACACTTTCCCGTATACCCTAAGGGAGTCGTAGGTGCCCGTCCCACTTCCAGATCTGGCCTGTCCGCAGAGAACCTCCCAGTCTCCCAGCGGGATGACCGGGGAAGTTGTCACGGCCCTACAATGGGCAATCACTAGACCATAGGTCGGTAATAATCAATAGCGCATGATATCAAGCATATAACAATCACCACTCATGCATACATCCAATATAAGGATGCTAGCTAAGTAAGTCCTATGGACTTACCTCAACCTCGAAGTAGTCTCAAACACGATCAACTCCAAGCTGGAGAATAGCACTACCTAATAACAAGGTATATAGAGATATCAATCTCCTATCAATCAAAGGGGTCACACCTAGACCCAAGGGATCCATATGGATCATATCCAACTTATAATCTCGATAATCAACTAAACCTCAAAGCCATAACCGGCATATAACGATATCATACTCATCATCATTATATCCTCATATACATACCTAGCATGCTACTATCCCGCTCATACTAGGAAAGGAAAGGATCCTACTATTCTAAGTAGATCCTATACAAGACGCACCTGCGGAACGGAAAGACGCAGGGACGGAAAGGCAGCAGGCGCAGGCGCGAAGGCACGCTGGCGCGGGCGCTGTAACCGTGGCCGCAGGGGCAGCGGCTTCCAGACACGGGTGCGGTGACAAGGTCCCGCGGGGGCGGCAGATTCCAGACGCGGGGGCAGCGACAGTGCAGAGTGTAATCCCGCGATTCCTCTTTCACTCTTCACGTGATCAAATCACGTCTTCTCCATTCCATATCCAAACACATACATATACATACACATTCTAACATCAATATACATTCAATACATCTAATCTTAAGCTAAGGAAGATGGAATCAAAGAAAGAAAGAAGAGAAGAAGAAGAATGGAGCTTACCTACTGTTGGGATTCTACACAGGAGGAAAAGCTCAACACAACCACTTGAGCTAGCTGGAGAACGAAGGAGAAGCAAGAACAAGAAGGAGAAGCAAGAACAAGATCAAAGGAAGGAAATGAGGGAAAGAAGAACGTGAGAAGCTAGAGAACGAAGACTGAAACCCTTCATCACGAGCCAAAGAAGAGGCTTAAGGAGGAAGGAAAGGAAGAGAGTAAAGCACGGTCAAAGGGTCAGCAAAGCCGGCTGCAGCCGCAGGAAACCGCAGGGACGGGTTCCTTGGCCGTAGGGGTGGATCATGGGCTCAGCCGCAGGGGCAACTCTATAAACCCGCAGGGGAGGCTAGGCTAGCTCAGCTCCAAAAGACTAAGGCTCTTACAACCAGATCCATCTTGATCCCCTCGGCGGAAACAATATGACCCAGGGATGCTACCTCTGGCATCCAGAACTCGCACTTAGAGAACTTAGCATAAAGTTCTCTATCTCATAAAACCTGTAATACAGTCCTCTACTGCCCTGCATGCTCCTCTCTGCTGCGAGAGTACACCAAAAGGTCATCTATGAAGACCACCACAAACTGATCCAGGAAGTCGATGAATATGCTGTTCATCAACTCCATGAAGACTGTTGGGGCATTCGTAAGCCCAAATGGCATCACTACAAACTCGTAGTGTCCATATTTGGTCCGAAAGGTTGTCTTGTGCACATCTTGCTCTCTCACCCTTAGCTGGTGATATCCCGAACGCAGGTCAATCATGGAGAATATTGTCGCTCCCTGAAGCTGATCTAACAAGTCATCAATACGAGGCAATGGATACTTGTTCTTGATGGTCACCTTGTTCAGCTCTCTGAAATCAATGCACAATCTCAGCGATCCGTCCTTCTTCCGTACGAAGAGGACAGGTGCTCCCCATGGAGATACGCTAGGGCGGATGAAACCCTTCTCAGCCAACTCGTCGAGTTTCTTCTTCAGCTCCAACATCTAGACAGGCGCCATCCGATATGGGGCCTTCGAGATCGGTCTCGTACCAGACTCTAAGTCAATACCAATGTCCACACTCCTCTAAGACGTTAAACTGGAAGGCTCAGCAAACACATCTGTAAACTCACAAGCCACTGGGATATCCTCTAACGCTGGACTCTCCCCCTCCTTCATGGCATAACACCAGAAGGCCTTACAACCCTGTACAATCAATCTTGTTGCCCGTATCGCGCTGATAACCATGCTTGACTTTCCAAGGTCCCAACCTCGGAAAACCTCTATTTGACCTAATTCGGTAGAGAGGGTTACATTCCTCCTACCTACATCTAATACCGCCTGATGTCTATCCATCCAATCTATACCTAAACTGACTTCTTCATGCCCTAATGGCATGATAAAGAAGTCAACCAGTAACATACGAGTCCCTACAAAAATGGGACAATCACGAATCTCACGGGTACCTCTGACCCTACCACCATCGGGTAACCCTATACTAAAGGGTATCCCCTCAGTCGTATTTAGACTCAGACGCTCAACACATGCATCAGATATAAAGAATGCGTAGCTCCAGTATCAAATAAAGCTCTAACAGGTAAACCATGGACCAGAATGGTACCTGTAGCAGTCGGTGCAGCTGGCTCCTCTGCACTCCTCAGCTCAAAAGCTCTACCCTGAGCTCCTCTGGTGTCCTCGGTACTCTCACCACGACCTCTACCTCTACTCGGCCCAAGAGCAGATCCCTGAGTGGTAGGACGATCTGGGACTCTCTACTGTCCTTGTGTCTGCTGCTGCTGAGGTGGCCTCTGCCCACCTCCCGCTACACTAGCAGGAGAAGAACCCTGCTGAGATGAAGCTCCGCCCTGTCGGTAGAAGACAGCTTTGTGACCGTGTCTACCACAAGTGTAGCAAGTCACTAGCGGCCTCGTGTACTCTGGTCGTATATGTCCAGGATCACCACAGTCATAACACTGTCTTCCCTTATCTACAACCGGTGCAGATGAGAGGTAGCTCGGGTGTCTTTGGCCTCGCCCTGAACTAGCAACACCACCAGCCCCACTGGTCTGCCCAGTCCGCTGTCTCTTCTCAAACCCTCTGGTCTGAGAAGCTTTCCTCTGTCCAGCTCTCTCCCTCTCGTAATTAGAGGCTCTGTCCTGGTAATCCATTAAAGACTCACAATAAAATCTAGCCATATAGGTCCGGGTAGCATCCCTCAGCCGTCGGGAGAAAAGGTACACATGCTGGTCTGCAGGAGGTGCAGTTGGACCTAGCAAAGCCAGCTCCTCCTGGAATCTCCTGATAGCCTCAGAGACTGGTACATCCTCGAAGTCTACCTCAACAAAATCTCGCAGTTTCTCCCTCCTCAGTGAGGCAAGGCAGAAACGCTCTCTGATCATAGTCCTCATCTGATCATAACTAGTAACTTGACCCCGTACTGATCTCCACCAGTGTTGTGCCAAATCTCAGAATAGAGTCTGCACTAACTCTATCTGTCTATCCACTGGACATCTAATAGACTCCAGAGCTGAGTCTACATGTCCGATCCATAGCTCTACCTCTAACCCCACCTTCCCAGAGAAAGGGGGTACTCCCATCTGATGGAATGTCTTCAACCAAATATCTAGTCAAGGCCCTCTATGCTCTTCCAGAACCCGAGCAGTCTCAGCAGCATGTGCCTGTACAACTGGCACCTGAGTAACTCCATGGGATCTCCCAGATGATCCCTCCTGTGTTGGCAGATCAGGGGCACGTCTACCTGATCTGGCAGCCTCCTCTACTCGTCTGATATACTCGCGGAACGCTGGTCCCTCCATGGAGACACGATCTGAGTCATCTGACTAGACTCTCTGTGATCTCTGTCTCTCAGTTGTACTGTTCCCAGTCTCAGGAACAACACTCTCAGCAACATCTTCCTGAATCTCCTCCGCTGCACGTGATCAACAACGGGAATCCGACCCCGTCCTCTACCTACCGGGGAAGAGGAGGTCTACCCCTACCTCATTCAACTACAGATAAGGCTCTAGGCCGAACCATCTGCAGGGTATAAATCTAACTTAGAAGGCTATATATATGTCATATGTATAGATATATATATAAAGTCAATCACAACATAATATCTATATATATCTATATTGTCGAGGTCTTCAGAAGGGTGATGGCTTCTCGTACACACTATCTCAAAACATTTGTACTCATTTCAAAACCAAAACCTTTTGAAAAGTCAAACCCCTTTTTGGTTCTGTTTATTTATCTATTCGACCTTTATCGCAGATTACAAGTGCCATTGTTGTCAACCTAAGGCTCTGATACCAACTTTCTAACACCCCGAATCCGTAGGACTCAAGGTGCTACTAGGCTAGGATCTCACAATGGATCCTGACCCTAGCCTGACAACAAGTTCACTAGATCTTACAACAAGGCACATATAGATTAAAAATCAAACATCAAACTGTAATATATACATATCAAAAGAGTTTACAAAGAACCGCTAAGTACAAAATAAACATGTATCTGTACATACAAAAAAGTCCCCATAACCCTCGCATAACCCTAGTGTACGGAGCCCTCAGCGGATCACCCCATCTGCATCTCTCCTAACCTTCAAATGATCTACAACACGGTATAAAACCGTTAGCTAACCATACACATATATATAGAAGATGCATAAGCACAAACACACTTCAAGAAAACATAAACATATAATCATGTTGTCACACATTTACCCGGTTAATTATCTTTATAAGGTCCAACACTCAAATCGTATAAATATCTGAATAAGAATATATGTGACACGAGGAATGTATATAATCCTCGCCTCTGAGTGCTATAGCCAGCTGGAGTGGTATAAGTGCACCTTCCCGTATACCATAAGGAGTGGTAAGTGCCCTTCCCGTATACCAGATCTGGCCTGACTATAGAGAACCTCCCAGACTCCACTACGGGATGAAAGGCAAGTTGTCACAGCCAATACAATGGGCGGTCACTAAACCATAGGTCGGTAATAATCAATATCGCATGCTATAAAGTATATAACAAACACCACTCATGCATACATCCAATACAAGGATGGTAGCTAAGTAAGTCCTATGGACTTACCTCAACCTCGAAGTAATCTCAACCACGATCAACTCCAAAATCTGGAGGATAGCACTACCTAATAACAAGGCATAAAGAGATATCAAATCTCCTATCAATCAAAGGGGTCACACCTAGACCCAAGGGATCCATATGGATCATATCCAACTCATAACCTCGATAATCAACTAAACCTCAAAGCCATAACCGGCATATATCTATATCATACTCATCATCATTCTATCCTCATACACATACCTAGCATGCTACTAACCCGCTCATACTAGGAAAGGAAAGGATCAATACTACTCTAAGTAGATCCTGTACAAGACGCACCTACGGAACGGAAAGACGCAGGGACGGAAAGACAGCAGGCGCGGGCGCTGGGACCGTGGCCGCGGGGGCGGCGGCACTAAGACGCGGGTGCGGTGACAAGAGTCCGTAGAGGCGGCGTCTCACTGGTGCGGGGGTTGCGACAGTGCAGAGCGTAATCTCCCGACTTCTCTTCCACTCTTCACGTGATCAAATCACGTCTTCATCATTCCACAACCACAAACATACATATACATACACATTCCACTATCAAAATGCATTTTAGGTATCCAATCCTAAGCTAGGAGAAAGGAATGGAATCAAAGGAGAAGAAAGGAGGAGAAGGAGAAGAACTTACCACTGCTGTGGTCTATCCAAGGAATGATCACAAAACCACACCTCAGCTGGCTTCCAAGCTCAACAACAATCACAACATCAACATCAACAAAACCACACAACCAACTCTTCCAAACCAAGGAAAACTCAAGCACAAGATCAAGGAGAAGGAGAAGAGAGAAGAAGGACGTAAGGAAGCTGGAGAAGTGAAGAAACCCTTGATCAGAAGCCAAGGACGAGGTTAAGAAGGAAGGAAGGAAAGAGAGTAAAGCACGGGTCAAGAGTCAACAAAGTCGGTTGCAGCCGCAAGAAACCGCAAGGGCGGGTTCCTTGGCCGCAGGGGCGGATCACGGGCTCAGCCACAGGGGTGACTCTATAAACACGCAGGGGCGGCTAAGCTGGCTCAGCTCCTAAAGGTCAAGGCTCTTACATTAGGTACACATCAATCAATAGTAGTTAATTTGTTTGAAATAGGGATTTCAGCTTCACGGGTTTTTCCATGATAGAGAGAACATAGTCAATTCAATTGGGCTTATTCATGCCGAGGCCAAAGAATATGATGTTAGTTACGAAATCATCATGGCTAAATAATAGAGGTATGTGCATGTTTCGCTTGATATGTGAACGCTATGGGCAACATAGGAGAAAGAAAGACCTTGATAAGGAGGATAAGGTATCTAGTAGTCGAGCTACTAGGTCGAGGAAGATTGAATGTCCATTTAAGTTAGAGGATTGTCAAAGTGATCATGGTAAATTTGACTTTGAGGGTAATACGTGAAGTCCACATCACGACCTCCTTGGCACCTAAAGGGCCATGCATTTCGGTTGACATCCGCACAATATTGAAAAGTGTGTTGTGAATTTGGGTTAGGTTTAAAACCGAAATATGTATTGAAAACCTTGAACGTGGATTACCCACACAACGTTACATCTATCAGACATTTACAATACCGGATTAAGGATGAGGAATGAGATTGCTGAAGGTCGGGGTTCAATCCAACAAGCGCTTCATTTTCTTGAACAATGAGGTTAGTATTTCCATATTAAGAAATGTCCTCATACGGATGAACTAGCTGGTTTGTTCATCCCCCATCCCGGATTCTAGGCATCTGTTGAACATATTCTCGTACGTCATTAATTGTCATGGATTTCACATACAAGATAAACGAGTAAGTTCTAAACATTGAATTGTATTAATATTTATGACACAGTAATTAAGTCAACTTATTGTGTGATGTTTCAATGTACATGTACAAAATGCATTTGCTGGAAATTTAATCAACTTATTGAATCCGGTATTGTCTTCCACTCTCTTTTAATTGTCAATTTAGTTTATCTATTAATGTTTGTTCTTTGCACCATTCATTAACAAATCATCGTCCATTTTATTTGTGCAAATATATCCATCAACGTTGAACACAATTTGCAATTAAAATGTTCCTTGTGGATCTTCTCCTCTATATTGTTTCATTCAAACAACCCTTTTGAGAACATCCATTTTAGCATGTTTTTTCACCCTTACTCTTATTCATGTTTTGATCATTTAGAGTAGATTTCCATTTTTTTATAGTAAGTTTCCTTTAATTTCTTATGTAAGAGATCTACTCATGCTTTTTAAGGAATACAGACTTTCTAGCCAATTAGAGCATAAATAAAGCATCTTTGGAAGAATATCTACTACTTTCTAAAATTCTCCATGAGGTCGAGGAAGTCTATGTCAAGACCGAGTTGTTTGAGAGTTGAAGAATGAAGAAATTCATGGAAGAATACACAAAATTGAGTCGACCGAAGATGTCGATGACACACATGTGAGGAACGCATGACCACTTATTCTAGACGTTGTGTTTTGCACCATGTCCAGTCTATCCACTATGTTTGATCAAGTTGACCATTGGAGTTCTTCATTATCTTTTGAAGATGATAACATGTTTTATACGATCTTTATAGATGTCTTTTTATGTATTTTTCTTAGTTTTGCGTGAGATAAGACATCTACAAAGTATCAAAGAATGCATATTCTACTTGTGTTTTGTGTTTTTTGGTGATTTAAATTTAAATGGGAGCACAAAGGATCAAGTCAAGCCCATCTAAGGAACACCCATCATATCATCACGGAGAAAAGGAAGGAAGGAAGCAAGAAAGCGACAAAGGAGTGAAGCAAGGAAGACAAGAAGTCCCAAAAGAGGAGCCTCGGGTTTACCCTAACCCGATCGAGGTAAGAAGCCTTGAAACTCCAACTAAGAACACGTCAAAGAGAAAATGTCAACCTAGGCCGGGTTCACTAAAAAAACCCAAGCAAAGAAGATAAAAAATCCGACTAAGGAAGACATTCTCATCCGGACTAAGAAGACATCCATCAACGTACCTCGGGTGAGCCAAAACCCCGACCAAAGAAGAAGAAGAAACCCGAGCAAAGAAGCTTTTCCCAGAGAAAATACAATGTAACTTGGGTGAAAGTGGCAACCCAATCAAGGAAGACGGAAAACACGAGCATAAAAGACGAAAACCCGAGCTACATGTATTTTCGTATAGCGGTGGAGAAACCCGACCCAAAGAGCACCTCTCACCCGACCTAAGGCAAAGCTAAACTCGGGGTAGGCATACCCGGTGTGGATCACTTTTCTAACTAACTCACACTAGTTTTTAGAATTGGGGGGGGGGGACCACAAAATTTAGCCTATAAATCGAGGCTTTGGCTGATTGTAATTCATATTATTCTAGACACAAAACAATTTTCTAAATCATCTCTTGTAAGCATTTGTCCGATTGCCTTGAAGAAGTGAAGATGTTCTTAAAGTTCTTCACATTTCTCTTCTCTAGATCTTGTTTCCAACTTGTTTCGGACATATCTTTGGTTCGGTAAGTCCAATTTCATTCTTTTTCTACATTCCTCATTTTTAGTCTAGTGTATCACCATGTTATCCATTGCTATTGTTTGTGTTTTTGAATTTTCGGTCATGAGTGACCAGTCACCTTGCTAGGATTTAGGGTGAAAACTCCAAATCATGATAGGATAAATATGCTCTATGTTGTTTTTTGTAAATTTATCGATAATCAAATGCATGTTTATTAATAGAGGTTCTCGAATTCATGTTGATAATCATCCATCCTTGAACTTATTTTGAATGTCGGATGCTAGATTGTTAATAGTCTAGATTGTTCCCTTGTAGACCTTTGATACCTTGATATACTCCTAATATAAATTTTCTCTTATTTTGATATACTCTAACAACCAGAGGTATCACGTATCTAATATTGCTACTCCCTCTTCTATTTTTCCTCTCCGAAACAAAGGTATTCAATATCAATCTCATACCCATACCTTGATACCTCATACCCATATATTAATATTCATGCCTTGATATCGATCTGGATATGAATACCAAACATGTCCTAGATGAGACCTAATGTGATGTATTTGTAATTTGCTTAAAAGTTGAGACTTTTGAGCAATTAACTCTAGTGTATATTATGAATGAATAATTTATAGTTTTAATACAAGAGTAGTTTCCTTAAGAAGTAAAATATAGAGTATGGTTGTAGTTTATTTCGACGAAATGGATACATATTTGTTAATATAAAACAAATTTAAAATTGAATGAATATTGAAATTGCGAAATGGAGAATTCCCAACCCCATAAACGAATATTAAAAAATTATCATTTTCTTTGATTTGAAATTTTTGATCAAATCTCCTTCTCTCTCTGTCGCACTACGATTCGCATTGTCAAAAACTAGTTGTGGAGTCGTAGATCTACAAAAATGTCTTGTAAATTTTGATATTGAAGAGACAATCGGGAGAAATGTTTTTGTGAAATGGAAATTATGGGATTGGGTTTGTGATATTTTGAGTTTGAAGTGGAATTCACAAGTGAGGGTTTCCTTGTTTGTGATTTGTTCTTCATCACATGGCACAACGTGTTTATCAAGCTTGGAAAGGAAGTAATGTAAGATTATTTCTTAATCTTTTCAATTAGTTCATCTTTTACGATCTAAATTAATGTTTAGGTTATTTGATGATTTAGGAATTCTTCGAATTTTGTTTTGTTATTGTCAATTATGTGTGTTTGTCTTCTAGACAAACCCTTTTCACTCATGATAATTAATTCAATTTTTTTTTAAATTTTTTGTAGCATTTCTTGTGCGGTGGACGGCTAATATTTGGTCCTGATGCAAGATCTCTTGTTATCACATTATTGTTAATTTGTGTCCCAATAAGTGTGTTTTGTGTGTTTGTTGCCTGGCATCTTCACCAACAGTTTGCAAATCAGAAAGCTGGATATGCAATTCTTGTTATAGCTATTCTCTTCACAATATATGTGAGTTTCTTAACATATTTTTACTACTAAGTTTGTTGTGTGAAGGGGGTTATACGAGCCGAGAATTTACGTACTCAAGCTCGGCTCATTTGTAACCGAGTCGAGCCAGATCAGAGCCTAAGTTTTATAAGAGATTTCAAATGTGTTCATATTCGGCTCGTTTATAAAGCGAACGAGCTCGAGTCGAGCCCGAGTAGCTTGGCGAAAATAATGCTCCTATAGTGTTATTTTTAGTCAATCAAGCCGATCTTTACTAGCACGAGCCGAGCAGTGACATGCTCAAGCTCGGCTCGTTTGTAAAAGAGTCGAGCCCGAGTAGCTTGGCTAAAACAATGTTTTTATAGTGTTATTTTAGTCGATCAAGCCGAGCATTGACATGCTGAAGCTCGGCTCGTTTGTAAAAGAGTCGAGCCTGAGTAGCTTAGCTAAAATAATGCTTCCATAGTGTTATTTTAGTCGATCAAGCCGAGCTTTACCCGCACGAGCCGAGCATTGACTTGCTCAAGCTCGGCTCGTTTGTAAAAGTGTCGAGCCCGAGCCGAGCCTAAATTTTACACAAGCTTTAAAATGTGTTCATATTCGTCTCGTTTAGAAAGAGAACAATCTCGAGTAGTTTGGATAAAATAATGCTCCTATATTGTTATTTAGCCAATCGAGCCGAATTTATCCCGCACGGCCAAGCATTGTCATGCTCAAGCTCGAATTATTGTAATAGAGTTGAGCTCAAGCCGAGCCTAATTTGTATTCATATTCGACTCGTTAAGAAAATGAACGAGCACGTGCCAAGCTTTTAACGCACCGAGTCCGAATAGCTTGTGTCGTATTAAAACCCTTGTTGTGTATACCAATTAACGTTATATGTTAATGATGAAATAGATTCTAGCTCTTCTGTCTGTAACGTCATCCCGAGACCCAGGCATAGTACCACGTAACACACATCCACCAGAAGAAGAGTCGAGCATAATAGAAACCGGTGGCAGACTTCAATTCCCAAGAACAAAAGAAGTTATTCTCAATGGAATTTCAGTTAGGGTAAAATACTGCGAAACATGCATGTTGTACAGGCCCCCTAGATGCTCACACTGCTCCATATGTAACAACTGTGTTGAGCGTTTTGATCACCATTGCCCATGGGTTGGACAATGTATTGGTTTGGTAATTATTTCTTTCTTTTTTCTAATTAATTATATATATAAAGATCATTATTATAAGAGGATTCCAATTTATTTTTGCAGCGTAATTACCGCTACTTCTTCATATTTGTCTCGTCTTCGGCCCTTCTATGCATCTACGTATTTTCAATGTCTGCTTACTACATTGACGTTTTGATGAAACACGGTCATCATACTATTTGGAATGCCATGAAGCATTCTCCTGCAGCCGTGGTACTTATGGCTTACTCTTTTGTATCGTTGTGGTTTGTCGGCGGTCTTACTGCTTTCCATTTATACCTTATTAGCACAAATCAGGCAAGTCTTTATATATTTTATTATGTTATTTACTGACTGAATTATAGGAGGGGACATTTTCATCTACTAACTCATATTAGTGAAATTATATACTTTGTTCAATTCTCTCTTACATTTATTCTTCCTTTTTCTCAGACTACATACGAGAACTTCCGATACAGGAGTGATAGTAGGCTTAATATTCACAATAGAGGGTGTTTGAATAACTTTGTGGAAGTGTTTTGCACCAAGATAAAACAATCAAGAAACGAGTTTAGGGCTTTGGTGGTGCAAGAAGAGAATCAACAAAGGGGTTTTACCCCTAGGCTAGTACCAAGAACCGAGGTGGATAATTCAGTAGAACAAGAGTCTAACATGGGTGGAGATCTAAAGAGTAAATCACAACGTTGTAATGACGAAAACATCTCCAATGTCCCTCAAAGTTCAGAGGCGGATTCCGCTTTAGATGACCCGCTCTCTAGCGTAGGAAGAAGCGAGAGTTGGGATATGGTCCCTGAAATGCACTCGGCCAACTCGTCTGCTGCTGGTAGTAAGGGAAATCTCCCAACTAATACACATCATGTATGAATTGCTAGGTTAGTCTGATTTTTAAGTTAAACAAGCATGACTAAGATGTTATCTCCTCAGAGATACACACATGACATTTGGTTAAGGTAGGAGTGCAACAAAGTAAACCATTAGTGAACATCCTCTTTCTTGCTAGGATTTCTTCAAACTTGTCTCATATTGTCGCTTTAGTTAGTTTTGTTTTTCATAGGAGATTTTTCTTTTTATTTTCTCATAATTGTATTTAGGGAACCATTAGAGACCATTTTTTTTGTGTTACTGTTATTCTATTAGTGTAAATACAAATCAACATGTTATTTTACTACACTATTTACATTCAAAATCTTTTCTATAAGGCAAAATTGCTATAAATAGCACCAACTTTAGAAAAAATGCGTCCAACAACACCAACTTTTTAAATAACGAAATAAAGCACCAACATGGTTGCGTTTTTTAGCATGCGTATATTCACTACAAAAAATAGTTTTGCGACGGAAAAGTGCAGTAACAATAGTGTAATTTGCTACTACTAACAAAAAGATTTTGAGACAGCTAAACACTATCGCAAATTGTCTATTTTCATTTAAAAAAACATACTTTATAACACGACGTAAAAGTTCGGGTTATAAAATTTGTTTTTATCAAAAAATATTTATATAATATTTGATTAAAATTGACATTGTTTGGCTATAAGGTTAACACACAAAATGTTCTAGATAAATGCTAAACTATGTAATTAAATATACAAAATACAAATGAATAGAGAATAGAACGTATACTTCAAGTTTATCTCCACATTGAGCAAAGTCCGAATCAACAGTAAGGTAAGGCATTTATCGTCAGGTTCATTACCTTCCTTTAATATGTTCTCAATAGATTCATCCCTTTTATTTTCACTTCCTACGTCTTTTCCATCATTTAAATTATCGTCGTCATTTTTCTCATTACTATAATCTCACCAACTTCATGTAGTAATTCAATACTAGGGACATTGCTTGCATCAATGATAAGCAACTTTATGAACAAGATGGAGAAAACCCAAAATTAAATCTTGTTTTTGTCACACTCGAGAAGAAATTCAGTGACTAATCCTGATTATCTCATATTACATGATATAGTATTTTTGTAGGGTGCTTAGACTTTCTACCTTGATAACATCAACAATATCCCAAATGTTGAGGATCCTCTCCCTGATGTAACATCTTCAGTTTATTATACAATCCTATACACAAATCCTCACCATAACCAATTTCAATCTTACAAGATCATATACTAATAAAAAGCTAGGAAACAATTCACTTAATGTTGTGGTTTATACAAATTTCATTTACGGATATCGTTTTTCAGTAATTTCTTCTTACTTAATGTCACAACTAGTTGTGTTGTTTCCAAAAAAAATAGATGATATATCCTCAATCTTTGCAATGTTCAAAATCGACAACCCGAGAGGTAGATGAAAGAGTATTCTTGTCAAATGGAGAGGGGACTAAACCTTTGCTAATAGAGTAAAGAGCAGTAGCATTATCATTAGTAATAGGAGAAGAATGAAAGCATCTTTGGAGTTCTTCTTGCAATACAAGTTGATATACTTCAATCAAAGAAGGAGTGAGAATACAAATGAATCATTCAATCCTACCAAGAATTGAATGATTTGATGATCGTGTAAGATGGATAAGGCTACCTCATTCGAGCCACAAGAGCATATTTTTCACTTTTACTTTTGAGTTCTCTTCAATGGATCAGTGACCAGAGAGAAGAAATAGAGAATTAGAGTTGATTGAAAATACTTCTCATATATTTCTCATATATTTCACTTTTACTTTTGATCATCTTAGTAGTGAAATCACTTCATTCAATTACAATTAGATGGTGGAGAGTTGTCCACGTTTACAATGTCCTCAACACTATATTCTTCACCGGTGCCATTACCGTGGGTGTATTATCGCAACCGAACATTCATAGGTTTTGGCGATGATGGAAGAACATAGAAAAAGTTAGAGAGCGAGACGGAAGGGATTAGGAAAGGGAAATGAAAGGAAAAGTCAAGATTGAGAGCGAGAGTTTATCCCTAAGCCCAACTTTTTTCTTCTTTTTAAGTTTTGCATCGACAATTTGACGTTGACGCAAAGATCGCAACATTTAGCAACGACATTTGCTTGCCGACGCAAAGATCACGACCATTAGCAACAACACTTGCTTTGTCGTCGCAAAGTGTTATCGCAAATCTATTTATTTTTTGTAGTGTTTTCGATAACTAATTCCGACCAATATTGATGACTTGACCTTCTAATTTATAATGATTACTTTATATACCTACATAGTATATATTAAAAAGAAAACGTAATACAGTCAAATTTTGACACAATTTCCACCAACATTTCTTGAGTCCATTACGAAATGAACATTGAAGACATCACGAATCAAATCTAGTTATAACTCACGCCCCCAAATAATTTCAATCTCAAATTTGTTCTTCTCCGACAACAACCCAAGTTGAAATGCCCAAGAACTTTGACGCTTTTATCGCAACCATTTCCATCAATTGCGGCTTTCCTCTCTCACAACTCATTGTCCATGAATGTTTTTGTGCAAGAGAATTTTGACGACTGTTGTGGTGGCGACAACAACACCTCTTTTATGACACCAATGTTCCCGCATTGTTTCGTTACTCCTCTTCCTTGATCATTTGTAGACTAGATTTGCATCACATTAAGAACTCTAATTTTGTAAGGCGTGTTGGGTTACCCAATATGTTCAATATCAATATAAAATTATTGTGATCGTTATTGACGATTAAGTGCTTATTTGAATGATTTGTTTATAGTACAATGAAAGACCCAATTTTATGCGAGAGACAAAAAAGAGGATGGGTTGCTGTTTCGGGTCCTCGTCGTGGATAAGTTATCATCGGTAGCGAGCAGGCAAAAATGGTGTTGCATCAAAAATAATGGAGGAGAAAGACGAGTATTGGGCGCGTGAATAAAAAATGTTGTAAATTTGTATGAACGTTGTATTAAAATCTTATGAGAGGAGGATGAAGATACAGTACAATGGTAGTGTTGGTGAATAAAAATGATTTTGAAAGATTTTTTTACAATGTATTTATTGATCTTTTAATTCAATAAAACCATATAAGCTTCTTTAATTAGAGCATAATGAGAGGAGAATGAAGATACAGTACAATGGTGGTTCCGGTGAATAAAAATGACTTCGATAGATTTTTTTTTACAATGTACTTATTGATATTTTAAGTCAATGAAACCAAAAGAGTTTATTTAATTAGAGCATAATATAAAAAAATATTTTGTTTGCACATTCAAATGAATTATAATAGCCCTTTTTGAAATTAATGCATTTTAGAACATACAGCTAAATGTACCAAAAAAAATACCAAGTCACCAATCATGTGCCAACTCATCAATATTAATCGGAGTTAAATGTTGAAAATATCTCCTTTTTACTCCGGAGAGTGACTTCTTGAATGCCTTCAACAAATGGCATGTTGTGATCATATTTTTGGTGTACTTCCTTGTTCATATGAAGCTCCCCAAAATAACTTGAAGGAAAGGGAACTTGTTTTATATGACATGTTTCTCCCATATATTTTGATTTTTGTCCAAATCATCTATCCTTACACATATCTTCTCAAACATTAACTTTACTTTCATCTCATTGCTTTATTTTGAAAGACCTTATCTTTGTCGTGGTGGGATATATGAACCTTGGTTGTTGGTATGGTTGCATTTGTTACAAAGAGTAGGAGTTTTGTGGTGGAGAGTTATATGTTATTTTGGTGGTCTTCCTTCATCTAATAGCCTCATCAACTCTTCTACTTGTTTTTCAAGTTCCTCTTCCCTTGTAGAATTTGTTCCATTGTCTTCATCAACTAAAATCACCACTTCTCTTCCTTGTGAAGAGTACTTTTCACAAAGTTTGGCTCATTTGTCGATGAAATCACAAACCTCATCAATCTCTATCTCTAAAAGAGTACCTCCAAATAAGGAATCAATATTATCTCTCGTCAACGTCAAGTCCCTGGTAGAATACCTCAAGCAAAGTGACTTTAGGATCTCCATGGCGAGAAACCCAAGTAACATATATAAACATTTTTCATGTTTGGTGAAGATTTTCACCATATTCTATCTTCAATGAGCATATCCTCCTACTTAGCTTGGCGGTTCGGCTTGACGGGAAAACTTGTAGAAATTCAGTTGAGAGTTCCTCCCATGATGTGATAGACCCCGGTGCTAAACATTGGTACCACTTCTTAACCTTCTCTTTTAAGGAGAAAGAGAATACCAGCTGATGAAAATAGACTGACTATTGGAGATATTCATGTTACTAACTTCAACTCTTTTGATTCAACTCGTTCCTTCTTCACCATCCCAAATAGATTATTGTATGTAGCAAGGTGAAGATATGGTTTTCGGTTGTGAACCTCCTAATTAGCTTTGTATCACTGATCGTGGAAGTACTTTTTGTAATTAAACAACCTCTTTTGCAAGTGATACAAGATCGGATGTAGTACAAACGGGTTATCAAACACAGGGACCACGTCTGTTTGGATATAAATGATAGTAATTATGCTAAGTAAAGGGGAGAAGAGAAAGAGAAAAGGAAAGAAGAAAGTATGTATTTGAAGGTATGAGAAAACAAGAAAGCAATGATTGTTTTGTTGTAATAAGAATAAGGAGAGAATATGATCCAAGAAAACATGAATTCTCGCTATAATGAATTAAAGTAATATTGCATATATGAGGCTCACGAACATTGATATATAAATATTGCAGGTAACCATCTAAAGTAGTCTTGAACATTGACAAAACAAGACCGTGCTAACAAATTGACATAACTCTCAATCCAGCGGTTCGGCGATTATAGCAAAGCCCATGAAGTATTTAGAAACTCGGAAAATACCTAGAAAAACCTTCTCTTGAGGTTCATCAGTTTTAAAACGTGCAAAGACCGATGAACTCTACGATACTTAAGAATCCCCGAAACTTTGATAAAACTTTACTCTTCAAAGTCAAGCTCTTTTCAAATCTTTCCAATAAAACAAAATTGTTTGGCTCTTCACTTTGTTTTATCTAAACCGATTAAAAACGCCACTCCGAATTAACGAAAGTAATTATAAGGTGGGAATTAAGCCCTTTGAAAATATCAATATCGCAATCTCAAGTCACAAACATATATGCAATTAGTAGATCAAACCATTATATGGATCATCCAATCCTTAGATCGAGAAAAATCAACCAAACATAATAAAAGAAGAGAAGTCTTTCATAAATATCAAAATTAAATAGAACTTACAAGCGAAAAGTAAATCTAACTCTATAACGTTGCGGCTACGGCTTTGGAACTCCAAGAACCCTAGCGGTTCTAAGCTGCCATAGCCTTGAGGTTGCGGCTCTTAAAAAAGCCTAATCTATGTGTTGTGAATGCTTAAAAGCTAGATGGAATTGGATGCCTCAAACTCTAAGTTGGAGGGTTGTATTTATAGGGAGAGCATGAGCCGAAACCCTAGGTCGCAAGCCCGTCAGAAAACCTAAAAAGATTAGGTCGTCAAATTGTCTTCATTGGCGCCGTTACGCTTAGTGTACGGTATCTTATGCCCCCTTATGGCCGTAATTGGACGTAACATGTCTGCAACAACTTTGCGATAGCTCAATAAAACTGACTTTCCAGCTGCTCTGGTTGAAACTACGAGACCCGTGAGTACTACTTTCGAAGCTCTTTCGAAGATCTACAATTTTCCAATCGACACAAATGTCCAATTTCAAATGGAAGATGGTATAAATATAGGATCTCTCAAAGGTCATCTTGAAATGGCATCCAATCTCAATGATCTTCACATTATTCTTCAATTCTTCATTCTTCAACATGAATCTACCTCGGAACTTCGACCCTCAGTCAATATAGGTGTCTTCAATGGTATGCTTTGTAAGAGTCTTAGTCTTTGGAGCTTGTTTTGTCCTTAGCCGCCCCCGCGGGTTTAGGGATCGAGCCGCCCTTGCGGCTCGTGCAATTTTCCGCCCCTGCGGTTCAGGGAACCGCCCTGCGGTTTCTTGCGGCTGCAGCCGGCTTTGTTGACCTTGACTCGTGCTTTACTCTTCCTCCTCCTTATACCATTCCTTTCCTTGCTGAGCAAGGGTTTCTTCTTCACTTCTTTCTCCAGCTTCTCACGTCTTTCTTCTCTCTTCTCTTTCTTGTTGATCTTGCTTGAGTTTACCTTGGTTTGGAAGAGCTAGTTGGTGTGGTTGGTTGTTGATGGATGTTGTGCTTTGTGGCTGAGCTTGAAAGCCAGTTGTGGTGTTGGTTTTGTGATGATCTTTCCTTGGATAGGCCACAACAGTGGTAAGGGTTCTTTTCTCCTCCTTTCTTGTTCTTTGATTCCATTCTTCCTCCCTAGCTTAGGATTAGATGTGTGTGATTGTATGTTAATGTTGGATTGTGTATGTTATGTATATGTTTGGCTCTGGCATGAAGAAGACGTAATTTAATCACGTGAAGAGCGAAAGAGAAGTCGGGACTCTATGTTCTGCAGAGTCGCCGCCCCCGCGCCTGGAAGCCACCGCCCCTGCAGCAACCTTGTCACCACACCCGCGCCCAGAAGCTGCCGCCCCCGCGGCCACGGACCCAGCGCCCGTGCCTGCGTTTGCCTGCACCCTCTGTCACCGCGCTTGCGGCCGAACGTCGCCGCGCCTGCGGTTTGCCTTGTTCCGCCCCTGCATCTTTCCGTTCCGCAGGTGCGTCTTGTACAAGATCTACCTAGAGTAGTATGATCCTTTCCTTTCCTAGTATGAGCGGGTTAGTAGCATGCTAGGTATGTGTATGAGGATAAAATGATGATGAGTATGATACCGTTATGCCGGTTAGGGTTTGAGGTTTATAAGTTGGATAGGATCCTTATGGATCCCTTGGGTCTAGGTGTGACATTTTGATGGATAGGAGTTTGATATCTTGTTATGCCTTGTTGTTAGGCAGTGTTGTTCTCCAAAGTTGGAGCTGATCGGGTTGAGACTACTTTTGAGGTTGAGGTAAGTCCATAGGACTTACTTAGCTACCATCCTTATATTGGATGTATGCATGAGTGGTGTGTGATATATGCTTGATAGCATGCGTAGTGATGATTAACGACCTATGGTTTAGTGACTGCCCATTGTAGGGCCGTGACAACTTGTCCTTTCATCCCGCTGGGAGTATGGAGGTTCTCTGCGGGCAGGCCAGATTGGTTCAGTGGGCCGGGCTTCTCCACTCCCATAGGGTACACGGAGACGGTGACCGGATTACCACTCCAGCTGGCACCATTCCCCAGAGGCGAGGATTATATATTCCTCGTGTCACGTATGTTCATATACATTTATTTATACGATTTGAGTGTTGGACTATATAAATATAATTAACCGGGTAAATGTGTGACATCATGTTTATATGTTATGATTCCTGAAGTGTGTTTGTGCTCTTGCATTATCTATATATATGTGTATGGTTAGCTAACGGTTTTATACCGTGCTGTAGATCCTTTATAGGTTAGGAGAGTTGCAGAGTGATCCAGAGTGGGTGATCCGCTGAGGGCTCCGTACACTAGGTTGTTATCGTGGGATATGGGATCTTGTGTTATGTACAGTTTATGTTTTGATTGTACTCAGCGGTACCTTGTATAAACCTTTTGATTTATATATTACAGTTTTATGTTTTGGTTTTAATCTATCCGTGCCTTGTTGTAAGATCCAGTGAACTTGTTGTCAGGCTAGGGTCATGATCCATTGTGAGATCCTAGCCTAGTAGCGCCCCGAATCCTACGGATTTGGGGTGTTACAAAGTTGGTATCAGAGCCTTAAGTTGACAACAATGGCACTTGCAATATGCGATAATGGTCGAATAGATAAATAAACAGAACCCGAAAGGGGTCTGACTTTTCAAAAGGTTTTGGTTTTGAAATGAGTACAAATGTTTTGGGATAACGTGTACGAGAAGCCATCACCCCTCTGAAGATCTCAACAGTATAGACATATATAGATATTATGTTGTGATTGGCTTGATATATATCTATACATATGGCATATATATAGCCTTATAGGTTGGGTGTATTTACCCTGCAGATGGCTCAAACTAGAGCTGTATCTACAGATGGACGAGGTAGGGATAGATCCCCTCTTCCTCCAATAGAGGTAGGACAGAGTCATATTTTCGCTGATGATCCACCTGTAGCGAAGGAGGTTCATGAGGTTGTTGCTGAGAGTGTCGTTCCTGAGACTAGGAACGGTATAGTTGGGAGACATACATCACAGCGAGTCCAGTCAGATGACTCGGATTATGTCTATATGAGGGGACCAGATTTTTGCGCATATATCAGACAAGTACAAGAGGCTGCCAGAGCAGGTAGACCTACCCCAGATCTGCCTGCACATGAGGGATCATCTAGGAGATGCCATGGAGTTACTCAAGTGCCAGTTGTACCGGCACATGTTGCTGAGATTCCTCGAGTTTCAGAGGAGCATAGAAGGCCTGGGAAGAGACAACGAACTGGACAGACCAGTGGTGCTGGTGGAGTTGTTGATTCTGAGATTCCTCGAGTTCCAAGTTACCTTGCAGCTGCACTGGTTGCAGCTACGGGTCGACGGTGTTTTAACTGTGATGATCCTGGACATCCTGGACATCTACGAACCCGTTAGTAACTTGTTTTACTTGTGGCAGGCGAGGTCACATAGAGATTTTCTATAGATGGGGCAGAGTTTTATCACAACAGAGTTCTTTTCCTGCTATTGCAACAGGGGGTGGGCAGAGGCCACCTCAGCAGTAGCAGACTCAGGGACAACAAAGAGTCCTAGACCGTCCTACGACCCAGGGATCTGCTCCTGGGCCGAGTAGAGGCAGAGGTCGTGGTGGGAGCACCACTGACACCAGAGGAATTCAGGGTAGAGCTTTTGAGCTGAGGAGTGCAGAGGAGTCAGCTACACCGACTGCTACAGGTACCATTTTGATTCATGGTTTACCTTTAGAGTTTTGTTTGATACTGGAGCTACGTATTCTTTTATATCTGATGCATGTGTTGTGCGTCTGAGTCTAGATACGATTGAGGGGATACCCTTTAGTATAAGGTTATTCGATGGTAGTAGGGTCAGAGGTACCCGTGAGATTCGTGACCGTCCCATCTTTGTGGGGACCCGTGTATTGCTTGTGGACTTCTTTGTCATGTCATTTAGTGCATGAAGAATTAATTTTGGGTATGGATTGGATGGATAGACACCAGCAGTATTAGATATAGGTAGGAGGACTGTTACTCTCTCTACCGAGTTAGGTCAGATAGAGGTTTTCCGAGGTTGGGACCTTGGAAAGTCAGGCATGGTTATCAGTGCGATACGGGCAGCGAGACTGATTGCATAGGGTTGTGAGGCCTTCTGGTGTTATGCCATGAAGGAGGGGGAGAGTCCAGCATTAGAGGATATCCCAGTAGTCTGTGGGTTTACAAATGTATTTGCTGAGCCGTCCAGTTTACCGCTTCAGAGGAGTGTGGACTTTGGTTTTGAGTTAGAGCCTGATATGAGACCGATCTCGAAGGCCCCATACCGTATAGCGCCTGTCGAGATATTGGAGTTGAAGAAGCAACTCGAAGAGTTGGCTGAGAAGGGCTTTATCCGCCTTAGTGTATCCCCGTGGGGAGCACATGCCCTCTTCATACGGAAGAAGGACGGATCGTTGAGACTATGTATTGATTACAGAGAGCTGAACAAGGTGACCATCAAGAACAAGTATCCATTGCCTCGTATTGATGACTTGTTAAATCAGCTTCAGGGAGCGACAATATTTTCCAGGATTGACCTACGTTCAAGGTATCACCAGCTGAGGGTGAGAGAGCAGGATGTGCACAAGACATCGTTCCGGACCAGATATGGACACTACGAGTTTGTAGTGATGTCTTTTGGGCTTCCGAATGCCCCAACCGTCTTCATGGAGTTGATGAATAACATATTCATCGACTTCCTGGATCAGTTTGTGGTGGTCTTCATAGATGACATTCTGGTGTACTCTCGTAGCAAAGAGGAGCATGCAGGGTAGCTGAGGACTGTGTTGCAGGTTTTACGAGATAGAGAATTTTATGCTAAGTTCTCTAAGTGTGAGTTCTGGATGCTAGAGGTAGCATTCCTGATTCATGTAGTTTCAGCTGAAGGGATCAAGGTGAATCCGGCGAAGATCGAAGCAGTAGCATCTTGGACGACACCGACGAACGTCAAGGAAGTACGTAGCTTTCTTGGCCTAGCCGGTTATTACCGACACTTTGTGGAGGGATTTTCTGTGATTGCCCGTCCACTGACGAGTCTGCTGAGGAAGACTACTAGATTTGTATGGTATGATCAGTGTATGTAGAGTTTTGAGGAGCTGAAGAGACGTCTGACGTTTGCTCCTATTTTGGCACAGCTAGAGGGTACAAAGGATTTTTGTGGTTTACAGTGATGCACTGAAGATCTGGAGTTGGCAGCGGTAGTTCATGCACTGAAGATCTGGAGACATTACCTGTATGGTGCTACATGTCAGATCTTCACGGACCATAAGAATCTGAAGTACATTTTCACGCAGCGGGAATTGAATAACCGCCAGCATAGATGGCTTGAGCTGATCAAGGATTTTTATATGGAGATTCTGTACCATCCAGGGAAGGCGAACGTTGTCGCCGACGCCCTGAGCAGGAAGACGCCTCGAGAGCAGGCGGTTGCGATGTTGACAGTTCAGCATCAGTTGTAGAGAGACCTGATTTGGCTGGAGTTGGACGTCCAGTTTCCTGATCAGGATGCCCAGCTGAGTACTTTAGAGGTTCTTCCTGATCTGTTGGGTGAGATCCAACAGAAGCAAGGGACCTGCCCGACACTGATGAGGATCCGAGAGAGGATGTCTCGGGATGAGGCACCACAATTCCTTCTAGGAGCAGATGGAGTGTTGAGACGCCGCGGTCGCGTCTGTGTACCCGCTGATGCGGATCTACGCTAGAGGATATTACAGGAGGCTCACTGTACGCCTTATTCAGTGCACCCAGGTACGAGTAAGATGTACCAGGACTTGAGACGTTTATATTGGTGGGGAGGGCTGAAGCCCGATGTAGCCAGATTTGTGGCACAGTGTGCGACCTGCCAGCAGGTCAAGATCGAGCAATGCAGACCTGGAGGTGAACCCCATCCACTTCCTGTTCCACAGAGGAAGTGGGAGGACGTCACCATGGACTTTGTGACTGGGTTGAGACCGAGCAGGTGTAACATCCCAAATCCGTAGGACTCGAGGTGCTACTGGGCTAGGATCTCACAATGGATCCTGACCCTAGCCTAACAACAATTTCACCGATCTTACAACAAGGCACATATAGATTAAAACAAAACATGAAACTGATATATATAAATCTAAAAAAGGTTATATAGAGTACTACTGAGTACAATCAAAACATAACGAATATACAAGATCAAAAGGTCCCAATCCCACGAGGACGACCTAGTGTACGGAGCCCTCAGCAGATCACCCTCTCTGGATCACTCTACAGTTCTCCTAACCTACAAGGGATCTACAACACGGTATAAAACCGTTAGCTAACCATAGACATATATAAGATGAACATAAGCACAATCACATATCAAGAATATTAAACACCTCATCATGATATCACGCATTTACCCATTTTATAATCTTTATAAATATAGTCCAACACTCAAATCGTATATATAAGGATATCAATATGAATATATGTGACACGAGGAATATAACCCTCGCCTCCCGGTGCTAATGCCAGCTGGAGTGGTGATGCGGTCACCAACCCCGTATACCCTATGGGAGTGGGGAAAGCCCACCCCACAATCCAGAATTGACCTGCCCGTAGAGAACCTCCAATCTCCCAGCGAGATGAAAGGATAGTTGTCACGCCCTACAATGGGCAGTCACTAAACCATAGGTCGGTAATAACAATATCACATGCTAACAAGCATAAACATGCACCACTCATGCAACATCCAATATAGAGATGACAGCTAAGTAAGTTCTATGGACTTACCTCAGTCTCGGAAGTAATCCCAACTATGATCACATAGGTCGTAATAACAATATCACATGCTAACAAGCATAAACATGCACCACTCATGCAACATCCAATATAGAGATGGCAGCTAAGTAAGTCCTATGGACTTACCTCAGTCTCGGAAGTAATCCCAACTATGATCAACTCTCAGATACGTCCACTCCAATCTGGAGGACAACACGGCCTATACAAGGCATACATATATACATATCAATCTACTATCACACAAAGGGTCACACCTAGACCCAAGGGATCCATAAGGATCATATCCAACTCGTAAACCTCAAAGCCTAACCGGCATATCTATATCATACTCATCATCGCACCTAGCATGGTACTAGTTCCCTCATACTAGGAAAGGAAAGGAGCTACCCAACTATGGGTAGTCCCGGGACAAGACGCACCTGCGTGATCAAGGGACGCAGGAGCGGAGTAGACAACCCGCAGGCGCGGCAGGGATCAGCCGCAGGCGCGGTGACACGGGACAGGCAACGCAGGCACTGGCGCGGGCGCTGCGGCACGGCTTCCGCAGGGGCGGCGGCTTCTAGGCGCGGGGGGCGGCGTCTGCAGAACGTGAACCCGCGGCTTCTCTTTGGCTCTTCACGTGATCAAATCACGTCTTCTCTCATCCAAAACCACACACATACATATACATACACATTCCAACATTAATCTACATCAATACATCTAAACCTAAGCTAAGAAGGAAGAATCAAAGGAAGAAGAAGAAGGAAGAAGAACACTTACCACAGCTGTGGCCTAACCAGGGAACTGTCACACTACACTCAGCTGGTTCCAAGCTCAACCAGCACATCATCAAACATCAACAACACACACCAAAAACACTACAAACTCAAGAGAGATCAAGAAAAAGATCAAGAAGGTGAAGGAGAAGCAAGGAGGACGTAGGGGCTGGAATGGAGAAGTGAAGAAGGTAACCCTTGCTCAACAAAGGAAAAGAAGAAGTAAGCAAAGGGTAAAGCACGGGTCAAAGGAGTCAACAAAACCGGCTGCAGCCGCCGGAAACCAGGGGGCGGTTCCCTGAGCCGCAGGGCGGAAACCCGCAGGGCGGCAGTCATGCCCGCGGGTGCGGAAAGGCCAATCTCGGCCAAAGCCAATTCGGCTAAGGTCCAATCTCGGTCCGAAAGACTAAGGCTCTTACATCTCACCCCCCTAAAAACAAGTTTCGTCCCGAAACTTGCAAAGTCCTGAAACCACTCGGACTCAAAAGCCGAGGTACAACTCTCTCTATAACCTCAAACATAAGCATGGAGGAACTCATCAACTCCAGCAATCAAAACACTATCCAAAGCCTAGAGGAAAACCATCTCTAGCTAAACCATAAACATATCACAAGGCATAGAGGAATCACATCTCTAGCCGTATCATATCCATAACAGAAAGGCATGGAGGATCTCGTCCATTAGGGTAGCATGGAGGAAAGAACCATCTCCAGCTAAACCTATCATATCACCATAGCATGGAGGAAAGAACCATCTCCAGCTATAAACAATAATCATACTAGCACAACAAGATCTAATAAGATCATAATCACATCAAAGCTAGTATGAAAATAAACACATCATAGCATATAAGCATATAAGCACATAACACTCACCAAGGTAGTACTAAGATCTACTCGGTGATCCTACTGGTGCATCTAACTCAGCATAGAACTCTGGATAGTTCCTCTGGATACTATCCTCAGTCTCCCATGTAGCCTCATCAGGTCCTCGTCTCGACCACTGTATCCTCAGCATAGGAATGTCCTTCGAACGCAGGCGTCTCATACCTCGTTCTAGGACTGCAATAGGGTGCTCAACAAATGTGTGGTCCGGCTCAACCACCAAATCATCATAACTCACGATGTGTCTCGGATCTGGTATGTACTCCCTCAGCTGAGACACATGAAATACAGGGTGAACACCCTCTAATCTCGGAGGCAAAGCTAAATCTGTATGTTGCGCTCCCAACCCGATCCAGAATCTCGAACGGTCCGACATATCGGGGCTCAACTTCCCCTTAATGCCAAAACGCCTAACACCTCGTGTCGGGGACACTCTCAGCCACACATGGGCTCCAACCCTGAACTCTAGAGGTCTACGCCTCCTATCAGCATAAGACTTCTGACGGCTCTGAGCGGTCAGCATCCTCTCTCTAATCAGTGCTACTCGAGCCATATCATCCTGAATCTGATCAGGTGCTAAACCACTAACACTGCTCTGCTCATCCCAACATAACGGGGTACGACATCTCTGTCCATACAGTGCCTCATATGGGGCATCCCAATAGATGCATGCCAGCTGTTGTTGTATGAGAACTCAACAAGTGGGAGATGATCTGTCCACACTTGTCCCAATCCAACACACAAGCTCGCAGCATATCCTCCAGGGTCTGAATGGTCCTCTCTGACTGACCATCTGTCTGAGGATGGAACGCAGTAGTAAAGTGCAAACTCGTCCCAAAGCAGTCTGAATCTGCTGCCAGAATCTCGAGGTAAATCGTCCATCTCTATCTGAGACGATCGTCCTCGGTACACCATGGAGTCTCACTATCTGCCTAGTGTACTCCTCAGCTAATCTGCTCACGGCCACGTCTCCCTAATAGGAATGAAACGTGCCGTCTTCGTCAATCTGTCCACTATAACCCAGATGGCATCAAAACTCCGGCTCAGCCTCAGCCAGTCACAAAATCCATGGTGACGTCCTCCCACTTCCTCTGTGAAACAGGAAGTGGATGGAGCTCACCTCAGGTCTGAATGCTCTATCTTGACCTGCTGGCAGGTCGCACACTGTGCCACAAATCTGGCCACATCGGGCTTCAGCCCTCCACCAATATAAACGTCTCAAGTCCTGATACATCTTACTCGTACCTGGATGTACAGAGTAAGGTGTACAGTGAGCCTCCTGTAAAATCTCTGTCTCAGCTCTGTATCAGCAGGTACACAGACGCGACCGCGGCGTCTCAAAACTCCATCTGCTCCTAGCAGGAACTGTGGTGCCTCATCCCGAGACATCCTATCTCGTATCCTCATCAATGTCGGGCAGGTCTCCTGCTTCTGTTGGATCTCGCCCAACAGATCAGGAAGGACCTCTAAAGTACGCAGCTGGCATCCTCATCAGGAAACTGGATGTCCAACTCTAACCAGATCAGATCTCTCTGCAACTGATGCTGAACTGTCAATCTCGCAATCGCCTGCTCTCGAGGCGTCTTCCTGCTCAGGGCGTCGGCGACAACGTTCGCCTTCCCTGGATGATACAGAATCTCTAAATCAAAGTCCTTGATCAGCTCGAGCCACCTACGCTGGCGGTTATTCAATTCCCGCTGCGTGAAAATATACTTCAGACTCTTATGGTCTGTGAAGATCTGACATGTAGCACCATACAGGTAATGTCTCCAGATCTTCAGTGCATGAACTACCGCTGCCAACTCCAGATCATGAGTCGGGTAGTTCTCCTCATACGTCTTCAACTGTCGAGACGCATATGCATCACTCTGCCCCTGCATCAAAACACATCCCAAGCCTAGCTTGGATGCATCACTGTATACCACAAAATCCTCAGTACCCTCTGGCTGTGCCAAAATAGGAGCAGAAGTCAAACGCCTCTTCAACTCCTCAAAACTCTGCATGCACTGATCAGACCACACAAATCTGGTAGTCTTCCTCAGCAAACTCGTCAGTGGACGGGCAATCACAGAAAATCCCTCCACAAAGCGTCTGTAATAACCGGCTAGGCCAAGGAAACTACGTACTTCCTTGACGTTCGTCGGTGTAGTCCATGCTGCTACTGCCTCTATCTTCGCTGGATCCACCTTGATCCCTCAGCTGAAACCACATGACCCAGGAATGCTACCTCTGGCATCCAGAACTCACACTTAGAGAACTTAGCATAAAGTTCTCTATCCCGCAAAACCTGCAATACAGTCCTCAGATGTCCTGCATGCTCCTCTCTGCTGCGAGAGTATACTAGAATGTCATCAATGAAAACCACCACAAACTGATCCAGGAAGTCGATGAAGATACTGTTCATCAACTCCATAAAGACGGTTGGGGCATTCGTAAGCCCAAATGGCATCACTACAAACTCGTAGTGGCCATATCTGGTCCGGAATGTTGTCTTGTGCACATCCTGCTCTCTCACCTCAGCTGGTGATACCCGGAACGCAGGTCAATCCTGGAGAACACAGTCGCTCCCTGTAGCTGATCTAACAAATCATCAATACGAGGCAGTGGATACTTGTTCTTGATGGTCACCTTGTTCAGCTCTCTGTAATCTATACATAACCTCAGTGATCCGTCCTTCTTCCGTACGAAGAGGACAGGTGCTCCCCATGGGGACACGCTAGGGCGAATGAAGCCCTTCTCAGCCAACTCCTCGAGTTGCTTCTTCAGCTCCAGCATCTCGACAGGCGCCATCCGGTATGGGGCCTTCGAGATGGTCTCGTACCAGGCTCTAACTCAATCTGAAATCCACACTCCTCTGAGGCGGCAAGCTGGACGGCTCAACAAACACATCTGTGAACTCACAAACAACTGGGATGTCCTCTACAGCTGGACTCTCCCCCTCCTTCATGGCATAACACCAGAAGGCCTCACAACCCTGTGCAATCAGTCTCGCTGCCGTATAGCACTAATAACCGTACCTGTCTTTCCAAGGTCCCAACCTCGGAAAACCTCTATCTGGCCTAACTCGGTAGAGAGGGTAACAGTCCTCCTACCTACATCTAGGACTGCAGAATGTCTATCCATCCAGTCCATACCTAGAATGACTTCTTCATGCTCTAATGGCATGACAAAGAAGTCAACTAGTAACACACGGGTCCCTACAGAAATGGGACAACCGTGAATCTCACGGGTACCTCTGACCCTACCACCATCGGGTAACCCTATAATAAAGGGCATCCCCTCAACTGTATCTAAACCAAGACGCTCTACACAGGCATCAGAAATAAAAGAATGCGTAGCACCAGTATCAAATAAAACTCTAACAGGTAAACCATGAATCAGAATGGTACCTGTAGCAGTCGGTGCAGCTGGCTCCTCTGCACTCCTCAGCTCAAAAACACGACCTGTGGGCCTCTGGTATCAGTGGTGCTCCACCACGACCTCTGCCTCTACTCGGCCCAGGAGCAGATCCCTGAGTCGTAGGGCGATCTGGGACTCTCTGTTGTCCCTGTATCTGCTGTTGCTGCTGAGGTGGCCTCTGCCCACCTCCCGCTACACTGGCAGGAGAAGAACCCTGCTGAGATGCAGCTCCGCCTGGCGGCAGTAAACGGCTCTATGACCCTGTCTACCACAGGTAAAACACGTCACTAATGGCCTCGTGCACTCTGGCCTCATATGTCCTGGATCACCACAGTTATAACACTGTCGTCCCTTCTCTGTAGCTGGTGCAGATACAGAACGACCCTGGCGTCTCTGACTACGCCCAACACTAGCAGCTCCAGCAGTACCACTGGCCTGCCCGTACGCTGTCTCTTCTCAGACCCTCCGGCCTGAGAAGCTCTCCTCTGCCCAGCTCTCTCTCTCTCATAATCTGCAGCTCTGTCCTGATAGTCCATCAAGGACTCACAGTGAAAACCCGCCATATAGGCTCGGGTACCATCCCTCAATCGTCGAGAGAAAAGATAAACATGTGATCAGCAGGAGGTGCAGCTGGACCCAGTAAAGCCAGCTCCTCCTGAAACCTCCTGATGGCCTCTGAGACTGGTACATCATCAAATCCAGCCTCAACAAAGTCGCGCAGTTTCTCCCTCCTCAGTGAGGCAGGGCAGAAACGCTCTCTGATCATGGTCCTCATCTGGTCATAACTGAGAACCTGACTCCGTACTGACCTCCACCAGTGTTGTGCCAGATCTCTGAACAGAGTCTGCACCAACTCTATATGCCTGTCAGCTGGACATCTGATAGACTCTAAAGCCGAGTCCACATGCCCTATCCACAGCTCCACCTCTAACCCCACCTTCCCAGAGAAAGGGGGTACTCCCAACTGATGAAATGCCTTCAACCAACTGTCTGGTCGAGGCCCTCTATGCTCCTCTCGAACCGGAGGAATCTCAGCAGCAGGTGCCGGTACCTTGGCACCTGAGTCACTGTATGGGATCTCCCAGTGGATCCCTCATGTGCGGGCAGATCAGGAGCACGTCTGCCTGCCCTGGCGGCCTCCTCTACCCGTCTGATATACTCTCGGAAGGCTGGTCCCTCCATGGAGACACGATCTGAGCCATCTGACCGGGCTCCCTGTGATTCCTGCCTCCCAGCTGCCCCGTTCCCAGTCTCGGGAACGACACTCTCAGCAACGTCGTCGTGAATCTCCTCTGTTGCACGTAGATCAGCAGCAGGAGTCCTACCCCGTCCTCTACCTAGAGGGGGTCTACCTCTACCTCGTCCAGCTGCAGGTAGGGCTCTAGTATGAACCATCTGCAGAGGACATAAACCTAACTTAGAAGGCTATATATATGCCATATGTATAGATATATATATCACACATCACATCAGATAGTATCTATCTATATATATATACCTATACTGTCGAGATCTTCAGAGGGGTGATGGCTTCACGTACACACTAACCCAAAACATTTGTACTCATTTCAAACCAAAAATCTTTTGAAAAGTCAGACCCCTTTCGGGTTCTGTTTATTTATCTATTCGACCTTTATCGCAGATTACAAGTGCCATTGTTGTCAACCTGGGCTCTGATACCAACTTTGTAACACCCAAATCCGTAGGACTCGAGGTGCTACTAGGCTAGGAGGTGCTACTAGGCTAGATAGATTAAAACAAAACATGAAACTGATATATATAAATCTAAAAAAGGTTATACAGAGTACTGCTGAGTACAATCAAAACATAACGAATATACAAGATCAAAAAGTCCCAATCCCACGAGGACGACCTAGTGTACAAAGCCCTTAGCAGATCACCCTCTCTGGATCACTCTGCAGTTCTCCTAACCTGCGAGGGATCTACAACACGGTATAAAACCGTTAGCTAACCATACACATATATAATATGAACATAAGCACAATCACATATCAAGAGTATTAAACACCTCATCATGATATCACGCATTTACCCATTTTATAATCTTTATAAATATAGTCTAACACTCAAATCGTATATATAAGGATATCAATATGAATATATGTGACACGAGGAATATAACCCTCGCCTCCCGGTGCTAATGCCAGCTGGAGTGGTGATGCGGTCACCAACCCCATATACCCTATGGGGGTGGGGAAAGCCCGCCCCACAATCCATAACTGACCTGCCCGTACAGAACCTCCAGTCTCCTAGCGGGATGAAAGGATAGCTGTCACGCCCTACAATGGGCAGTCACTAAACCATAGGTCGGTAATAACAGTATCACATGCTAGCAAGCATAAACATGCACCGCTCATGCAACATCCAATATAGAGATGGCAGCTAAGTAAGTCCTATGGACTTACCTCAGTCTCGGAAGTGATCCCAACTATGATCAACTCTCAGATACGTCCACTCCAATCTGGAGGACAACACGGCCTATACAAGGCATACATATATACATATCAATCTACTATCACACAAAGGGTCAAACCTAGACCCAAGGGATCTATAAAGATCATATCCAACTCGTAAACCTCAAAGCCTAACCGGCATATCTATATCATACTCATCAACATCCGACACCTAGCATGGTACTAGTTCCCTCATACTAGGAAAGGAAAGGAGCTACCCAACTATGGGTATTCCCGGGACAAGACACACCTGCGTGATCAAGGGACGCAGGAGCGGAGTAGACAACCCGCAGGCGCGGCAGGGATCAGCCGCAGGCGCGGTGACACAGGACGCAGGCAAGGCGCGGGCGCTGTGGCACGGCTTCCGCAGGGGCGGCGGCTTCTAGGCGCGGGGGCGGCGTCTGTGCAGAACGTGAACCCGCGGCTTCTCTTTGGCTCTTCACGTGATCAAATCACGTCTTCTCTCATCCAAAAGCACACACATACATATACATACACATTCCAACATTAATCTACATCCACATACATCTAAACCTAAGCTAAGGAAGGAAGAAACAAAGGAAAAAGGAAGAGAAGAAGGAGAAGAACGCTTACCACAGTTGTGGCCTAACCAGGAACTGCTCACACTAGCACCTCAGCTGGCTTCCAAGCTCAGCCATGCACATCATCAACCAACATCAACAACACACACCAAAACACTACTAAACTCAAGAGAGATCAATAACAAGATCAAGAAGGGTGAAGGAGAAGCAAGAAGGACGTAGGGGCTGGAATGGAGAAGTGAAGAAGGTAACCCTTGCTCAGCAAGGAAAAGAAAGAAGTAAGCAAAGGGTAAAGCACGGGTCAAAGGAGTCAACAAAACCGGCTGCAGCCGCCGGAAACCGCATGGGTGGAAACCCGCAAGGGAGGCAGTCATGCCCGCGGGTGCGGAAAGGCCAATCTCGGTTAAGGTCCAATCTCGGTCCGAAAGACTAAGGCTCTTACAGCAGGAGTGTTGATGCTATCTGGGTTATAGTGGACAGACTGACGAAGACGGCTCGCTTCATCCCTATTCGGGAGACGTGGCCGGTGAGTAGATTAGCAGAGGAGTACACTAGGCAGATAGTGAGACTCCATGGTGTACTGAGGACGATCGTCTCAAACAGAGATGAACGATTTACCTCGAGGTTCTAGCAGCAGATTCAGACTACCCTGGGGACGAGTTTGCACTTCACTACTGCGTTCCATCCTCAGACAGATGGTCAGTCAGAAAGGACCATTCAGACATTGGAGGATATGTTGCGAGCTTGTGTGTTGGACTGGGGACAAGTGTGGACGGATCATGTCCCACTAGTTGAGTTCTCATACAACAACAGTTGGCATGCATCAATTGGGATGGCCCCATATGAGGCACTGTATGGACAAAGATGTCGTACTCCGTTATGCTGGGATGAGCAGAGCAGTGTTAGTAGTTTGATACCTGATCAGATTCAGGATGATGTGGCTCGTGTAGCACTGATTAGAGAGCGGATGCTGACTGCATAGAGCCGTCAGAAGTCTTATGCAGATAGGAGGCGTAGACCCCTAGAGTTCATAGTGGGAGCCCATGTGTGGTTGAGGGTGTCTCCGACACGAGGTGTTAGACGTTTTGGCATTAAGGGGAAGTTGAGCCCCCGATATGTTGGACCGTTCGAGATTCTGGATCGGGTTGGGAGCGCAGCATACAGGTTAGCTTTGCCTCCGAGATTAGAGGGTGTTCACCCTGTGTTTCACGTGTCTCAGTTGAGGGAGTACATACCAGATCCGAGACACATTATGAGTTATGATGATTTGGTGGTTGAGCCGGACCACACCTTTGTTGAGCATCCGATTGCAGTCCTAGAACGAGGTATGAGACGCCTGCATTCAAAGGACATTCTTATGCTGAGGATACAGTGGTCGAGACGAGGACCTGATGAGGCTACATGGGAGACTGAGGATAGTATCCAGAGGAACTATCCAGAGTTCTATGCCGAGATAGATGTACCTGTAGGATCGACGAGTAGATCTTAGTACTATCTTGGTGAGTGTTGTGATTACGTGCTTATTTGCTTATATGCTATGATGTGTTTATTTTCGTACTAGCTATGATGTGATGTGTGGTCTTATTAGATCTTGTTGTGCTAGTGCGATTGATTATAGCTGGAGATGGTTCTTTCCTCCATGCTATTGTGATACGATTAGGTTTAGCTGGAGATGGTTATTCTTCCATGCTATTTGATGGACATAGTAGTGCTGGAGATGTTTTTCCTCCATGCCTTTCTGTTATGAGTATGATACGGCTAGAGATGTTCTTCCTCTATGCCTTTGTGATGTGGTGACAATGGTTTGGCTAGAGATGTTTTTCCTCTATGCCCTGGATAGTATAGTGATCTTCTGGCTAGAGATGATGAGTTCCTCCATGCCTGTGCTTGAGGTTATAGAGTGATATAGATTGATACTATATGTGCGGAGATGTGATTCCTCCGATAGAAAGAGTTGTACCTCGGCTTTTGAGTTCGAGTGGTTTCAGGACTTCACAAGTTTCGGAACGAAACTTGTTTTTAGGGGGGTGAGGTGTAAGAGCCTTAGTCTTTGGAGCTTGTTTTGGCCTTAGCCGCCTCCACGGATTTAGGGAGCCGCCCCTGCGGCTCGTGCAGTTTTCCGCCCCTGCGGTTTCTTGCGGCTGCAGCCGGCTTTGTGACTTTGACTCGTGCTTTACTCATCCTCTTCCTTATACCATTCCTTTCCTTGCTGAGCAAGGGTTTCTCATTCACTTCTTTCTCTAGCTTCTCACGTCTTTCTTCTCTCTTCTCTTTCTTGTTGATCTTGCTTGAGTTTACCTTGGTTTGGAAAAGCTAGTTAGTGTGGTTGGTTGTTGATGGATGTTGTGCTTTGTGGGTGAGCTTGGAAGCCCGTTGTGGTGTTGGTTTTGTGGTGATCTTTCCTTGGATAGGCCACAACAGTGGTAAGGGTTCTTCTCTCCTCCTTTCTTCTTCTTTGATTCCATTCTTCCTCCCTAGCTTAGGATTAGATGTGTGTGAATGTATGTTGATGTTGGATTGTGTATGTATATGTATATGTTTGGCTCTGGCATGAAGAAGACGTAATTTGATCACGTGAAGAGCGAAAGAGAAGTCGGGACTCTACGTTCTGCAGAGTCGCCGCCCCCGCGCCTGGAAGTCACCGCCCCTGCAGGAACCTTGTCACCGCACCCGCGCCTGAAAGCTTCCGCCCCCGCGGCCACGGACCCAGCGCCCGTGCCTGCGTTTGCCTACGGCCACTGTCACCGCGCCTGCGGCCGAACGTCGCCGCGCCTACGGTATGCCTTGTTCCGCCCCTGCGTCTTTCCGTTCCGCAGGTGCGTCTTGTACAGGATCTACCTAGAGTAGTATGATCCTTTCCTTTCCTAGTATGAGCAGGTTAGTAGCATGCTAGGTATGTGTATGAGGATAGAATGATGATGAGTATGATACCGTTATGCCGGTTAGGGTTTGAGGTTTATAAGTTGGATAGGATCCTTATGGATCCCTTGGGTCTAGGTGTTACCCTTTGATGGATAGGAGTTTGATATCTTGTTATGCCTTGTTGTTAGGCAGTGTTGTTCTCCAGAGTTGGAGCTGATCGGATTGAGACTACTTCTGAGGTTGAGGTAAGTCCATAGGACTTACTTAGCTACAATCCTTATATTGGATGTATGCATGAGTGGTGTGTGATATATGCTTGATTGCATGCGTAGTGATGATTTGCGACCTATGGTTTAGTGACTGCCCATTGTAGGGCCGTGAGAACTTGTCATTTCATCCCGTTGGGAGTCTGGAGGTTCTTTGCGGGCAGGCCAAATTGGTTCAGTGGGCCGGGCTTCTCCACTCCCATAGGGTACACGGAGACGGTGACCGGATTACCACTCCAGTTGGCACCATTCCCCAGAGGCGAGGATTATATATTCCTCGTGTCACATATGTTCATATACATTTATTTATACGATTTGAGTGTTGGACTTTATAAAGATAATTAACCGGGTAAATGTGTGACAACATGTTTATATGTTATGATTCCTGAAGTGTGTTTGTGCTCTTGCATCATCTATATATATGTGTATGGTTAGCTAACGGTTTTATACCGTGTTGTAGATCATTTGCAGGTTAGGAGAGTTGCACAGTGATCCAGAGTTGGTGATCCGCTGAGGGCTCCGTACACTAGGTTGTTATCGTGGGATATGGGATCTTGTGTTATGTACAGTTTATGTTTTGATTGTACTCAGCGGTACCTTGTATAAACCTTTTGATTTCTATATTACAGTTTTATGTTTTGGTTTTAATCTATATGTGTCTTGTTGTAAGATCTAGTGAACTTGTTGTCAGGCTAGGGTCAGGATCCATTGTGAGATCCTAGCCCAGTAGTGCCCCGAATCCTACGGATTTGGGGTGTTACATGCTTGACCTCATGGAGGATGAAAACTCATACTCTGGTATCATTTCATCGTTTCTTGATTGTTTCTGGCCTCAAATGCCTGAAATACGAAATAAACCCAAGTAGACACCATATTTTACAACAAATAGATTTTATGTCTTAAATGGACACAAATCAAATCAAATGAGGTGTGATAATGCATGAAAAAGAGGACATAAAACACGTATAATTTGGACTCATCAAAATACCCCATACTTAAACCTTAGTCGTCCCCGAGTAATATCATGACATATGAAACACTATATGCAAATAAGAGCAGACCTTAGCTAGGAAGAAGAAGAACTTTTCAAACCATGTCACCATAGCATCAATCACTGTCAAAGGAAGAAAGGTGAATCATAACTCTTCAGACCGCTAAAAGGATAATGTGTTTCACTCAACCTCTCATGATGTATTTAGGCATATATCAATAATCACTCAAACTCAAGAAACACACAAAGATCTTACCATAGACTTGTCAAGGTGTTCTTAATCTCCATCACCTGTCAAATGAAACTAAAATACAAGTTGTGAATCATGAGGTCTTTTCATAAGGTGTAACGGGATATGAGACATGAAAAAGTAATGTTATATTAAAGACACACATATAGGGTCGATCGATCCGACGACATGAAGCAGTCGGCTCGATCGAAGGAGGATAAGGGAGAAGACTTTATATTTATAGGTTGATCATATCACATACAACTAAAAAATGTAACAACAACATAAATGATTAGATAAACTAATTTATGAACATTAATCACCACAATAAAGTATAATAGAAACTAAATTTTGACTAAACATGTCCAATATCATATAGTCATGCTACAAAGGAAACATTCCTACACATCTATTATATCTTGCGGAAAATTAGGTATTAATTCATGCAATTCTCGCATCTTGCAAGCAAACACCCTAAAGTACAAATAGAACTAGCTAGGAATCATCCATCTGTAGCTCTTGCATCTTGCATTGGGTGATCGTCGAACTACCATAACATATAAATTAAGACAAATAATAAAAGGATAAAAATCGATAATCATAAAAATCATAGAACTATCATGCAAGTTGGGCTTTACAAACCCTAAAATAACAAGAAATCAACAAGACATACTTACAGAACTTCTGCGTTTATTAAACAATGAATAACTAGCCCGGTCGAGCTGACGAGGAACTAGTCACTATAGCAATCAGATTGATTACTAGAGTTCCCACGACTGGTTCGGTAGTTGAACACCTATGAAGGATGTCGACTCTAAATTGAACTAAAACTTGGATAAGAAAACTAATGGTCGCAAAGCCTTATTTATAGGGAGGAGGTTAATCCTACTAAACTTATATCTAAGGAAAATGAATGTATAAAGTCAAACTCTATCTTCCAACTAACGTTATCTTTTAAGGGGATAAGGGAAGTAAAACAAAGATAGATCCTCTGTTGTAGTGCTTTAACCCAATTTATTGCAAAATGCAAAGTTTAGAAGATGTGGTCACAAGCTCGTAAAAATGGACCAATCAACGCAACTGAATGGTTTTGATAAGAGCAATTGGTGATGATAGCTCGATCAATCTTCATTTCTTTTCTCTCAACTCTCGATCAACTCAGTCTTGACGTGGACTTTCTTGACAAGAGGGAGAACCGTAATCTGTTGTAGACACACTTCCATAAACAATTCTATTTTAGCTCTTGGAAGGACTAGAATACCGGCAATGTCATGAAGTCATGAGTATATCTCTAACATACAAAAGTGGATGTCTGCAAAGTTGCAAGCATATTTTACAATCGGTTTTTTTTATAGATTAGGCTTTATTAGAAGTTCTCAAGCCAACTTTTAGGGGCACTATCATGATTGTTGGGTACAATTTTGTTTTCTACATAAAAAAAAATTGGGAGTTTTAAGTACAGTGTATAAGTACAAGGGTTATTCATCCTATTGTCTATTGATTTTAAGATGGAACATGTGAACTTGTGGGTCGAAATTCAAGAGTCGGTCCTGACGTGGATTTATGCACACCTAATGGGTATTAGAGTTGAACGTTCACTATGTGTTTCTTTATTGCCCATTTACATCTTAAGTAATTGTCTGGATAAAAGAATTTGAAATCAATTTAGAGGAAGCGGTAATTGATTATAAGAGATTTGGATGGTAGAGAATAACATAAATTTATTCACAAAAGAGCATCTACTATAGTCAAAGTTGTTCGCTGATTTTACACCCCTATAAACCTTTATCAATAATGATAAAGACCTAAGTTAGCAAAACTAGGAAGGGATAGTTTTAAATTTATAACCTGAAAATAATTCCCTAAATAGCAACGAACCCGCAGTGTATGGGTCAATCACAGTAAAGGTAAGTATTTCAGGGTCGATCTCAGGGACTGAGAGGATTAAATTGCAGCAGTGATTATAAATAGGATAGATCTAAAATAAGAAGGGGGTTGGAAAAGACAAGGGAAAGAAGTCAAAAAGGTTTGAAAAGGTTTTAAAGGACTCACAATCAATTGTCACTATTGATTGAAAGTCAAAACAAATAAAAAGGGAAAAACAAAGATAATCAAGTTATTGGAAAAAAAATGGATTCCAAGGATTCAAGATCATTGTTTATACATATAGATTCAGGAAGACTCATAAAGATATATGGTAGAAAAGCCGTAGGGATGAACATTTCTAGGCTGACAGTCTATTACCGGGTAAGTCTCAAGGTAGAGAGGTAGGAAATTCTGAACAAACCAAACTACAAACTAAGGGAAAGGTAAACCATTACCGGGTAAGTCTCAGGTATTACCCTACTTAGAAAGGAATCTAAGCACATTCAACCAATAAAGGATAAACCTTTATTACCTATGATCAGTCTCTCATGTATCTATGAAGGAATATCACCGGGTAAGTCTCAATTCCAACTTAGGTTACTAGCTAAAGGATTCTAACTAGATTCAAGAACAAGTCAACCAATAGGATTTCAAGCAATTCAAAGCCAAAACATAAAGCACAACATTCCATCATAATCAAAGATATAAACAAATCCCTGTCAACCTTGGAACCACAAGATTCTAGCCAATAACAATCATATCAAAGACAAAATAAAGAAATAACAAAAGGGAATAAAAGAACTTAACTTGAATAAATGGAAACCTTTAATTGTATTAAATCTTCAATCAACAATGTTTTCCAAACAAAACTCAATGTGAAAGTCTGAAACTTTAATGTAAACTAATGAAGAATAATGGTGGAGAAGAGGGGAAAGGAAGGGAGGCGGCTCCCCCTATGAGGTGACCTAATCCTAAAAGAAACGGACTAAATCGGACCCTTAGAAATAACCTAGAGCTTCCCTTTTATAGGCAACAATCTTACAAAGGATGGGCTGGGCCAAAACCGATCCAAAAATAAGATAAAATCGCCGAACAGAAAATCTCGGTCAAAAATCTCGGTCAAAAAAATCTCGGTCAAAAATCTCGGCCGAGATCGAGACCGAGATTTCACAACAGAAACTTTCCATATCGACCGAAATTATGGATCTCGGCCCGAGATCAATGGCTCTAGGCCGAGATCAGGCCATCTCGGTCTGGTCAGACCGACATCAAGGCTGAGATGCCATCCCTTCATTCCTTCGTGTCTTTAGCTCGATTCCTAGCCCTTTTCCGTGCAAGTACGCTCGCTCCAATGTGTCCACTTCGAGGCTTGATCCTCAAATACGTCGTTTTAGCTCCAAAATGTGTCAAATCACCTACAAAGCCACAAATAGTGTGTGTAGACATCTATTCTTGCAAAGTAACACTAAACAAGCATAAATGGCACAAACTAAGGCCAAAACATGAATGCGGAAAGGAGAAATCTAACTATATGCAAGAGTGTAACAAATCGATAAATCATGTTATCAAAAGTCGATCTCCTTCACATATGGAGGTGGTTTGAAGATTTTAATATGTTATTATAATTAAAGATACTACGTGAAATAAAATCTACAAAGAAATTTTTGGAGAATCATAGTTTGGGTATCTATTTTTATTTCTTGAAGTATTTTATTTGTAACACCCCAAATCCACGTGACTCGGGGCGCTACGGGCGAGACCTCACAATAGGTCCCGACCGTTAGCTTGACAACAGTTTCACCGGACCTTCCAACATGGCACAAATAAAGGCGAAAACTCAATTATGTTATTAAAGTATGCGGAAACCGAAATGTAAGAAACTACAACTTGGAAACTCAGCCGAATTCTCAAAACAACATAAATAGATCCGAATTCTAAACATACGACAATATCCATAAACGAGAACATGAAATATGACTCAAAACATCCCCGTCCTATAATGTACGGAGACCCCGGCTGTCCACTCCTCTACCTCACTCGGCGGCATCCCTAACCTACGAGTCAACTACATACGGTTTTAAACCGTTAGCTCATATTCTAGGTATTAGAAAAGCGGTGAAGGCACAAACACATCCATACACAAAACATAAATCACACAAGTCCGGTTTATTATCTTTCATTATTAAGTCGTATCCCATTCTAGTTCAACTTCTGTTGTGACACGAGACCCCAGTGGTCTCGCCTCGGTCCCTTACCAGCAAGGAATGGTGCAGATGCATCCGCCCGTATACCCTCCGGACTCGTCGCCGAGAACCTCCTAGACCCCGCCAGGGCTAGGCAGATGATGTCACCGCCCGTTATCATACACTTGGGCCAACACACATATATATATATATATAAAGTCGGTGGTCCTAATTACCGGTTTCATTGTTATAACATAAAATAACACAACACACACCACCAAACACACATCAATGCTAATACAAACAATACGAGCTAAGTAAGTCCGGAGACTTACCTCGTCTCAAACGCTAACTCACACAACGCTCACGCTTCCCTGGGGAAGAAGCACTCAACCTGTTCACAACAAGGTATCCATAAAAACCCGCTCAGCTCGAGAAGTCTAGGACTTCTACACAAATGATCTACGCAGGATCATTTGACTCACATTCTAGGACTGCATCCTAGAGTCTACCATAATTACCGTCAATAACGACGTAAAAGCTAACGAGGTCTAAATACGCTCTTCACATTCTCCTAAGGTCTCAAAAGCCGCTACTTGGCATTTCCTCTAAGTTATGCTAATTCCAACCTATCATGATAATACTGAACATAACTAGATCGATATGAATTCGTGACTTTTATCGGAAATTCGGAACCTAGCATGAAATTACACAATTTAGCCCATACGCTAAATTCATCATCAAATATAATATATCGAAACCTATTATAAAACTCGTTCATAATTTCCGAGATTAAAACTCGCTAACGTATTTTCCGGGGCAATTATACATTTCCTAAGACATATGGGTCAAAACTGTAATTAATATAAAATTGGGTACATTCTGCAATTAACGGAAAGCTAAGGGGGCAGAATGTAATTATACCAAAAGAGAGGGGGCCGACCGTAAATAAGCCCAACGGTTGTTGAACCAGCGGCGGCGGCAGGAAAAACGCAGGCACGGCAGGGGCTCCGGTTGGGGAGGAGGGCGACTGCAGAGCTCCCTTGGCGGCTGCAGGCGGGTGGCGGTCTTTCCCGTAGGTGAGGCTCCCGGTGGCGGCCGTTCTCCGGCCGAAGAAGATATGCAGAAAGAGAAGAGTGAGCAGGGAGGAGGCCGGTGGCGTCTGCGGGGCTCGTGCAGGCAAGGCACGGCGAGGGCGGAGGCGGGGCTTCCCTGGCGGCGACGGCTTTGTTGCGGCTCTCCGTGCTCGGGCGGCCTCGACGCAGAAGGAGTGAGGGAAGTCTCGGGTGGTAGAGCAGCTCCCTCCTTGTTCCCGGCGACAAATTCGAGAGACGAAAGGTGTAGACGGGGTGGCTGGCGGAAGGGTGAAGGAAAGCACGGCATGGAAGAGAAGGGAGCGGGGTAGAGTGAGAGTGGGGAGTGAGTGCCAAAGTGAGGAGAGAAGAGGAGGGGAGAGGCGTGTCGCGGTTTTGCACAGGCCGAGGGGTCGGGTCGGCTGGGTGCAGGGAGCAGGGACGAGGGGTCGGGTAGGCTGGGCGGCACGGTTGCAGGCCTAGGCGGAGGCTAGGCGGGCGGCAGCTAGCTCCTGCAGCTGGGCGGCTGGCGTAAAGAAGGGAGAAGAACGCCAGCGTGGCGTGGGCCCGGGTGACAAGGCGCCAGCGTGGCGTGGGGCCCATGCTGAGGTGGAAAAGGGGGAAAAAAGAAGAGATAAGGAACGGTTCAAAACTCGTTAAAATAATTCCGTAACGGATGTTTACGGGTCGGAATATTTTCCGACATTCTCGTGAAATTTATTTACGTGTTACGGGTCGGAATAATTTCCGGACATTTCCGTAAAATAATTTACGGAAGGAGAAATAAAAAGATATATTTATTTCTAAAATTCCCGGACGTTACATTATTTTTTTACACGATAATTTTGTTAAGTCGATGCTAATGTGGCTAAAATTAAGAATAACCTCTCTAATTTAGTCACCAATTCATAGCCATAATGAAGCTTGTGAATCTCATCGCCAATTATTTTCTAGAAATAGTTAATTCTATTAAGACATTCCTATAGGATATCCCATAAAGATGAGAAAATAATTTTTTTAAAAATAGATTAATAGTGATAAACCGAACAAGTGTCAATCATAGCATATAACTCGAAATAGGCAAGATTTTGACATGGTTAAGAGAGCGAGACCATGCCTTGGTATTTGTTGCCGAACAAGAGAAGAAGAAGAAATTCTTCGTCTTTTGTTGGCCATTTGGCAATGAAGGATATTGGTCACCTCTTGTAGTTGCCAAAATTGATCGACTTCCAAAATGGTGGACCATTTTAACGTGTCGTTTGTTCAAGAATCGAATGAGTTGGTATCAGACCATTCCGACGACGATGAGAATTCGACGTCTCCGCGGCACCAGGACGGTAACTGCAAAGAACAATGCAAACCCAAGAAGAGCAAGAAGAGGAGAAAGAAGATCACTCGGATCATCAAATTTGTCGTCGACTTTTCTTTTGTACGTAATTATGAAGCCTCTCTCTTTCTTTCCCCACGCGCATATATATATACATATATCTATATCTACTCTTATGAAATCCCTTTATTTGTTTCTATATATATACATATTTATATATGATTAATTTCGTGATTCTTGAATAGGTGAAGAGGTTAAAGATCCATCGAAAATCTCGAAAGAAAAGAATGAACGATGAAGACGACGAAGCTCCGACCACAACTCATAGCCATTACTCAGATGAGAAGAATAGTTATCCAAATCGAACTCCGTCGCCATTGATCTACAAGTCATTTTCCTCGTCGCCTTTATCAAATTACATCCCATCACCGAAGAACCCCTTACCACCAACACCCACGACAACGGAATTGAAGCAAATCAAAACCAATAGGCAGATAGCCATGACGATGTCGAAGAAACTGGTTTTTGGGTTCATAGGGATGCATGTTATGCTAATAGTGAGCCTTGCGGCTCTTGTTCTTTCTGGTAAAGCTTGCTCCATTTTATGCACCATGGTGTGGCTCATTTTGCTTCCTCTCACCTCAGAGTATAGCAATGGGCGCCTCCAAATGAGAAGCCCCAAGATTAGAGGTAATAACAATGTTACTAAATTGTTCGCTTTTTGATGTCTCGACACGTCCGATGTTGTTGTTTGTTGGTACTTGGAAGGTCGTCTTCAAATGTATTTTCATGTGTATGTGTACAAGAGGTGATTCATTTGCCCATTTTGATTTTCATTATAATGTAATGTAATGAATATGTGTTTGAGTAATGAGGATCGAAAGGATTAATATCAAATAGATTTCATTGCATACTTTGATACCACCATGTTCTTATGTACTAACTCATCTATTAAATATTACCGATTGTTTTTACATGTATGCTCGTTCCAAGTCGTCACTTTTCAATATGTTAGCTCATGTTGATGACGTCTAGATCCTTGTTACCTTCCTTGGATTGCTTCAACTTACCACAATTAGGAATATGACCTAATTTTGCCTTAGTCTTTGTGACTTGTTATTTCATCTAATGTATATAAGAGATCGAATTAGTTATTCATTAATTGGAGAAGACAAACTTTGTTTTAAAAATTTAGAATTGCTTGGAGAAACCAGCATATAAACTTCCTCATATGCAAGCCGTCATGAAAAAAGACATTGTTAATATTCAATTGAGATAAGTCAATAATGATAAGTAGAAATTGTTACGAGACATCTAACATTCGGCATTTACATGACCGGGAAAAAGTATCGGATAGTCTATGTCAAGTTGTTGAGTGTATTATGTTGCTACAAGTCTTGCTTTGAACCTTTTTAATGAACCATTTAATTTGAACTTGACTTTATGTACCCATTTACATGAAATAGGCTTCTTTCCTACACGGAGATCAACTAAATACCAAGTATCATTGCATGTTAGAGGATAAATTTTCTTATTCATTGCAACAACCCATATTAAATCTTAAGAAGCAACTTTGAAAGAAAGGTTTAAAGGAAGGTATATGACAAGCTAAAAAAGCTTGGGGAATGAATGAAAAGAAGTGAAAGTGCAATATTTTTGTAAATTATTCAAAGATCTAGTAGAGTAACAAACATAATCATTCAATGTATGTTAAGGAGTTGAATGTACTCGAGGATATTTTTCTTGGATGAGGATTCGTTGGATGAGAAAATATTCGTATAGAGGAAATATTTGTAGATGATGATTCGAAAATGAGAATGACATAAACTAAATAAAAAGTAAAATTAAAATCAGACATAGGAGAACAAAGTAAATGATGTTAGAAGAGGTAGATGAAGAAACAATATTTGCGGTAGCAAAAAAACTAGAGGATATAAAGTCGGGAAATATAGGAGGCAAAGATTGTGAGCGAGATAAAGTATGGAAGGAAAAGAATTTCTCATGAAATTAAACATCGCAAGAAACAACAATTTTTTCTGTAAGAATATTGAAGCATTTGTAAGATTTCTTGCTAAATGTATAACCTAAGAAAATGCACATGTCACCTCGTGGGAAGAATTTATCTCTTGACATTTTTACTGTGTTAACAAAGCACAAGCAACCAAAAGATATAAGGTGAGTATATAATGGTTAGTGATTAAAGAGCAATTAATAAGGAGATTTGTTTTGTAAGGAAGATACGGGAGATCGACTTTGTTGTGGTGTACGATATCACTCAAATTAGTTTCCTTTTTTCATCATCACTCTATTCCATTTCTTTCTCTTTTGGGCTTAATAACATATTGTATTGGTCTATGTCCTTCCTATTAGTGTTTCTGAGGTGTACGGATTGATTTATGTAATTACAGGCATTACATGCATTTGCGAAGTACAAATGATATATATATATATATATATATATATATATATATATATATATATATATATATATATATATATATATATATATATATCCGGTAGGAACATCCCTTAGAGTAAGGAGTAAGGAGTATTTATAGCCGTTAGATAATACAATGTTTGTGATTGAAGGACAATAATAAGCTATAAAAGGGGTGTTCCATTGGATTGCTCATAGTTTATTAATAAGCTTATAATAGATTTGTCTTTATGAAAATATTATATGTTATTTTTGGGCTAAATAATCTTTACATCGGAATAAATTAATGGTTGACGATTATGTTCACGAGTTTAAAATTATAGGTCGGTAAATTGTATAGGTTAGAATTATAGGTGGTTAATTTACTATGTTAACATTATATGTCGTTAAAATACGTATTTTAAATTTATAGGTTGTTAAATGTCTAGGTTATAATTATAGGTGGTTAAATTACAATGTTAAAATTATAGGTCGTTAAAATACCAAGTTTAAAACTATAGGTCGTTAAATTGTACAAGTTATAACTATAGGTGGTTAATTTACTATGTTAAAATTATAGGTCGTTAAAATACGTATTTTGAACTTATAGGTCGTTAAATGTCTAAGTTATAATTATAGGTGGTTAAATTACATTGTTAAAATTATAGGTCGTTAAACTACCTAGTTTAAAATTATATGTCGTTAAATGTCTATGTTATAATTATAGGTGGTTAAATTACTATGTTAAAATTATATGTCGTTAAAACACATAGTTTAAAATTATAGGTCGTTAATGTAATACCCCAAATCCGTAGGACTCGAGGTGCTACTGGTCTAGGATCTCACAATGGATCCTGACCCTAGCCTGACAACAAGTTCACTGGATCTTACAACAAGGCACAGATAGATTAAAACAAAACATCAAACTGTATGTATATATATACATATCAAAAGGTTTACATAAGAACCGCTGAGTACAACCAAAGTATATACTGTACATACAAAAACCAATAACCCTCGCATAACCCAGTGTACCCTCAGCGAATCACCCACTCTGGATCACTCTGCAGCTCTCCTAACCGGAAAAGGATCTACAACACAGTATAAAACCGTTAGCTAAGCATACACATATATATAGAAGATGCAAGAGCACAAACACACATCAGAGAATAATAAACACCTCATCATGCTATCACATATTTACCCGGTTTATTATCTTTATAAAGTCCAACACTCAAATCGTATAAATAGATGTATATGAATATATGTGACACGAGGAATATAACCCTCGCCTCTCGGGGATGTTGCCAGTTGTAGAGGTAATCTGGTAACACTTTCCCGTCTACACTATGAGAACGGTAGGTGCCCGTCCCACTTCCAGATCTGGCCAGTCCGCAGAGAACCTCCCCGTCTCAACGCGGGATGACAGGGCAAGGCTGTCACAACCCTACAATGGGCATATAACGATATCATACTCATCATCATTCTATCCTCATACACATACCTAGCATGCTACTAACCCGCTCATACTAGGAAAGGAAAGGATCTACACTACTCTAGGTAGATCCGGAATAAGACGCACCTGCGTGACAAGAGGGATGCAGGGGCGAAGCAAGGCAACCGCAGGCGCAGCGACACTCGGTCGCAGGCACGGTGACAGTGGCCGCAGGCAAGCGCAGGCGCGGAAAGACGCAGGCGCTGGGACCGTGGCCGCGGGGCGGCAGCTTCCGGGCGCGGGTGCGGTGACAAGGTTCCCGTAGGGGCGGTGGTACTAGAACGCGGGGGCGGCGACTCTGCAGAACGTAGAGTCCCGACTTCTCTTTCACTCTTCACGTGATCAAATCACGTCTTCTCCATTCCATATTCAAACACATGCATATACATACACATTCTAACATCAATCTACATCCAATACATCTAATCCTAAGCTAAGGAAGATGGAATCAAAGAAAGAAAGAAGAGAAGAAGAAGAAGAATGGAGGTTACCTACTGTTGGAGTAACGAAGGAAAGGATCACACAACCTCAACAGCTAGCTCTCAAGCTCAACAACAACAACATACAACATCAACCTCAACAAGGCCACACAAAACCTCTTCCAAACCAAGAGGAATCCAAGCACAAGATCAAGAAGGAGGAAGGAGGCAAGAAGAAGAACGTGAAGAAGGCTGGAATGAAGTAACCCTTGCTCAGGAAGCAAAGGAAAAGGCTAAGAAGAGAAGAGAGTAAAGCACGGGTCAAGAGTCAACAAAGTCGGCTGCAGCCGCAAGAAACCGCAGGGGCGGTTCCCTGAGCCGCAGGGGCGGAAAGCTACACGAGCCGCAGGGGCGGCTCCCTAAACCCGCGGGGGCGGCTAAGGCCAAAATGGCTCCAAATTTAATTTGATAACTTTATTTGTCAACTTTTAAACTCTATTACAGTTAAATGTCTATTTTATAATTATAGGTGGTTAAATTACTATGTTAAAATTATAGGTCGTTAAAATACTTAGTTTAAAATTATATGTCGTTAAATGTCTAGGTTATAATTATAGGTGATTAAATTACTATGTTAAAATTATAGGTCGTTAAAATACCTAGTTTAAAATTATATGTCGATAAATGTCTAAGTTATAATTATAGGTGGTTAAATTATTAAGTCAAAATTATAGGAAGTCAATGATCCTAATTTAATTTGATAACTTTATTTGTCAACTTTTAAACTCTATTATAGAAAGTCAATGATTTTAATTAATTCTATCAAAAATTACCATTAATTTAGGTTAATCACGAACGTCTATCTAAATCAATCTAACGGATATTAAGAGTCTCTACTCCCTACTGTAAATGAACTCCCTACATGATCCTATCTCTCTTTATATATATAGTGGTTGTTTCGGGTGAGGAGAACTATTGTAGAGAGGAGTGAGTAGGGTTGTGAGCCACAAGATTAAAATAATTAGACATATTAGATTAAAAGAAGCGGTATGGGTATGACATGGTGGTTTTTTTTACAATAAATAATGGATTTTTTTTTGTGGTTCATTTTTTTTGTAAACATATTGTTCATATTTTCTAAACATCGTGTTTCTCTTCTTGATTCCATCAACAACTAGTTTATTGCCCTTTTTACTAGTTATCCTCCTTCTAACAACTCCATAATAGTGCATATGAAGTTGTTATTTTGTAAGTTAAGTTATGCACAATATGTGTTCGATAAAATGCCCTAATGAAATTTTAGTATACAATACGCAACAACAATAAAATATGTTAGTTCATTTGTTGTGAACATGTAATTCATTTATTGTGATCAGTTCATTTTATGTAAACATCTAGTTCATTTTGTGAACATATAATCAATATTTTGTGAGCGTGTACTTCATTTTTTGTGAACATGTAGTTTATTTTTAAAAAAAAAAAGTGGAGTACATTTTTGTTTGATCATTTGGTTCATTTTATGTAAACATCTAATTCATTATGTGAACATATAATCAATTTTTTGTGAACCTTTAATTTATTTTTTGTGAACGTGAGATTCAGTTTTTAAGACGGTGGAGTTTTTTTTTTTTTATGAACATGGAGTTCATTTTTTATGAACGTGAGGCTCATTTGTTATGAACGTGGGGTTCACTTTTTATGAACGTGGTGTTCATTTTTTATGAACATGTAGATAATTTATGTGAACATATTTCTTCGGGCTGGAAAAATTCCACTCCTTATCTTTGCTCGTCAAATATGACTTCTCTGCATTTCAAATTCAAATTCAATCAACGTCGATTGATCAATTGATTGGTCAATTAAGCAAGGGGTTAAGGTTTGTTGATCGTGATCAGGTAAATCCCCATGCTCGCACTTGCAGAGATCGGTTTCGGGGATTATTTTGAGCTCGGTTTTTCGACAAGTGAAATTTTGATCGAGGTAGTAAGCGATGAGCTCTTCGTCCATGGGATGGAATTGGAAGCCGGGTGGCAACTCATCGACACCATAGCTAAGTGATTATTTACTCATCGATTTTCATACAAAACATGTTGATAATGAGTTCATATAGAGTATCAATAAATGATGTTGATGACGATTTTCATACATAACTAGAGAGAAGGAAGAAGACAAGGGGTGCAATTCAATAATCATTGATTGATTAGATTCACTTTGAAAGACTGGAGAGAAGAAAGAAGAGAGATGAGTGCTAGAGGACGAAGAAGAGAGACAAGCGCCAGGGGGCGCGATTCAGTAAGCAACTATTATGTTGAACTGATGTTATATGTTGGATGTGTGTCTATATGATTTATGGTAGTTATTGGATTATTCCTTGCAAAATGCTCGAGCCGACTTTGGAATCTTCCTTTGATATATGTTCTTTAAGGTGTTGATTGATGGTGATAAAAGCTACCCGCAAGGATGATGGGTCAGTCATAGTATATCGAGTGTCGAATTCTGATGTGAGCCTCCCGGAAAGGAAACCATCTTCGTTAACATCCCGGAACCAATCACTTTCCTACCAACCGTCCAAGTTTAAATGACTAAGTTTGGCCAAGAGACCTTGGCTACTCAACAATTAGAAGTCTCACTTGGTGAGATTGATATTCCTTATGTCTTGGTATTTATGCTTGAAACTAAGTAGACACCTATCAAAATCAATCCGAAAACGCTCGCTCTGAGCATGCCCAAGTCACGCTCACTTCCGCTCGCTCCGACTAAGTTGTTAGGTTTGAACACTCTCCATACAACACCTATAACTGAGGCAATATTTGGAGTTAGAAGACCCGTGACCAAGACTTTTAAAGTTATTTTCAATATCTACAACTTTGTAGTTAACTGCGGTATTTGTATGAGCTTTTTTTTATAATGAACATGCATGGAGTCATGCAAGGTAGTTATGCAAAACATATGCACGTCCAATCAGTGCATATTGCATGCATTGTACCATGCTCATATCATTCACATACTGATGAGTTCTAAGCATATGTCTTTTTTGTTGTTAGATTCATGCTTTTTCATATCTCATTCAACATGATTTATGTTCATACCTAGCGTAAATCTTTAATATTGCAATTTGTGGTGTCTTCTTCGGTTTATTTCATAAATCATGAATTCAATACCATTTATGGGCATAACGATGAAAGAATACTAGAGTACGAGTTTCAATCCTCCCTAAGATCGAGCACATCATATAAGACATCTATATCGCTTGAGGATCGAAATTCCGAGGTAGATCTATGTTGGAGAAGAAGAACTGAAGAAAACAGGCAAAAAATTCATCACAAAGCATAAATATTGCCTATGTATAAAATCCTTATACGAATTGTATATTAAAGTTATACAGCATGCAAACCATATATACTTTACACACAAACGTATTTCCTCCCTACAAACCGAATTTCCTCTCTGAGCCGCCGAAGTCAGATTCTATCTTCTTTTTTTACGGGATGGGCTTCTTATGTCCGTCCTGGGGTTTGATGTAAGTATTATATGTAGACATTTAAGGTCAGATTAGGGGTTCATACATGTTCAGACAACCAGGGTTTCCAAGGTTCAAAGTCCGCGGTTACGGCACAATAGATTTAGTTTCTCTTTTTTATTTAATAATTCCTTTGCTTTATATATACTTTTCAGCTTTGATATATATGTCAGACTCTTCATTTATTCATTGTTTTTCTCCCTTTACCATGCTTTATTCATTTATACGATCTAAGGGATGCTTTAACCCTATGTTGGTTGATTTATGATTATTTATATGAATAGTTGAATTGAGAAATGTAGATTTTCTTCTTTTCAAAGAGTTTCGTTCGACTTTATAAAGGATTTTAGATAAAATACATGTGCTAACAAAGTGAGGTTGTTTTATTGAAAATATTGAAAATAACTTTGTTTTGTGAGTAACGTTTTACCTTAACCTCAAGGAATCCTAATTATCGTAGAAAGTTTTGGTCTTTCTACCTTTTTAAGATATGTTGTGATTGTGAAAGTACGGATATGTGAGTATTTTCTTGGTCTTTTCCTAGTTTCTAAATGCTTTATGGATTTTACACACTTGTTTTGATTGCGAAAAAACCTCCAAGACAATTTAACACAATCTTTGTTTGTTTGTAGCAAAGACGATTCTTGATAGTTACTTGTATATTCGCAAGATCAATGTTCAACTATATTTATAAACATGGTTATATTTCGTCTATTATAGTGGTCATACCTGTTTCCTTAGATACCCTTGTTTTTATCTTTTTATTTTTGTTTTCTTTTATCCTTTTCACAAACATAAAGCTCTCAAAAATAGATTTTTGTATCCCTTTCTCTTTCTCTTCTCCCTTTTTCTTAGCATAATTGCTTATCAATCATATCCAAACAGACACGGTCCCACTACAACCGATCTCGTCATCCTTGCGGGTAGGTTTTTAGGACCATCACGTTTTAAACTCCTCATCAAGTTGTTGGCGCCATTGTCGGGGACTATAAATAGTTTGATTGTTTTTTATAGTTGTTATTCTAAGTTTTTTGTTACTTTTGATCTCCGTTCCTTTGTATTTTTGTCTCGCATGTTGAGACCGTGAAAGATAAAGAAGGTGGACTATTATTATTACTATTATTATCATTATCTACACTAGCATCCAACACCCAAACCCATCGAATCCCCTCATGGATTAGTTATTAAAGAAGCTCATAGAACCTCAAGTTTTTATAGCTTCCAATATTTGTAAAGTTGGGAATCTCTTGGTGCCTTGAAGGATAAGCTCGTCAACATGAAGATCAAGGTTGAAGTTCTTGTAGAGAATCATAATTTGTTGAAAGAGAAGGTTGATCAACAAGCCCGACGATTGGAAGAAGCTGAAGAAGAAGAATTCCTAGCAATCATTGAGAACATCGCAAGAGAGGAATCGGTCCCAGAATGTCGAGGCATGAAGTGTGAAAGATATGAGGAGGTGTCTAGTGTAGCACACTTTCAATGAGGTAATATCACATAAAATATTTAGCATTGAGACTAATATTAATTTACCTTTGCAGATTGTTTAGGAAGAAGAATATTTGGATTTTCACACAAACCGTATTCATGACCGTATTCCACTTCCACTCATGCCGTATTTTTCAACAACTTCAAGACAAAATTTCAATGAAATATGGTTCATGTGTAAAAGTAATACAGGCACCCATATATACCATATACATTTTACACACATACCATATTTCATCCAGTATTTAGAAAATCCTTAGGCCATATTTCGATCCACCACTTGAGGATATTGAAGATAACTATATACGGGATAAGGGAAAATAAAATACGAGTTACATGCCGTATTTGGTTTTGCCTCAAGCCATATTCTCTTTAGCCTCATGTAGTATTCCCTTTAAATAGGTCGTATTCTAGGATGACACTTATGTTGATGAAGGAAAAGACCCCCCCGGATCTTCATGAATTAGTATGAGGTATGCCATCAAAATCCAAGTATGTGGCACTACAAATCTCGACATTGGAAGTATCGTATTGTTGAACATCCACCTTGAGCTGATTTAGGTCAAGTTAAAAACCGTAAATAAGCGCTTCATGGGAGGCAACCCATGGGTTTGATCTTTCTTTCCCTTTTATTTTTTCGTTTTTGCTTTCTTTTCTTTTTTGGAACCCTCTACTTGCCTAAGAATTTCATTGATTATCATACAAGAAAGCAACCACCAAGTCCCACAAGAAGAAATTATGAAGAAGTGATCCATAATGCAAATATAGGGAGCAATACGGCTTACTTGCAAAATATATACCATTCATGTGTAAATTGTATACGGCTTGTAAACTGTATACCACTTTGCCTCATACCGTATTTCCTTTTTTTCCTTACACCGTATACCCTTACCCAACCTTAAGAAGCTTTCCTGAAAATACGGCTAATGTAGAAATCAAATGTCGGATATGTGTAAATGGTATACCGGATACCATGCCATATTTTCATTTTGCCTTAAACCGTATTGTAAGATTTGTCCATATTCACCTAATCACAATCATGGAACATTCAAGCAAATACGGTTTATGTACAACAGAATATGGTCTGCAAAGACTTTATCTTATACCATATATCATATACGACCTACCACAAACCGTATAATATTTTGCCTTAAGCCGTATTTTGGACACATTAGAGGCTATACAAACTGTCCGACGTCTGGGGCTCATTTTCTCGGCCCATTCTTTGATAATCCCGTATCTCTTCTCTCCCTAAACTCTCAAATCACCGTCCCTCTTGCTTCCAATCAAACCTAACGTATGCTTTCTTGCTCTAATCTTCGTTCCTCTTTAGATTCTTGCGTGATTTATCCTTGGATAAGAATTGAAAATTTGATGATTTCTCCACTTGAAAATCCCCAAAAACCTATAAATCTATTTTTTTGATCTGAATTGGTCCAAATTTGTTAATGCTTTTGATTCATATGATGATATTGACTATGATGAATGTATTTCATCGATCTTTGGCTTCGGTTTCATCTTGTTTTCATGTCCGCTTGCTTAATTTGCTCATTTTATGCCCTAGGAATGTTATTGCGGAATTATTTTCGTTTGGAACATTTTCTTGGACCATATTACCTTTCATATGTTGTTGCATGTTTAATGAACTTATTGATGCCTTGTAACACAATTTCATGCATTTTGGTTGATTTTTGCTATTTTTGAGCATTTTGGACATTTTAAAGATATTTGTTGAGATTTTGGGAGTTATTTGAGTTTGTTAATGATTGCCCATGACTTCACCATCTTGTACAAGACTTCTCCAACCGTTCCTTTAGATATATTCCCATACTTGTAATAGATTAGCCGATGTCATCTCTCGTTGATTCCTCTAGAGGGTTTAGAACAATTGCTTGTTGATAAGTTTCTATTATTGCTCAAATTGTTGTTGACAATGTTATATATATATATATATATATATATGATTTACTTTTAAAAAATAATTAATAATAATGTCTTCGTATTTAAAAGATTATAAATGAGGGTCCATATATATCTTGTATGCCTTCGATTATAAACTTCATTGGGGATGTCAAGGGTTCGGGTGGGTCGGGTTTTTTTCGGGTTCAACCGGAAAATTAAGCTTTTATAATTACTCATTTTTGAATTTAAAAAAAAAACTCAACAACGGTATCCATGAATAAATAACAACTGAACAATTCGATGCTAGTCATGATTCATGAATTAAAAAAAAAAACTACATTAACAAATAAAAATTCAGCATACAAAAAACAGCACTCAACAAGTATGTTGTACATATTCAGATTGCTTAGTAACTCAACAACAACAACCCAGCATAAAAAAAATAACACTCCGATAGTATGTTGTACATGTCCAGATTGCTCAACAACAACAACCCAACAAACAAAAAACAACACTCAACACTTAGCTAGTATGTTATACATGTTCAGATTGCTCAACAATTCACCAACCCAACAACAAGCACAACAACTCAACACACATCTCAGCAACTCAGCAGACAACAACAATAAAAAAAACAGCAGCTCAATACTCAACATTTCAACAACTAACAACAACTCGACAACTCAAAAAATATCAACGTAGCAACAAGTGCAACAACTCAATAAACATCTAAGCAACTCAACAGACAACAACAACATAAATGGCTCAAGATTGTGGTCTTCAAAAAATTAAAAGACCCTACGAAAAATTAAATAAAAATGCGGTTAACAAGATATTTATTTAATTTTATATTCTTGAATTTATTTATTGCATATATTAAATAATTACCCTCAAAAGCTCACTATCGAAAGGACCTTCATCAACCAACTCTTCTTCTTCATCGGAATAAGTACCACGTGCATGGGAATCATCGATACATAATCTTGTAAAATATCAAAGATCTAGACTCACTAAAACAACATTCAATCAAATATCTTGTTTTCTAAAAAAAGAGAAATTGTAGTATGGGTCTAAATTACCTGCTAGTAATTCATCAATCGTCAAACTTTGCAACCAAGATAATGCTTCAACTGAATTAGAATGGAGTTTAGACCGATGTGGGCTCACCAATCTACCACCTTCACTAAAAGCACTCTCCAAAGCAACTGTAGATGCGGGGATTGATAAAATATCCCTAGAAACCTTACGCAAGGTTGGATATCTATCAAAAACTTCCAAAACTGAAGGGTATCAAATTCGGTGCTATGAGCACTTCGACGATCTTTGAGATAGAAATTTAGTTCAGCCTTTAGATACATTTCACTGTTCTTACATGTGTCACCACTAACTAGATCTAGTTCAACCTTCTTTGGTAATCCCATATATTTTCTCTCTCTAAACTCTCGAATCTTCGTCCCTCTTGCTTCCAATCAAACCTAAGGTATGCTTTCTTGCTCTAATCTTCGTTCCATATTCTTGCATGAATTATCTTGGATAAGAATTGATTTGATGATTTCTCCATCTTGAAAATCCCCAAGAACCCTAGATTTTTTTTATATGATATTGATGCGGGGATAAGTCGCTAGGGTTTCCTGATCTTTCAACACCAAAAACGTGGAGGAGAGGTAGAGGTGGATGACATGAAGATGATGAGAAACGTGGGCAACGGCGAGTGATCCTGTGGTTGGGATGGATCGTAGATGGATAGTCTGGACGGATCTCCTAGTCGCAATTCAACCCGTCCGCTATAATCGCACACTTATTGAGGAAGAAGCGATGGACCTCAAAAGCATACAAAGTCGTTTGAAGATGGAAGAGAAACCTATCTCAGAGTCTCACCAAGAAGGACAACTCTCCTATACTCCAAACCAAGGTTTGAATAGGAGTCACACCTATTCGGGGGTTCTCGAGTCACACAAGAGAAATACTGAGAAGTATCAAATGTGTATTAATCAAAGGTGAGTTCAAAGTGCACGTTCCAGATGCCTTATATAGGCAAGAGGAGGACGTCCATTTTGGCTTACATGGGCTGCGGGCTTGATCCAAGATCGAGCCCGAAATGAATAAAGAAATGGAAAGAAATGCAAAGCGATAAGATCGAATCTTTATTGGTGACACATGTAAGAACAGTGAAATGTATCTAAAATGGCCCGACGAAGATTCGAGAGTTTAGAGAGAGAAAATGTGGCCCGACGTCTTCTTTCTTCAAATGCGGTCCAAGTTGTTCTTTCTTCCTGTGAGCTACCTGAGCTTCCCACGTTTGGTTCGTACACGTTTGACTCGTACGTTCCTCCCTCTTCGTACATGTTTGGTTCGTACACGTTTGGCTCGTACATTCCTCGCACGTCCGGTTCCTCTTCTCTTGAAGTCCTTCTTTTCTTCGTCATTTGAAGTTTTGGTGCTAGGCTCCTAGATGCTCCTGCATCATCCTCCCTTTCTTGAAGAGGATTCGACCTCGAATCCATGAAGTTTTAACTTTGTTCCCTCTCATCATGCCTACACTCTCCATGAGTACTGACGCGAATTGATAAGACACCACTACCATTTGCGCAAGGTGTGAAAACAACATTGATTAATCTTAATGTCTTATCTCGAAGAGCTGAGAATAGTTTCCTGTTATGGATACAGTGCTTGTAGGGCGTGGGGATGATATCCATGAGATCGACTTGCGCAATCACCCTTAAGCGAAGATCATCAAAAAGGGTAACAATGCTTAAGGAGGGATATGTATCAGCCGTGTGTCTCCAATTGTATATCGCGATTAATCCATTGATCTCTTTGAGACTTCCAAGGAGATTCTCAAACATGCCTACCTCAAATATCGATGATGTAAATTCCTTGCACACATAACTGTAGATGTGTAAGAGCCTTAGTCTTTGGGAGCCAGTTTTGGCCTTAGCCGCCCCCGCGGCTTCAGGGAGCCGCCCCTGCGGCTCGTATAGCTTTCCGCCCCTGCGGCTAGGAATTCCGCCCCTGCGGTTTCCTGCGGCTGCAGCCGGCTTTGTTGACCTTTGACTTGTGCTTTACTCTTTTCTTCCTTCCTTCTTAAGCCTCGTCCTTGGCTTACTGAGCAAGGGTTTCTTCTCTCTTTCCCAGCCATACTCACGTCCTTCTTGCTTCTCCTTCCTTCTTCTTGATCTTGCTTGAGTTCTCCTTAGAGTTTCAAGAGTTTTGTTGTTTGATGATGTTGATGCTAGTGGATGTTGTGTTGAGCTTGAGAGTCAGCTGAGGTACTGTCTTGGATCAGTTTCGTGCTTAGGCCACAGCTGTGGGTAAGCCCCTTGTTCATCTTCTTCTTTCTTTGATCTCTTTCTCTTTCCTAGCTTAGGATTAGATGTATGGAATGTAGATTGATGTTGGATTGTGTATGTATATGTATGTGTGTGACTTTGGAATGGATTAGATGTATGGAATGTAGATTGATGCTAAAAGGTATTGCAAGCATCCTACCCCAGGATGCTTGCAATACCTTTTAGCATGTTTCTTTTATTTGTACTGCAATTTATATGAAAATCCAAAAAAATCAGAAAATTTCAAAAAAATTTGTGCTTCTAGGATTGATGTGACCTTAATGAGGAAATTGTGTATGTTTATTTGGCTATCGATGTTTATTTTGAGCTTTAATTGAATTAATGGCAATTATGGGATTTGAATGCCTTGTTTGTAATCTATATGATTTATTTGGATTACCTTGTTTAATCGGATTGATCTTGAAAAGTTGAAGCTATATGATGAGTTCTTTTACATTGCACATAAATGACTTAGGCAATTCGAATTCTTCTTCTTCTCTTCTTTACCATTTTCAGCACCTCAAACATTGAATTTATTTGCCCCTTATGACCCATCTGGGAATTAGGAAAGTGAAGTTTGAAGGTGTATGCTTAATTGTGAAAAGTGAATTATGTGCAATATGTGAAGAAGTTGTTTTATTTGTGATATGTGAATTGAAAGCAAAAGCTTTCTATGGGTTTTGTTGGCTATGAAGATGAGTAACTCGGCACCATTCACATAATCGGGTGTTTGTGTCTTGCCAAAGTCAGATTAGTTTTAAAAACATTACCTAGAGTTGATTTGGTATGTGCACCTTGGTGTAAGGTACGTGAAGGAAACGGAACACCAAGGTTTCGGCAATTGTGAACCTATGCCCTTCACTCCAAAAAAAAAATTAAAAAAAATGTGAAGGATACCTAAAGTCCTGAAAATTCCAAAAACAAAACCAGAAACGAGATCAAAAGTAAAAGAAAGATTTACACTAAAAGAAATCACAAAACAAAACAAATGACTTAGTCCCCGGCAACGGCGCCAAAAACTTTGTTCGCTATTTTCACGCCCCTATAAACTTTTATCAAGAATGATAAAAGCTCACAGGTTAGTAAAAACACGGTATGTTTTAAATTTATAAACAAGAAATAAACACCCAATCTGTAGCGAACCCACAGTGTATGGGTCAATTACAGTTAGGGTAAGTATTCCAAGGTCGAACTCAGGGACTAAATGTTTGGAATGCAGATGTGATCACAGATAGCGTAAATCAAAATAAAAGAACGAGGTTGGAAAAGAAGGGAAGAAAGATCAAAGGAGTTTTGCAGGGTTTTCTGTAAAGTTCGCAATCAAATAACAGATTTGATCGAAAACCAAGTAAAACATACAAACGAAAGTATATCAATAAAGAAAATGCGGATTCCAAGGATTCAAGGTCATCATTTATTACGCACGGACTCAGGAAATCTCTCAAAAGATCTATGGTTACAAACATGGAAGAACGTTTCTAAACTGATAGTCTATTACCGGGTAAGTCTCAAGACTATCTAGTTCCAAACCAACTACCTATTACCGGGTAAGTCTCAAGGTAGAGAGATAGGAAATTCTAAACAAATCAAATTCCGAACTAAGGGAAAGGTAAACCATTACCGGGTAAGTCTCAGGTACTACCCTACTTAGGACAGAATCTAAGCGGAACATCACCGGGTAGGTCTTAATTCCGGTTTAGGTTACTAGCTAGATGAATTCTAACTAGGTTTAAGAACAAGCCAACCATAGGATTTCAAAGCTACTCAAACCAAGCAATAAGCACAATTCCATCATAGTCCGGGTAATAACGAATCCCAATTCACCTTGGATCCACAAGAGTTTTAGCCAACAATCGACATTTCAAACGCAATCATCAATCCACTCAATTCAATGGAAGAAACAATCATCAATCCAAGCAATTCAATGGAAGAAGCAATTATCAATCCAATCAATTCAATCAATTCAAGAGAGAATGCATAAACAAGAATCTAAAATAGAGATTAAAGAAGAAACTCAGCTTTATTGATAGAGGATTAGCAAAACGTCAAATTCCCTAATATTCGCGAAGTTTCTCCAAGCTCCAACAAGCTCAACAATGGCCAACCATGGTGTAGGGCAAAGGGAGAAGAAAAGGGGATAAAAGCTCTCTCCGAAGGAGCTCGAAATTTTGAATGAAACGGGAACCCCCGGAAATCATTTGGGCTTTCCTTTTATATCCCGCAACGGGCTGCCCTAAAACAAATCCGAAAATTAACGAAATAAATCGGCGAACAGGAATCTCGGTCGGAAATCTCGGTCGGTGACCGAGATTTTTGAAAGTCGGGGCCGAGATTTGCTTCATGATCCAGCGTTGACGAAATCTCGGTCAGAAATCTCGTTCAAATGTGAAAAATCTCAGCCGAGATGGAACAAATGTCGGCCGAGATCGGGACCGAGATGGGGACCGAGATTCTTCGACAGAAACTTCTGATATGGGATCTCGGTTGAGCTGGCTCGGATCTCGGCCGAGATTTCTCGGATCTCGGCCGAGATTTCTTGGATCTCGGCCGAGATCATGTGGATCTCGACCGAGATTGCTCCAATCTCGTGCGTTTCGTCTTGGCTCGTCTTTTCCTCCTTTCCCGTGCCTACGTGATCGCTCCTAAGCGTCCATCCCGAGGCTTGATCCTCAAATGCATCGTTTTAGCTCCGAAACACGCCAAAATACCTACAAAGACACCAAAAGTGTGCGTAGACATCTATACTCGCAAAGTTGCATTAAACAAGTATAAAGAACACAACTTAAGGCTAAAACATGCATGCGGGAAAGGAAAAACTAACTATATGCTCTACTAAACTAGGTCGATAATTCATGTTATCAGTACTATCTTGGATCAGTTTTGTGCTTAGGCCACAGCTGTGGGTAAGCCCCTTGTTCATCTTCTTCTTTCTTTGATCTCATTCTCTTTCCTAGCTTAGGATTAGATGTATGGAATGTATATTGATGTTGGATTGTGTATGTATATGTATGTGTGTGACTTTGGAATCGAGAAGACGTGATTTGATCACGTGAAGAGCCGAAGAGGAACCGCGGGATCACTTTCTGCACCGTCACCGCCCCCGCGTTCCAGTACCGCCGCCCCTGCGGGAGCTTTGTGAGAGCCCTTATCTTTCGGACCGAGATCGGACCATAGCCGAGATTGGCCTTTCCGCATCCGCGGGCTTGACCGCCGCCCCTGTGGGTTCCCGCCCCTACGGCTCAAAGAACCGCCCCTGCGGTTTCCGGCGGCTGCAGCCGGTTTTGTTGACTCGTGCTTTACTCTTTTGGTTTACTTCTTTCCTTTCCTTGCTGAGCAAGGGTCACCTTCCTCACTTCTCTTCCTCAGTCCTACGTTCTTTTTGCTTCTTCATCCTTTCACTTGAGCTTGCTTGAGTTTTTATTGGAATTTTGCTTGGAGATTGTATCTTGTGGGTGATGTTGATGTGTGTGAGTGCTATGCTGAGCTTGAGAGCTAGTGGAGGTGTCATCTTGGAGCTTTTTCGTGCCTAGACCAGTGTGGTATGTCCTCCTTGTTTCTTCTTTCTTTCTTTCCTTGTTTCAATCCTTCTAGCTTAGGATTAGATGTATGTTAAGGGTTTTGATGTTGGAATGTGTATTGATATGTATGTATGTGACTATGGAAGAGAGTAGACGTGATTTGATCACGTGAAGAGCCAAAGAGAAGCCGCGAGGTTTCATTCTGCATTGTCGCCGCCCCGCGGCCAGAAGTCACCGCCCCTGCGGAAGACGTGCCGTAGCGCCCGCGCCGTGCCAACGCCGTGCCAGCGTCGTGCCTGTGTTGCCATCGACCTTTGTCACCGCCTCCGCAGTTGAGTGCCACCGCGCCTGTGGTTTCCTGCGTTCCGCTCCTGCGTCCTTAGATCACGCAGGTGCGTCTTGTTCCGGGACTACCTATAGTTAGGTAGTTCCTTTCCTTTCTAGTATGAGGGAACTAGTATCATGCTAGGTATCGGTTTATGACGAGTATGATATAGATATGCCGGTTACGGCCTTGAGGTTATGAGTTGGATATGATTCCTTATGGATCCCTTGGGTCTAGGTGTGACCCTTTGTGTGATAGGATCGTGATATATATATATATATATATGTGTTTTTTGTGTGTGTGTGTGTGTGTGTGTATGTGTGTGTCTTGTATAGGCTGTGTTGTCCTCCAGTTTGGAGTGGACGTTTCTGAGAGTGGATCAGACTTGAGTTACTTTTGAGATCGAGGTAAGTCCATAGGACTTACTTAGCTACTATCCTTATATTGGATGTATGCTTGAGTGGTGTGTGTTATGTGCTTTATAGCATGTGTTATTATTTGGTCACCGACCTATGTTATATTGACCGCCCATTGTAGTGGTTATGATAACCTTTCCCTTTCATCCCGTAGTGGAGTCTGGGAGGTTCTCTGTAGTCAGGCCAGATCTGGCATAAAGGAAGGCCCATCACCATTCCCACAGGGTACACGGGAGGTGTGCTGATACTACCCCAGCTGGTTAGAGTACTCAGAGGCGGGGATTATATTCCTCGTGTCACCTATCTTCATATATATCTATTTATACGATTGAATGATTCAACTTATTAAAGATAATAAACCGGGTAAATGTTTGATATCATGCTGAAGTGTTTATCCTTTCTGATGTGTGTTTGTGCTTTAGCATCTTCTTATATATGTGTATAGTTAGCTAGCGGTTTCATACCGTGTTGTAGATCCCTCGCAGGTTAGGAGAACTGCGGAGTGATCCAGAGAGGGTGATCTGCTGAGGGCTCCATACACTGGGCGACATCGTGGGATTTTGGGGTTTATCCTTATTGTATGGATTTGAGTTTGACGTTGTACTCAGCAGTATCTTGTATCACCTTTCTGATATGTATGTATATATATATATATATCAGTTTTTATGTTTTGTTTTAATATGTTGGTGCCTTGTTGTAAGATTCAGTGAGGTTGTTGTCAGGCTAGGGCCAGGATCCATTGTGAGATCCTAGCCCAGTAGCGCCTCGAGTCCTACGGATTCGGGGTGTTACAGCTTTGTCACCGCACCCGCGCCCGGAATCTGCCGCCCTCGCGGTCACTGCACCAGCGCCTGCGCCCGTGCCTACGCTTGCCTGCGGCCGCTGTCACCGCGCCTGCGGCCGAGCTTAGCCGCGCCTGCGGGTTGCCTTACTCCGCCCCTGCGTCTCTCTTGTCACGCAGGTGCGTCTTGTCCCGGGTCTACCTAGAGTTGGGTAGATCCTTTCCTTTCCTAGTATGAGCGGGTTAGTAGCATGCTAGGTATGTGTATGAGGTTAGAATGATGATGAGTATGATATAGTTATGCCGGTTATGGCTTTAAGGTTTATGAGTTAGGATATGATCCTTATGGATCCCTTGGGTCTAGATGACCCTTGTGATGGATATGAGTCTGAGATATGTTGTTATGCCTTGTTACTAGACAGTGTTGATCTCCAGATTTGGAGCCGTTTGGGTTTGAGACTTCCGAGGTTGAGGTAAGTCCATAGTACTTACTTAGCTACCATCCTTATATCGGATGTGTGCATGAGTGGTGATTGTTATATGCTTGTTAGCATGCGATATTGACTATTACCGACCTATGGTCTAGTGATTGCCCACTGTAGGGCCCGTGACAACATACCCTTTCATCCCTTCGTGGAGTCTGAGAGGTTCTCTGTAGTCATGCCAGATCTGGTACACGGGACGGACCCTTTCACCATTCCCTTAGGGTACACGGGAAGGTGTGCCGGTACCACTCCAGCTGGCTATTGCACTCGGAGGCGAGGGTTATATTCCTCGTGTCACATATATTCATACGGATATTTATATATATGATTTGAGTGTTGGACTATATTTATAAAGATGATAAACTAGGTAAATGTGTGATATCATGATGAGGTGTTTAGTATTTCTGACGTGTGCTTGTGCTTATGCTCATCTCATATATGTGTATGGTTAGCTAACGGTTTTATACCGTGTTGTAGATCCCTTGCAGGTTAGGAGAACTGCAGAGTGATCCAAAGTGGGTGATCTGCTGAGGGTTGTGTACAATGGGTCGTCTTCGTGGGATATGGGATCTTTTGACCATGTATATATTTATGTTTTTTTTTCTTAGTAGCACGTTGTATAAACCTTTTGATACTTTTATATCAGTTTGATGTTTTGTATTTAATCTATCGGTGCCTTGTTGTAAGATTCAGTGAACTTGTTGTCAGGCTAGGGTCAGGATCCATTGTGAGATCCTAGCGCAGTAGCACCTCGAGTCCTACGGATTTGGGGTGTTACAAAGTTGGTATCAGAGCCCTGGTTGACAACAATGGCACTTGTAATCTGCGATAAAGGTCGAATAGATAAATAAACAGAACCCGAAAGGGATCTGACTTTTCAAAAGGTTTTGGTTTTAAAATGAGTACATATGTTTTGGGATATCGTGTACGTGAGCCATCGCCCCTCTGAAGATCTCGACAGTATAGATATATATAGATATATATAGATATTTTATTGTGATTGATTTGATATATATACATATGGAATATATATATAGCCTTTTGAGTTAGGTTTGCGTCCTCTGCAGATGGTTCAAACTAGAGCCTTACCTGTAGCTGGACGGGGTAGGGGTAGACCTCCTCTAGGTAGAGGACGGGGTAGGATTCCTGCTGTTGATCCACGTGCAGCAGAGGAGGTTCATGCTGATGTTGCTGAGAGCGTCGTCCCTGAGACTGAGGACGACATAGCTGGGAGACAGGGTCCACAGCGAGTCCAGTCAGATGACTCGGATTATGTCTCCATGGGAGGACCTGAGTTCCGCAAGTATATCCGGCGAGTGGAGGAGGCTGCCAGAGCGGGTAGACCTATCCCAGATCTGCCAGCACATGAGGGATCATCTGAAAGATCCCACGGGGTTACTCAGGTGCCAGCTGCACCGGCACCTATTGCTGAGATTGCTTGAACTACAAAGGAGCATAGAGGGCCTAGACCAGACACTTGGTTGAAGGCATTTCACTAGATGGGTGTACCCCCTTTCTCTGGGAAGGTAGGGTTGGAGTTGAAGCTTTGGATTGGACATGTAGACTCCGCTCTGGAGTCTATTAGATGTCCAGTAGACAGGCAGATAGAGTTGGTATAGACTCTGTTCAGGGATTTGGCACAGCATTGGTGGAGGTCTGTACGGGGTCAGGTCACCAGTTATAACCAGATGAGGACCATGATTAGAGAGCGTTTCTGCCCTGCCTCACTGAGGAGGGAGAAACTGCGGGACTTTGTGGAGGCTGGCTTTGAGGATGTACCAGTCTCAGAGGCTATCAAGAGGTTCCAAGAGGAGCTGGCATTGCTGGGTCCAGCTGCACCTCCTGCATATCAGCATGTATATTTGTTTTCCCGGCGACTGAGGGATGCCACCCGGGCCTATATGGCGGGATTTCATTGTGAGTCCTTGATGGACTACCAGGATAGAGCCGCCGACTATGAGCGAGAGCGGGCTGGACAGAGGAGAGCTTCTCATACCGGAGGGCGTGATCAGAGACGCCAGAGTTATTCCTCATCTGCACCGGTTGCAGATACGAGATGATAGTGTTTTAACTATAGTGGTTATGGACATATGCGACCAGAGTGTACGAAGCCGTTAGTGACTTGTTTCACTTGTGGCAGACAGGGTCACTGACATATATTTTGTAGACATGGTGAAGCTTCATCACAGCAAGGTACTTCTCCTGCTAGTGTAGTTAGGGGTGGACAGAGGCCACCTGAGCAACAGTAGACACAAGGACAGCAGAGAGTCCCAGATCGTCCTACTACTCAAGGAGCTGCTCCTGGGTCGAGTAGAGGTAGAGGTCGTGGCGGGAATGCCATTGACACCAGAGGAGCTCAGGGTAGAGTCTTTGAGTTGAGGAGTGCAGAGGAGCCAGCTGCACCGACTGCTACAGGTACCCTTTTGATTTATGGTTTACCTATTGGAGTCTTATTTGATACGGGTGCTACGCACTCTTTTATATCTGCTGCATGTGTAGAGCGTCTGGGGTTTAGATACGACTGAGGGGATACTCTTTAGTATAGGGTTACCCGATGGCAGTAGGGTCATAGGTACCCATGAGATATTTGATTGCCCCCTTTGTGTGGGGACTTGTGTGTTATTTGTTGATCTGTTTGTCATGCCGCTGGTGCATGAGGATGTTATTTTAGGTATGGATTGGATGGATAGACATTCTGCAGTTTTAGATGTAGGTAGGAGGACTGTTACCCTCTCTACCGAGTTAGGACAGATAGAGGTTTTCCAAAGTTGGGACCTTGGAAAATCAAGCATGGTTATCAGGGCGATACGAGCAACTAGACTGATTGCATAGGGTTGTAAGGCCTTCTGGTGTTTTGCCATTAAGGAGGGGGAGAGTCCAGCATTAGAGGATATCCAAATTGTCTGTGACTTTGCAGATGTTTTTGCTGAGCCGTCCAGTTTCCGCCTCAGAGGAGTGTGGATTTTGGCATTGACTTAGAGCCTGGTACGAGACCTTTCTCGAAGGCCCCATACCGGATGGCGCCTGTTGAGATGTTAGAGCTGAAGAAGCAACTCGAGGAGTTGGCTGAGAAGGGTTTTATCCGCCCTAGCGTATCCCCATGGGGAGCACCTGTCCTCTTCGTACGGAAGAAGGACGGATCGCTGAGATTATGCATTGATTACAGAGAGCTGAACAAGGTGACCACTGCCTCGTATTGATGATTTGTTAGATCAACTTCAGGGAGCGACTGTGTTCTCCAGGATTGATCAGCGTTCAAGGTATCACCAGTAGAGGGTGAGGGAGCAGGATGTGCACAGGACGGCATTCCGGACCAGATATGGACACTACGAGTTTGTAGTGATGCCATTTGGGCTTACGAATGCCCCAGCAGTCTTTATGGAATTGATGAACAGTATATTCATCGACTTCTTGGATCAGTTTGTGGTGGTCTTCATAGATGACAATCTAGTATACTCTCGTAGCAGAGAGGAGGATGCAGACGCTTTATGCTAAGTTCTCTAAGTGCGAGTTTTGGATGCCAGAGGTAGCATTCTTGAGTCATGTTGTATCAGCTGAAGAATCAAGGTGGATCCGGCCAAGATTGAGGCATTAGCAGCTTGGACTACACCGACGAACGTCAACGAAGTACTAGCTTCCTTGGCTTAGCCGGTTATTACAGACGCTTTGTGGAGGGATTTTTTGTGATTGCCCATCCACTGACGAGTCTACTGAGGAAGACTACCAGATTTGTATGGTGTGATCAGTGTATGCAGAGTTTTGAGGAGCTGAAGAGACGTCTGAATCCTGCTCCTGTTTTGGCACAGCCAAAGAGTACAGAGGATTTTGTGGTTTACAGTGATGCATCCAAGCTAGGCTTGGGATGTGTTTTGATGCAGCGAGGCAGAGTGATTGCTTATGCGTCTCGACAGTTGAAGACGTATGAGGAGAACTACCCGACTCATGATCTGGAGTTGATAGTGGTAGTTCATGCATTGAAGATCTAGAGACATTACCTGTATGGTGCTACATGTCAGATCTTCACAGACCATAAGAGTGTGAAATTACATTTTCACGCAGCGGGAATTGAATAACCGCCAGAGTAGGTGGCTCAAGCTGATCAAGGATTTTGATCTGGAGATTCTTTACCATCCAGGGAAGGCGAACGTTGTCGCCGACGCCTTGAGTAGGAAGACGCCTCGAGAGCAGGCGATTGGGAGGCTGACAGTTCAGCATCAATTGCAAAGAGATCTGATCTGGTTAGAGTTGGACATCCAGTTTCCTGATGAGGATGCCCAGCTGCGTAATTTAGAGGTTCTTCCTGATCTGTTGGGTGAGATCCAACAGAAGCAGGAAACCCGCCCGACCTTGATGAGGATCAGAGAGAGGATGTCTCGGGATGAGGCACCACAGTTTCTTCTGGAAGCAGATGGAGTATTGAGACGCCTCATTCGCGTCTGTGTACCTGCTGATGCAGAGCTACGTCAGAGGATATTACAGGAGGCTCACTGTACACCTTACTCTGCACATCCGAGTACGAGTAAGATGTATCAGGATTTGAGACGTTCATATTGGTGGGGAGGGCTGAAGCCCGATGTGGCCAGATTTGTGGCACAGTGTGCGACTTGCCAGCAGGTCAAGATAGAGCATTGCAGACCTGGAGGTAAGCTCCATCCACTTCCTGTTCCACAGAGGAAGTGGGAGGACGTCACCATGGATTTTTTGACTAGGCTGATACTGAGCCGGAGTTTTGATGCCATCTAGGTCATAGTGGACAGATTGACGAAGACGGCAGGTTTCATCCCTATTCGGGAGACGTGGCCGGTGAGCAAATTGGTTGAGGAGTACACTAGGTAGATAGTGAGACTCCATGGTGCACCGAGGACGATCGTCTCAGACAGAGATGGATGGTTTACCTCGAGGTTTTGGCAGCAGATTCAGACTGCCCTGGGGACGAGTTTGCACTTCACTACTGCGTTTCATCCTCAAACAGATGGTCAGTCAAAGAAGACCATTCAGACCCTGGAGGATATGTTGCGAGCTTGTGTGTTGGACTGGGGACAAGTGTGGACGGATCACCTCCCACTAGTTGAGTTCTCGTACAACAACTGGCATGCATCTATTGGGATGGCCCCATATGAGGCACTGTATGGACAGAGATATCGTACCCCGTTATGCTGGGATGAGTAGAGCAGTGTTAGTGGTCTGACACCTGATCAGATTCAAGATGATGTGGCTCGAGTAGCACTGATTAGAGAGAGGATGCTGACTGCACAGAGCCGTCAGAAGTCTTATGCTGATAGGAGGCGTAGACCTCTAGAGTTCAGAGTGGGAGCCCATGTGTGGCTGAGAGTGTCTCCGACACGGGGTGTTAGACAATTTGGCATTAAGGGAAAGTTAATCCCGATATGTCGGACCGTTCGAGATTCTGGACCGGGTTGGGAGCGCAGCATACAGCTTTGCCTCCGAGATTAGAGGGTGTTCACCTTGTATTTCACGTGTCTCAGCTGAGGGAGTATATACCAGATTGAGACATATTGTGAGTTATGATGATTTGGTGGTTGAGCCGGACCACACTTTTGTTGAGCACCCGATTGCAGTCCTAAAACGAGGTATGAGACGCCTGCATTCGAAGGGCGTTCCTATGCTGAGGATACAGTGGTCGAGACGAGGACCTGATGAGGCTACATGAAAGACTGAGGATGGTATCTAGAGGAACTATCCAGAGTTTTATGCCGAGATAGATGTACCAGTAGGATCGACGAGTAGATCTTAGTACTATCTTGGTGATGGTATTCTTATGTGCTTATGTTCTATGATGTGTTTATTCTCGTACTAGTTATGATGTGATATATGATCTTAGTAGATCTTGCTGTGCTAGTACGACTGATATTTATAGCTGGAGATGGCTCTTTCCTCCATGCTATTGTGATACAATTAGGATTTAGCTGGAGATGGTTATTCCTCCATGCTATTTTGATGGACATAGTGTTGCTGGAGATGTTTTTCCTCCATGGCCTTCTGTTATGGTGATGATGATACGGCTAGAGATGTTTTTCCTCTATGCCTTGTGATATGTTTATGGTTTGGCTAGAGATGGCTTTCCCCTATGCCTTGGATAGTGTTTTGTTGCTGGAGTTGATGAGTTCCTCCATGCTTGTGCTCGAGGTTATAGAATGATATAGGTTGATACCATGTGTGCGGAGATGTGATACCTCCGATAGAGAGAGAGTTTTACCTCGGCTTGTGAGTCCGAGTGGTTTGAGGATTTTACAAGTTTCGGGACGAAACTTGTTTTTAGGGGGGTGAGGTGTAAGAGCCTTAGTCTTTGGGAGCCAGTTTTGGCCTTAGCCGCCCCCGCGGGTTTAGGGAGCTGCCCCTGCGGCTCGTATAGCTTTCCGCCCATGCGGTTTCCTGAGGCTGCAGCCGGCTTTGTTGACCTTTGACTTGTGCTTTACTCTTTTCTTCCTTCCTTCTTAAGCCTCGTCCTTGGCTTACTGAGCAAGGGTTTTTTCTCTCTTTCCCAGCCATACTCACATCCTTCTTGCTTTTCCTTCCTTCTTCTTGATCTTGCTTGAGTTCTCCTTAGAGTTTCAAGAGCTTTGTTGTGAGGCTTTGATGATGTTGATGCTAGTGGATATTGTGCTGAGCTTGAGAGCCAGCTGAGGTACTGTCTTGGATCAGTATCGTGCTTAGGCCACAGCTGTGGGTAAGCCCCTTGTTCATCTTCTTCTTTCTTTGATCTCTTTCTCTTTCCTAGCTTAGGATTAGATGTATGGAATGTAGATTGATGTTGGATTGTGTATGTATATGTATGTGTGTGACTTTGGAATGGAGAAGACATGATTTGATCACGTGAAGAGCCGAAGAGGAACCGCGGGATCACTTTTTGCACCGTCGCCACCCCCGCGTTCCAGTACCGCCGCCCCTGCGGGAGCTTTGTCACCGCACCCGCGCCCGGAATCTGCCGCCCCACGGCCACTGCCCCAGCGCTTGCGCCTGTGCTTGCGCTTGCCTACGGCCGCTGTCACCGCGCATGCGGCCGAGCTTAGCCGCGCCTGCGGGTTGCCTTACTCCGCCCCTGCGTCTCTCTTGTCGCGCAGGTACGTCTTGTCCCGGATCTACCTAGAGTTGGGTAGATCCTTTCCTTTCCTAGTATGAGCGGGTTAGTAGCATGCTAGGTACGTGTATGAGGTTAGAATGATGATGAGTATGATATAGTTATGCCGGTTATGGCTTTAAGGTTTTTGAGTTAGGATATGATCCTTATGGATCCCTTGGGTCTAGGTGTGACCCTTGTGATGGATATGAGTTTGATATATGTTGTTATGCCTTGTTACTAGGCAGTGTTGATCTCCAGAGTTGGAGCCGTTTGGGTTTGAGACTTCCGAGGTTGAGGTAAGTCCATAGGACTTACTTAGCTACCATCCTTATATCGGATGTGTGCATGAGTGGTGATTGTTATATGCTTGTTAGCATGCGATATTGATTACTACTAACCTATGGTCTAGTGATTGCCCACTGTAGGGCCGTGACAACATACCCTGTCATCCCTTCGTGGAGTCTGAGAGGTTCTCTGTAGTCATGCCAGATCTGGTACACGGGACGGACCCTTTCACCATTCCCATAGGGTACACGGGAAGGTGTGCCGGTACCACTCCAGCTGGCTATTGCACTCGGAGGCGAGGGTTATATTCCTCGTGTCACATATATTCATACGAATATTTATATATATGATTTGAGTGTTGGACTATATTTATAAAGATGATAAACTGGGTAAATGTGTGATATCATGATGAGGTGTTTAGTATTTATGACGTGTGCTTGTGCTTATGCTCATCTCATATATGTGTATGGTTAGCTAACGGTTTTATACCGTGTTGTAGATCCCTTGCAAGTTAGGAGAACTGCAGAGTGACCCAGAGTGGGTGATCTGCTGAGGGCTCCGTACACTGGGTCGTCTTCGTGGGATATGGGATCTTTTGACCATGTATATATTTATGTTTTGTTTGTACTTACTCAGCACGTTGTATAAACCTTTTGATACTTTTATATCAGTTTGATGTTTTGTATTTAATTTATCGGTGCCTTGTTGTAAGATTCAGTGAACTTGTTGTCAGGCTAGGGTTAGGATCCATTGTGAGATCCTAGCCTAGTAGCACCTCGAGTCCTACGGATTTGGGATGTTACAAGATGGGACTTACGAACGGGCTTGGGCGGTGCGGTTCTCTCCTCTTTGTGTTTCGTACCATCAAGGTCTTCTTGCAGTATTCGTGTCCGTGCTCTTCTTCTTATCATAGTACTTTGTGACCTCTGTGGGTGTCATGGGTTTGAGTATAACTTCCTTACCCTGAAAAGTGAAACAAAAACGATTTGTTTTTCCTTTATGTGTGACGTCCCGATCATATTCCCAAGGTCGTCCGAGTAGGATGTGGCATGCGTGCATCGGGGCAACATCGCATAGCATTGTGTCCTCATAGGTTCCGATCTTGAATGTGATGTTGGCCTGCTTGTCAATCCTGATCTCTCCACAGTCGTTCATCCAACCCAGCTTATAAAGACGGGGGTGTTGGACGGTTCCTAGCTGCAATTTCTCTATAACTTCTTGACTCACCAGATTGCTGCAGCAATTTCAATACTCGTGTAATCTCCTAGGTACTCATCCTCCTTCAGATCATGACTAGGAATTTCAGCGTGTTTATCTAGGTCATGCTTATCAATGTCCATCTCGTTTGGAGTACCTAGAACAAGTTCTGAGTCAAAGATGATCTTACTAGTGTGGAGACATAATCCCTCAGCGAAGGGTAGCTCATCCATGTCCTCGTTTTCCTCTTTGTCGGCTATGAGAGTCGACCTTGCTCCTTCTGTCTCGTCGGTGTCGGAATCTGACTCATAGAGTCCCTTGTCGTTGATGAATAAGGTTCTCTTGTTGGGGCATTCCCGCGCATAGTGCCCTTTTCCCAAACATTTAAAGCAAGACATATCTCTGGCCCGTGATGAGCTAGAGTTACTTCCCGGAGTCGTCGAGTTTGGGGTCCTATTGGGGGTGGTTGTAGCTCCGGAGGTCGCAGGAGTTGCGTCTCTACTACTGCTTCCCTGATCTCGGTTGCTACTGCCCTGATCTCTTCCTGAATTCCTGCTCCACGTTTGAGGCGACCTTCTGTCTTGGTTGCGTATTTTCATTTTCTTTTCCACTCGCACAACAAGATGTAGCAAGTCTGTTACGTTAGTGTACGCATACAATTCTATCTCATGAGTTAGGGTAGGGTGTAGAATCCTGAGGTATCTCGCCATTGTAGCTTCTTCATCCTCTTGAACATCAGCTCTGACTATGGCCATCTCCATTGCCGCGTAAGCTTCTTCAGTACTCATAGAACCTTGCTTTAGGTTCTCTAGCCTATGTCATAAGTCTCGTCCATGGTATGGTGGAACGAATCGGGCTCTTAGAATAGCCTTCATTTGGTCCCACGTGGATATCTCGGTATCTAGACATCGTCTTCTCTCTTTCAACAAGTTATTCCACCACATTGAGGCGTAGCCGGTAAACTCGAGTGCAGCATACTGTACCTTCTTAGGTTCTGGAACATTGTGACAGCTCCAGATTTGCTCCACTTTTGCTTCCCATACAAGGTACAAGTCAGCATCACATTTTTCTTCAAATGGTGGTATCTTCACCTTAGCCTTAAAATAGATTTCGGTTTCTAACACAAGATTTTCGTCTTTCCTATCCTCAAAATCTAGTTCCCTCCTCACAAATCTTCTAGGCTGCATAATTCCTGGGTTTTGATACAAAGGCTGCTTAGGTGGGGGGGGAGGTGGGTTTGGGCGTTCATTGAACCGGTTCTCCAAGACTTCCATCCTCTCCATCATTCTTGTAACCATAGTTTCGACATCCATGGCTCGGGGTGCGTCAGTTCTGGGCTCATTTTCTCTTCCTGAAGTAGACATATCAAATAATCTATTCCGCCTGCAATTTCTCAACTAAAATCACTTAATCTTGAAGAAGAGAACTTAAAAGTAGCCTGAAATTAATAGGTAAGGAGAGGTTTCAAGGAACACAAAGGTTGTAAAAAATAGGTTTTGAGTAGTGCCTACAAGGAACCCAATATGGAACAAAGGATAAAAAAAAAAGAAGGTTATTCACAGGGATATAAACAATATAAACAAATAAATGCTCCCTTTCTTTTGGACGAAAAGGGTATTTTGTGCAGGGAACTCTCAAAAGGTTAAAGAAATGATCATTTCCGTTCCCGTTCTTGTTTCCGCTTCTTCTTTTTTTGACGTTGTCAAACCCTAGGAGGGATGGCAAGACTGCTGACGTGGTTGGCGTCGTCTGGGGTTTTCTGCAACGGCCTTGGGCAGCGGCAAGGCGGCGGCGGGCTAGGCCGGCGGGTTTTAAGGTGAACCGCGGTTGCAGGGGTTGGCTGAGGTGGCTGGTGGTGGCGGCTGCAGAGGCCGAAATCGGCGGAGTGAAGCGGCAGGTGGCCGTTTGGGCGGCGGCGCTCCAGCGGTGGGGTTCTCCGGCGGAATTAGGGTGAAGCCGAGAGGCTTCATGGTGAGGTTGGGGCTGTTGGGGGTGGTGGAGGCCGACAGGGGCCGGAAAGGTGGTGGTGGGGTGTTGGTAGCACTGGGTGGCACTGGTGGTGGCCGGCAGGGAGGTGGCGGTGGTGGCGGCGGCGGAAACTAGGGTTCCGTCGCCGAAAGGTGTAATTTTTTTATTTTTTTTTGAAGGGCCGGACCCTAGGAGGGTCGGCTAGGGCTTTTCTATGGCGGTGTGGGGTGGTGGCTGGCGGTACTGAGTTGGCGCCGGTGGTAGGAGGGTGGATCTCGGTCGAGGCCGGCCGAAATGGATAGGCCGAGATCGGCTGAGTGTCTTTTTTTTTTTGATAGGGCAGTGGCTGCTGCGAGGGTAGGGGGCGCTGATTCAAAAGTGACCGTGGCTAAAAGATCGTCTTGGTTGGTTTTTCCAGCCCGGATAGGTTTTCACAAGATGAACCGTGGGTTTTGGCAAGAAAAAGATTGAAACTTTGGCTGAGTTATTGTGAGATAATTCAGGCCATAATTAATCTTTTTCAAGATAATGATTTAGATTGTGAAAAAGCAGAGTGTCTAGCGTGAATAGATATACTAACCGTAGCTTTTTTGCTCCCAATCTCTTGTTTTTGGTTGAGGCTTCTCGACGAGTCTTGAAGCTTTGATTTTTGACGGCAGTTGGTGTTGATGAACCTTAGCTTTGATACCAATTTGATGCGGGATAAGCCGCTAGGGTTTCCTGATATTTCAACACCAAAAACGTTGAGGAGAGGTAGAGGTGGATGACGTGAAGATGATGAGAAACGTGGGGAACGGCGAGTGATCATGTGGTTGGGATGGATCGTAGATGGATAGTCTGGACGGATCTCCTAGTCGCAATTCAACCCGTCCGCTATAATCGCACACTTATTGAGGAAGAAGCGATAGACCTCAAAAGCATACGAAGTCGTTTGAAGATGGAAATGAAACCTATCCTATACTCCAAACCAAGGTTTGAATAGGAGTCACACCTATTCGGGGGTTCTCGAGTCACACGAGAGAAATACTGAAAAGTATCAAATGTATATTAATCAAAGGTGAGTTCAAAGTGCACGTTCCAGATGCCTTATATAGGCAAGAGGAGGACGTCCATTTTGGCTTACATGGGCTGCGGGCTTGATCCAAGATCGAGCCCGAAATGAATAAAGAAATGCAAAGCGATAAGATCGAATCTTTACGAGATAAGATCTTCTAGCTAAAAGATAAGATCAAATCTTTAAGAGATAAGATCAACTATTGAATGGATAAGATCAAATCTTTAAGAGATAAATGATCTTCTAGAAACTTTAAATGACAATAAAATAAAAGCAAAACCAAGGTTTGAATAGGAGTCACACCTATTCGGGGGTTCTCGAGTCACACGAGAGAAATACTGAAAAGTATCAAATGTATATTAATCAAAGGTGAGTTCAAAGTGCACGTTCCAGATGTCTTATATAGGCAAGAGGAGGACGTCCATTTTGGCTTACATGGGTTGCGGGATTGATCCAAGATCGAGCCCGAAATCAATAAAGAAATGCAAAGCGATAAGATCGAGTCTTTACGAGATAAAATCTTCTAGCTAAAAGATAAGATCAAATCTTTAAGAGATAATATCAACTATTGAATGGATAAGATCAAATCTTTAAGAGATAAATGATCTTCTAGAAACTTTAAATGACAATAAAATAAAAGCAAAAATTCGAATTAAAATTGTCTCCAACACGGGCTGAAAATAAAATAGTTAAATGGGTCATTTAGCCACTTAAAATGGCCCGACGTCTTCTTTCTTCAAATGCGGTCCAAGTTGTTCTTTCTTCTTGTGAGCTACCTGAGCTTCCCACGTTTGGTTCGTACACGTTTGACTCGTACGTTCCTCCCTCTTCGTACATGTTTGGTTCGTACACGTTTGGCTCGTACGTTCCTCCCTCTTCGTACATGTTTGGTTCGTACACGTTTGGCTCGTACGTTCCTCGCACGTCCGGTTCCTCTTCTCTTGAAGTCCTTCTTCTCTTCGTCATTTGAAGTGTTGGCGCTAGGCTCCTAGATGCTCCTGCATCAGATATGGTCCAAATTTGTTGATGCTTTTGATTTATATGATGATTATTGACTACGATTAATGTATTTCATCGATGTTTGGCTTTGGTTTCATCTTTTTCATGTCCGCTGGCATATTTTGCTCATTTTGTGCCCTATGAATGTTTTTTGCGGAATTATTTTCGTTTGGAGCATTCTCTTGGATCATTACCTTTGATATGTTGTTGCACGTTTATCGATGCTTATTGATGCCTTGTTACACAGTTTCATGCATTTTGGTTGATTTTTGCTATTTTGGAACATTTTGAACATTTTAAAGATATTTGTTGAGATTTTGGGAGTTATTTGATTGTTGATGATTGTCCAGGTATGAAAATGAAGATTATGGAACAATGGGGACATTTCTTTATAATCTTGGTTCCAACGGACCCAAAATGAAAAAACAAAAATGAATAAAGAAAAAAAAAGAAACGAAAAATACATTCTGTCATTATTCGACAATGATTCCGTCCATGTATAAATCTATAAAGCGTAAAAAAGAGGCACCCCACTTTCGTAGCTTTGAAGGCCAGGTCTCTCCAATCTCCATTCTATTCTTACATGTGAGAGAAGAAAAGATCTTTTCGTTTGCAGCTCTGGCGGGAGAAGGATAGAGAGAGAATAACAAGAGAAGGTGAAAGAAAGGGACGACATAGATAGGATTAGGCGACCGCTCTGGAGTCGACCTTTTTCTTCCGTTGCAAGGGAGGTTATGCCGGTTGGCTTACAACAGGTTTCATCCTCATTCACATCTTCCCTTTCTTTATTTGCATTTCAGATCTGGAACTTTTTCTTTTTCTTTCATTCATTTCGATATGTCGTATTCTGGTTTGTTCTTCATCCAACTGTTCGTTTATCGGTTTTTGATTGTTTTGGGGAGCTTTCATGTTGTTTGATTGGGATAAGCGTCTAGGTTAAATTTCGACTTTTGGATTAAATGTGATTGAATTATTGATTAGTTCGCTCAACGATTTGTTTTGTTATTGTTTTAGAGGCTTTTGTCTGTTTTGGTTTGTGGTTAGGTATAAGGTAGGACGCATGCTCAATATTTTCATTGCGGGATATTTGGATGCTTTTTTTAATAATTTTTTTTTAGGATTGATGATGAGTTTGGTGAGAATTTGATTGGAGATTTGAATTTGTGAGGTGCATTCCAGGTTGTGTTTTTTTTGTCTTTATTACCGTTCTTGTGGATGATTGATATTGGGACTCACGTTTTGAATAAGTTAAGAGAAAAATGGTGTTAGTGACACCCTTTCCACAAGTTAATCTGTTTTGGCTATTTCCACATAAGTTTATCTGTTTTGGTTTCTGTTGTAATTATTGTAAAATTACTTCCACTGTAGCATCTGTTGATTAACAAAAAAAAATTCTGAATTTCTGGGTAGTTGACCGTGTTTAGTGGTTTATGCATGTTGAAAGTCCTTAAAAGCATGGTTTTGTAGCCCATAATATGCATGTCTGAAAGCTGGGACAAATCTTGTTGGCAGGTTCTGGACTTTGATCTGAAGGGTCCGTCCTTGTTTATTGAGACATGGAGCATGCTCACTTCTTGTCAAATTACTTCCACTTTGGGGTTTCTCCAATGCAAGAAGTCCTTGACTGGCGGTTTTTCATCCATGGAGATTTTCTTCTTGTGTCCTTTGTCAACTGCACTTAGTGCTGGAGTTTTTGTTTATAACCACTATAGGAGACCTAATGCCATTTTCTTCTGAGAGAGTTTTACAACTTTTGCTACACTGCTATGAGTAAGTATATATAGTTATTGTTGCCTTCAATTAGTGTTGCAATTCTTTCTTTTCCCGCCTGAGCTTGTCTCCTCTTGGTTAGTTCTTTGCAGCACATCAAGTAAAGAGTATCAGAAAGTTATCTTCTGCAGTAAGATACAACTCAATGTGCAAGTGTCAATGGTCAGGGTGTTTTATTTTCTTATGACTGATGTGGTTATTTTTTCTTTTCAGGATTTGAGATGCAATCTACTTGTGGATTTTGAATGGAAGATCTTTATAATCTTCTTTAGATAATCATATCCAGATTAAGCTCTCTTTGGCATCATACAACTTTTCTTTCTCTTGGATCTTGACAGATACTTTCATGACATAGTTATCATCCATCACGTAGCTGTTTAAGTCAAGTGGCAGTCTTTTTTTATTCACATATATAGCTCGACATCTCGTCCAACTAACCATGTTATATGATGCTAGTGAAGTATCCAAACCACGTTGCTTTCCAGATCGGCAAGTGTTGTTGGGCTGATACGTCTGATAAATAAGGCTGTGAAGTCTGTTTCCTTTATGGTGTTGAAGTGTGCTGTGTTAGAAAGTTGAATTGGGGTTTCAAGCTCATCATCCAGGATATATTTTTTCATTTTATCGCGCTTCTTCTGCACCATTAGCCAGTGTCTGATAGTATAGTTTTTCTTTTTTGGTTTGGCAATTTGTTGAATAAAAGAAGTCACCTGCTATAGGATCTTGCGTTTTTTCTGGGAAACAATGGATAGGTTAGTCAGTGACTACTTATTCATTTCTATTTGTCTCATTGTTTTGTCATGCTAGCTGCTGACATCTATGCCACTACAGGTACAAAATTATTAAAGAAGTCGGAGATGGAACCTTTGGAAGTGTGTGGCGTGCAATTAATAAACAATCAGGAGAAGTTGTATGCTCTCTTTCCCTATTTACCATTTCAATTGCCCTTTTATTCTCAATTGGCGTTTTTTATGTTTTCTTTTGCATTGAAAATTGCATCCTTTTTTGAGGAGTTGAGTTATAAACATTAACAGGTTGCAGTGAAGAAGATGAAAAAGAAATACTATTCTTGGGAGGAATGCATAAACTTAAGAGAAGTCAAGGTAGTTTCCATTCATTTTTACATGAAAACCCATGAAGCTCTTTACGTCCGGTATCCTTACAACATACCTTTTACCATTATGCAGTCATTGAGGAGGATGAATCACCCAAACATTGTGAAGCTGAAGGAAGTGATTCGGGAGCATGACATCCTACACTTTGTTTTTGAATATATGGTAAATTATGCATCAACATTAGCTGCTTCCTGAGGTCTATTCTTCATGTTGTATATTTTTTCAACGGTGATCTTAACTTTCTGTTTTCCCCCTTTATATCAGGAATACAACTTATACCAGCTTATGAAAGACAGGGGTAAGCCCATTACAGAAGCCGAAGTGAGAAATTGGTGCTTTCAAGTATTTCAAGGCCTCGCATATATGCACCGTCGTGGATATTTTCACCGTGATCTGAAGCCAGGTTCATATTCCAATCAGATGATCTTATAAATTTGGGTGCATTTTTACTTCAATAAGCTATTGCCCCCAAGATTTAGCCAAGACATTAATCAAATTGGATTTCCTAATTTTAGTTATCTTCTGGTTTATGTTTCTTCTGGAGGTGATATATAAGCTAGTATTGTGGTTGATTTTCTTGTTGAGGTGACGGCTTGAAATTCGCATGAGATTACTTGAAACGTGAGCTCCTGTTGCACTGGAGTTAATTTGTCTTCATTTTGTATTGTTATTGATCCCAAGAGTTTGTTAGATCCATGCTCAAACTGGATATCCTTATTTTGGCCATGATGTAGATAATAGATATAATACATGGTGTTTGTGTAATTGGGAATTTAAACCGGATTAGAAGTTAGTGTATGTATCAAATGTCTCTTAGTCTCTTACCATGGAAGAACAAAAAACAAAAACCTACTATACTTGATTCATCTGTGGTTAAAGAATAGCACATTGTTTTGAAGGTTTGCTGCCTCATCATATGACATCATGAGAATTGTATTTCCAATGTACTGCAATTGAAGTACCTTAAGTGATTCGGTGTGTTGTTTATTTACTGTGAGATGATCTAATTGAAGGATATATAGCCGTCCAGTAATATTCTGAAGTATCACTGGACAATGGACAAAAATTGGGTTATAAGCATGTAGTTAGCATTATTAGGGTCTTTTGGATTGAAGTATAAAAGTACCCTACAGACACTGATTTCAGTTTGTTAGTGGAAGTGGTCCAGTTGGAAATTTTAATCTCCAGTATTATTCTCAAGTTAGATCCATCTTCATGCAATGAGAACTATATGGTAAAAGCATCCTGGGGTGTGATCTCAAATTTTCATCACCTTGTATTGAATATGTAGAGGGTTGGTGGTATACAGTTATGTTTGTGGAGATAATCTTTACTTGGGTTTCCTCATGTTTTCTGAAAGCCATTTCTGTTTTTTCTCTCTCAAATATGCTGCTTAATGTTGTAGACTAGTTGAAGTTGCAATGCAGTATTTTGCAGGTTCATATAAGGAGACCGAGTCTTTGTTATATGCATAGTTCTGATGATTCCATTTTGTGCATGTTTGCTCCTGCAGAGAATCTTTTGGTTTCTAAGGATGTAATCAAAGTTGCTGATTTTGGGCTTGCTCGGGAAACTAATTCTATGGCACCATACACAGAATATGTCTCAACACGTTGGTGAGTTTTCATCTTTTCATGTCTATTTTTTTGTGTTTGATGATGCTTAAGACACTGATGCTTGCTAGGTAACTATTATTATGATTGATGACTAATATGGTTTTTATTATGTAAATGCCGAGGCAGGTATCGGGCTCCTGAGGTTCTTTTGCAGTCTCCAACTTATACTCCAGCAGTTGGTGAGTGACTCTCTAGCAAATAAAATTTGCTTTCTTTTGGTTATGGGAATTAAAAGATTTTCTTATGTGTGCAGATATGTGGGCAATGGGGGCTATTATGGCTGAGTTGTTTACTCTTCGACCACTTTTTCCTGGTTTAAGGTACATAAAATGCTTAGGATTTCTTGTACTTGGTTTAAACAGTTGATTACTCTCAGGGAAGCTGTTAAATATACCAATGAAGCCTATATATTCTTGGACCTAATAATCCATCCTCGCACATTGGCTTCTCAAAATGCAGTGAAGCAGATGAGATTTACAAAATTTGCAGTGTAATAGGCACACCAACAGAGGAATCTTGGGCCCATGGAGTTCTACTTGCAAGATCAATGAACTATCAGTTCCCTCAGGTATATTTCTCTGTCTGTTGCTTTGACAACTTAAGTTGAGGGCTTTGTGTCCTTTTTAATGAATCATTTTCTACTCGCTAGGGAAAAAAAAGCAAAAAGAAAAGGGTTGATCATGTTCCATGAGCTTACTATACTCCCCAAAAAATCTATCCATGGACTTCAATTTTTATTCCCCCAACATAGTTTGCAGTTTAAGCATTTCAACTGATTCGCTATTTCACTATTCAGCTTCCTGGAACTCATCTCTCTGTGTTGATACCAACAGCAAGTGAAGATGCAATCAGCCTTATGAGGGTAGGTACTCTGTTCATGGAATGCTTGTAATTGGAAATGATCATACGCTGATCAACTTCCATACTTGAATGGGAAACAACTTTATAGATGCTGATCTAATAATTGGAAATGGTTTGATTCCTCTGTAGGCACTCTGTTCATGGGATCCTTGTAAGAGGCCAACTGCTTCTGAGGTCCTTCAGCATCCTTTCTTTCAGGTAAATGATTTGCTTGATGTCAAGAGGACTTTGAGTTGTCACTTTGCATTTTTTTGGATTATAAATAATTTGAGCTGTTTTTTTTCCTGGATATTATGCAGAATTGTGTATACGTCCCACCCTCCATCCACACTAAAACTGCTATAAACAGAACACCTCCATCAACTGGGTCAAGGGGAATTTTGGATCAAAGGCCTGCAAAAAGGTACCCTGGGACTCTTTCAAACTCGACGCTTTCGAGTACAAAATCAAGCACTGCAATAAGTACAGGGGTGCATCGCAAACTTGAAATGGATGGTCAGAATTCAAACAAGAATGACAAATCTGCAAAAGGGTCTCCTGCTAGACAGCCTAAGTACCGTCCACCAGGAAAGTCCATCCAATGTAAGTTTTTTTTTTTGATAATTATTACTTCCTCATATCACAAAAAATGACTTTCTAGCCATCGACACAATTATTAAAAACATTCTTAAACAACCTTAATGTTATAAAGTTTTTCTTAATTTTACCAGTTACTAATTATTCACTACCCTTTTAGACCAATGAGTGAACATTTGTTATAGAAAATATAAAATAAAAACAATATTCAAAAACTATTCTTACAACTCTCTCTTATTTAATAACCTTGAACATTAAACTAACACTTAAAATTTTAGACCAATGAGTGAACATTTGTTATAGAAAATATACAATAAAAACAATATTCAAAAACTATTCTTACAACTCTCTCTTATTTAATAACCTTGAAAACATTAAACTAACACTTAAAATTTTATCAAAATTTAGATGCTAGAAAGTCATTTTTTCGTGATCAGAGGAAGTAATGTATTTATTTTGGTGATTTCACTGCACTTTGACATTGTGGAAGTGAGTGAGCTAGGGCCTAGGGGGAAGTTCTCAAAGCATGACTGCATTAATTAGTTTGTAATTCATTATCATTGTTTACTTTTGTTTGTGACGGTGATTCATTTTTGTTTCTTTGCTCATCTTCTACTTGTCCTATGCCTAACCAATACACATCTTATCTGTATGCAGCTTCGACATCTACTGGAAAGACTAGCCGTGGGATGACGGATGCCTCAGAGAAGCTGTCGGACATGGCAATAAGTGACGGTAAAAACTCAACGAGGCCAACACTCCCAGCCCCTATGAAGGCTGGCGGTTGGCACAGACCAAACAATCCACTTAATGGACGAACCCAACAGATTCAACCGGGTAGAACTTACACAAGGAAGGTTGCATGATGACGAGGTTGATGCAAAAAATGAAGTTACAATTAAAACGCTTATGGTTTCTGATTATGTCCTGGTTTGATTATACTATAAGTACTATGTTATAGAGTGACCTCACACTGTGCTTATGGTTTCTAGCCATCGACACAAGGAAGGTTGTCATTGGAGAATTTGATTATCCTCAATATCATTGCTTTTGTTTTGTTTTGTTTCTGGTTCGCTGAATTGAACCTCACACTGTGCTTCAGAATTTACGTTGTATCGAGAACTAGGTTGTACACGTAGTCTCTGGAACCGTTGTGTCTAGATGAAACGCGATTCAAGATGAAACGCGATTCCAGAGGCTACGTGTTGCTGCGGCAGTTGTCAAACATTCAGGTCATTGTTAAGAAGAATAAAAGCAAAGAAACAAGAGTTTTACATCCTTATTGATGAGGTAAACTGTTTTTTAGGATGATAGTAACCCAATCAGTGATTGAACTCCATGGGAGGAGTGTTCTTGTAGCAGATGTGAAAGCACTGGCAAGTGTAAGGATCATGAAGCTTGCACCTTCCCCAGCCACGCGACTCGTCACCCAAGTACCTCCTTGAACAATAGAGATCGCACAGCGGGTTTATGCAATGATTTGCATTTCTCGATACCTTGTTGTCTTTGCATATCTTCATCCATCGATAACTTTCACCTACACAATTTTTCCCATCGATCCTCAGGATTTTATTCTACAAATGCACTGTATGATATAAAAAGTGAGGAGATATAAATAGTGATTAGTGTACCTGGAGTTGCAGAAAACGCCAATGATAACAGGAGGATGAAGAAGAAGGCTCCGTTGGGGTTGATCATGATTATAGTTGTTTGCAGTAGATCTGTGATGCAGGGATACAAAAACAACAAATGAGATGCAGAGATGTGAGTAACCTAAGTGATGATCATCATTCATACAATGTGATCAACCTAGAAAACTAGAATTGTCAAAACATGTCCCACGTTAACGCAACCATGCTGTCTCATACTGTATACAACTGTAATTGTTCTTTACAGTTTTGAGGCTTCTTCATAATTATCAGAATTGGTCAAAGACTTGTCCTGAATGCCTATTTTGCAACGCTTCCAAACTTTCATTACCATAAAACTAGATGAATAGCATGTGTTATACTCGAGTTTTAAAATATGTTTATACGCTATTTTTATGTATTAAGTTTGTCGTGTCAAAGTTTTCAATGCTTTGTACGTAATTATGAATATTTGAGTAATTCGTTGAACCGATACTAAAACCTAATACCATAATATGATTTAAGTCATATAGACTCATATAAGATAATTACCCGCGAATATTCACATTAACTTTTTGACACGGCTAAAACTTAATATATGAATATAAAATTTCCTCCTTTGTTTATTAGATATTCTTATGTAAAAAGTAATCCAAATAAAAGTGCACGAGTGTATAACTATTTTTTTAATTAATAAGAATAAATTTTCTTTGAATATATGCATATCCGTTTTATAAAAAAAATACAATCCGTATTTAATCCATGGGGAAAATATATTGGGACCGATTAAAGGATAACGATATATACAAATTTTGCCGAATGAGAACCATTTTATCACTTCTTTTTTTTCTATTTATATAGATTTGACTAATTGTGACAATAACAAAATATATTTTATTTATACATCTTTAAAAATGGGTTGCAAAACTATAAATAAACCCATAATATAAATATTTGGATAATTACTGGTAAGTTTCGTATCTATTTTAAATAAGTATAAATAGGGACTTATAACAAAAACTTTAATTACATGTAGTCAAGATAGCGTCACTCACATGACACAATTTGCACATACCCATTTTTCTTGACCAATTTTTTCATGAACCCACATAAATTAAAATTATCTAGTTCCGCCCTTCGAGTGCGCATTCAATTGAACGCAATTTTATTTCATGTTTCGCACTTTATTTATGAAATTAATTAAACTCAACTTTGATTCCGCACTCCTTGTGAGAAATTAATTAAATCACATTTTTTTCACACCCCACGTGCGGAATTAAAATAAATTCAATTTCTGCACTTCATGTGTTAAATCAATTGACCGCTAAATCTACATTTCGAGTGCAAAATTGGAGAGGCTTATTACTAATTCTGTTTTAGCTAGGGATGAAACAATTGCACATATATTGACTAAACTTCAGGTAAATTTGACATTGCATGTGGGATCTGTTTTTAATGAAGTAGAAAAGATCACATCGACTAATATATATATATATTATTTTGACTTTTGTCTAACAATCGTTAGGAATAACAAAATTTTGCTAAAACAAAATATACTTTTTTATATGTAATAGTATGGCCTCATATTGCTTGTCAATGCAGATCAAGCAGGTGTACCTGTTTTAAACTTGCAAGGCTTCCTTCGCAAGTGGTGTATCATTGGCCTGAGGAAATGTACTTGTTTACATTCATCTTGCTTGTAATTGTGATTTTTATACTAATTGTTCTTATATTTGGCATTTATCTCATATGACGTATATCTTTGCAAATAGATTGTCACTAATTCTGGATGGGCAAGTACATTACCTGATAATGATGCTGCAATCCTGCCATCGAGATGCATATAGAGAGCTGCTATTGCTGCAGCTACCCCTATCATATATCATTCAAGGTAAATTCCTTCAACTTCTTAATGTGGGCGAGAGTGTTGGAATATAGGGAAGAAAAAACAAAGTATCCTACATCGACAATACGAAAGCATATGAACCTAGCAAACATAATATAAATACTATGTAACAGCTTGCACATCGGATGATGGTGTGAAAGATTTTTTTGGTTATGAATTTGATACGTAAAGGATGCGGTTGGATTTATCAATTTGATTTTAGTTGCTTTTAGTAGATATCTTGTTTTTGTCTTGTATTGGATTTATCAATTTAATTTTAGTTACTTTTAGTAAATATCTTGTTTGTTTGTTTTCTTGTCCTACAATTTGCTTGTGTTGTGACAAACTATTTTGACCTTTGTCTAACGATTTTTATAAATTAGAAAATCAGAATCTATCCGGTAATTCTGAAAAATAAGAAGCAAAGCAGAAACTCTTGTATTGTTTACTAGGAAATCAACTAATGTGTTGCCAATGAAGAGAAAAATAACATAGCAGCTCAACTAGTCTTCTACACAACATTGTATGAAGAATCCTTCATCCAAGCAGATCTTAGATGCTCCACTTAACATATGATCGTCTGAGTAGGCGTGATTACAGTTATAAGATCATGTATAATGGAAATAGAAGGGACCGTCAATTTATATATTTATATATAGCAGGTATAGACAATTGTTGGCTGTTATATTGAAAAAGTAAATATTTTTATTTATGTAAAAATTAACCATGTCAATTTTTTTATTAAAAAATACACTTAAAAATATAATAACCCGATTATTAAAATAAATAAATATAAAACTGAATAGATGTTAAAATTATTTTATTTATATTTATAATATCTAATTATTTGAAATATAAAAACAAATGACCAACAACAACAATTTCCTCCACTAGGATATTTGAGGTCGGACGTAAGAAACAAGTGATGACGATTTTGATCCGGATGACAAGGGATAAGTACGTAAATCTTATTTAGGAGAAACTAACGACAATTCTGATCCGGATGACACTGCATACAATAATTACCACTTTTTAGACGATGTTGAAGTTGTTGTGAAGGAGGATGATATATAGTACAATTTTGTAAATTTGATTTTTCAAGAGAAACAATACACAAATTTCATAAAATGAGGTGTCAGCTGTCAGCTAATACATACAATATTGTGAATTGTGAATTGCCGGCCTTAACAGCTCAATGAAAACATAAAGCTCCTCTCTCCAACCATATTCTCACCAAAAAAAAATGTTCCCTACACAACCCATCCTCCTTCTCCTCCTCCTCCCTCTCGTCGCCCCCGCCCCCGCCACCGCCCCTGCCCCATCTCCGGCGGACTCCTCCTTCTATGACATCCCCCACCTCCTCACATTCAAGCAGTCTCTCACCAACTCAACCGCCCTATCCAACTGGACCATCAACACCCTTCCATGTGGCCCCACTCGATGGCCGGGAGTCCTATGCGACTCTTCCGGCCAAGTATGGGGTCTCCAACTCGAAAACATGGGTCTTTCCGGCACCATTGACGTAGACTCCCTCCTTCACCTCCCAAATTTCCGGTCATTGAGCTTAATGAACAACTCCTTCACCGGACCCCTACCTCCCCTCGTTCGAATCCCTTGGCTCAAGTCTCTTTTCCTTTCGGGTAACCGATTTTCCGGCCCTATTGAGGATGATGCTTTCTCCGGTATGGGGCTTCTTAAGAAGGTTTACATTTCACATAATGAATTCTCCGGTGGGATTCCGACGTCCTTGGCTGAGTTGCCGAGGCTACTCGAGTTGGCTGTGGATGGGAATGGTTTTGAGGGTAACATCCCTGAGTTTAAGTCTACTGATTTGAGGATCGCCAATTTTTCTTACAATCGTTTCAGTGGCAAGATTCCGGCGAGTTTGAATGCTTTCAATTCTTCTTCATTCATGGGTAAGTATTATTTTGCTTCATTTCTATAACTTTTATTTCATAAATCATAAAATGCATGGAAATACACATTATACATAGACATAATCTTTCCAACATCAACGGGAATATACATTTAAAGGGCAAATGCTACCCACGTTTTGGTCCCATTAGAGAATGATTGATTATAGGCTGCAACTACCCAACTCATTAACCGTTATTTTTTCATAAGATTATATATAATTTTTTATTTCGAATAAATTGACATCGATTAATTGTGTGTTACTCGATATGTCTAATATATTAAATTTCTATTCGTTATAAAGAAAAAAAATATGGGTCACTAGCCAGATAAAAACAATATAATTTTTTTTTTTAACAATGGGATTTCAGCTGTTACTTTTGAAGCCTTGTAAATTTCCAAAACTCTAGCAGCTTCTTGTTTAATTTTGTAATACGTCAATACTATAAAAAAAAAATTAAAAAAACTTGTAAACCCCATTAAAAAATAAATAAATTATAATATTTTTTTTTAAAAAAATGGAATGTGAAATAAAAGAAAAGAAAACAAAGTTGTTCATCAAGAGTCAATTAGCACTAGCAATATCAAACAACATCACAATCGATTAGGTAAAAGAAATATTTTTTGCACTAAAATTAAGAAAAACAACAACATAAGCAACCATAAAACCGGCGGCAATATATATATATAGTACTTTATTTTTTTTATCATAAGTAAAATTTATTTATATTCAGAATATAAAATAGAGATTAAATGTATGAGTTTAGCATTATGACATCTGATGGAATAATATGACATGATTTTTGAGAATTTTGGTTTGGTAGGTAAAATATACAAAGTTTTAATTTATTTATACGTGTCAATTAAAAAACAACGTAATAAACATATTGAGTTTTTTTTAATCGGTTATTTATACGTGTCACATACAAAACAATATAATAAACATATTGGGTTTTTTTTTTATTGATTATTTATACGTGATTGTTTGTCGGCCATGGAAGTGCTGAAACTGTCATCCTTGAGAAAGATTGTACGTGTTAAGGTGTTGCCTCCCACAAACCAATTCTCTCTTCAATTTATAGAAAGCATTTGACATTATTTGAATTTATAGAATACGTACCATCATAATGTCGGATTTGTAATTTAGCATCACATAATCGAATTTAATTATGAATTAACATTATCTGAAATTAGATTATAAATATATATATATATATAATAAATGTAAAAGAAGTATGATTTTCCTGCAGGTAACGCAGATTTGTGTGGAGAACAAGTAGGAATAGTATGCAAGAGCCCACCGAGCAGCAAGCCTGTGTTAGTCATAGTCATTGTTATAACTGTGGCTCTTATCGTCCTTATAAGCATATTCTTCTTGATCAAACGGAGCCGTCAGGGGAAGGGCCAGGCGCACGAGACGCGCCAGCTGTCACCCGACAAGCTCCCAGAAGAATACAATAATAGTACTAGTAATAATACAACTGCAACTAGAACCCTGGACAGGCCAAGCAGCTACCGCAAGAGCGATAATGGGAAGCTTTGTTTCCTGAAAGGCGATAAGGACAAGTTCGAGATGCAAGACCTTCTTAGGGCATCGGCTGAGGTGCTGGGAAGCGGGAGCTTCGGGTCATCCTACAAGGCAGCCTTGCCGGCGGGGCCCAGCATGGTTGTTAAGAGGTTTAGACAGATGAATAATGTAGGGAAGGATGAGTTTCAGGATCATATGAAGAGACTTGGGAGATTGAGGCATCAGAATATTCTTCCTATTGTTGCTTACTTCCATAAGAGGGATGAGAAGCTCTTGATTTCCGAGTATGTCGAGAATGGTAGCCTTGCCAGCCATCTCCATAGTAAGTTTCTCAACCTTCAATATTTCTTCTACAATGTCTGTGTTTGTCAAGTCATCGAGATAAACTAGTTTTCTAGTGTTTTTGACATTTTTCGGAGTGTTTGTACAAAAACACTAATCATTGTTTACTTGCCTTATTAAACCATAATTACTAGTATTTCTAGTGTTTTGGAATAAAAACTGTAATAAGGAAAAAAGCTAAGGGCAATTTTTATTTTTTGGACAAAAACACTAGTGTTTTAAGGTAAACTGTGAACTGAAGTGTCCTAACACAGGCACACGCACACCAGGCGAACCGGGTTTAAGCTGGCCAATCCGGCTGAAAATTGTGAAGGGAGTGGCAAGAGGCTTGGCCTACCTATACCGAGAGCTCTCGCAATTCCCGCTTCCACACGGGCACTTGAAATCCTCGAACATCCTCCTAGACGATTCATACGAGCCATTGCTATGCGACTACAGCCTATCGCCATTAATCAACAAGGAGCACGCAGAGCAGGTAATGGTCGCCTACAAGTCACCGGAGTTCACAATGCACAACTGCACTACAAAGAAGACCGACGTCTGGTGCCTGGGGATCCTTATTCTCGAGATTCTCACCGGAAAGTTCCCAGCAAACTACCTCAAGCACGGGAAGGGAGCGAGCGATGACTTGGCGACGTGGGTGAGCTCGGTGGTTAAGGGTGAGTGGAATGGGGAGGCGGTTTTCGATACGGAGATGGGAGGGACGAGGGATGCTCAAGGGGAGATGCTGAAGCTGTTGAAGGTAGGGATGTGGTGCTGTGAATGGAATGAGGATAAGAGATGGAATTTGAGAGAAGCTGTGGAGAAGATTGAGGAGTTGAAGGAAAGAGATAGGGAAGAGAGGTTTCCTTCTTTTGGCTCTCAAGGTTCTATGAAATTACCTAATGAAGATCGTTTGTCTTTCAGGTGAATCTACCTGCCTCCAACAATTTACCGTTCTAGATCACAACTAATGTGTTTTTTTTTTTCTTTTTTGTTAGAAAATATTGGATTTACTTTCTATTTTTTGTTGGTTAATCTAGCATTTTCGGTAGTTGTAATTTTCATTCTAATCATGTACCTTCTACTCTGATTGGATACTTTCAATTCGACAAAAAAAAAAAATCTAATTTATTTATGCTATGTTTGCATACATAATATCAACAAAGTTAAGTTTGCATACATACTTAACATCAACTTACCAAATTTTATAGCATTCATAATATTCTTATTTGGTTTTAAACTTATTTTTCACATTTTTGTTTGGTAATACATGTATACAAATTACTGACTCGTCTAATATGAGCAAAAACAATAACTAATTTGTGGTTAAAATAACACTAGACTTAAAATGTTTGCTATGTTTTTTAGATATAATTATAAAATTATTATGATTCTTGCATAAAATAAGCACCCCGTTTGATATGTCTTACGATTTTTGAATTGATCAACATAGATTTATAATGTAAAATAAAATGACTAATTTTGATAAATTGGTTAAAAAAACATAAATTTACAAATTTTCATAGTATCAACCATCTTAAAAAGGTATAATAAGAATTTATTACTGAGATAGCATACTATGTCCTTAATTAATTACTTTTTTAGCGTGTTCTTAATATATGTTATTTAAGGTAAAGTTATAAAAATTAATGTTTAAAAAGTTGGATTTTTAAGGAAAAATGAGGCAAAAATAAGTCTTTGCTAACTAATTAAGGCAAGACTAAGACATGAACTCATAAATTGTAAAAAAGAAGACGACGAAATGGAACAGCAACGTCGTGAGTTCTAGAGGCCCGAAAGATGTACAAATAAGCAGGAAGCAGTCCGAAATGAATGCTGTCCAAAGAACAAAAGCAGTAGTAGCAAAGAGAAGATCATGTATCCACCTACTAATTACATATTACTTAACATAGGAGATGATACCCATTTTGACACACAATCAATACATTATCATATCATGGAAAAAACACAAGTACTGTTACAACGTAAGATAACCGCGTTGGAGAAGATATACCTGCTCAAAACCACTCTCTACCACCCGCTACTCATCCATCAATTCCCTGCATACGAACTTTCATAAGTACACAAAGCAATGAACCAACCCTACACCAATCAACCAAATACAGATGCAGCTACAACAGTAATAGATCATCACATAAATAAGAAATGTTTCTCTTCCAATTTATGTCATCGTAACCGTTGAAGGTGAACTAAACAATATTAAAACCATCAGCAAGAAAGCGAACCTTTATGCTCATCTGCAGCATCATGGTTTTCTGCCTCAGCAACTCCTTCGTTTTCTGCTTCAGTCACTGTGACCATAGAATCGCCACCAGCATTTCCGTCCTTGTCAAAAGGATAACGGACAACCACCACAGGGCAAACACAATGACGGACACAGTAATCACTCACACTCCCGAGCCTACCATCACTTCTGCTCCTTAATGCACCAAAACCACGGCTTCCCATGATCACAGCATTAAAACCCAGCCTCTCCACCTCTAGACACAACCTTTCTCTCATATCATGATCCTTAACAATATGTATTTTGAAAGGAACCTGACAGATATGTTAAAGAAAAATAACCAATAAGCTCTTGATGAATCAGAATAAACCAGATAACTGGTAATGGGATCATTAACATCATATTAATGAGAACAATTACATCAGTATTAAGCATAAGGGATTACACATTGCATGGATGTACTGAAGGTGGAAGGTTGAGAACTTGAGAGGAATACACATTGCATAGACAATGCACCATAGACATATGTACAAAGTGGTTCCAAGAAACGTAATGCAGATGGTTGATACTTCATACATAAATTCACATTTCTACCAAACTCATGCTTAATTGAACTCGGTCCTTACTCGCAGTAAAATCACATTTTTTGTATCTGTAGCTGTCTAGTTTTGTTCCTTCATTCACCATATGGCATCTGGGTTATCTTGTCTCGGGAATATTCTTCAATTTGAACAAAAGGTCCTTGTGCACCACAAAAAGGGTGTTCAAAATATTTCATTAGTTTAATTGCTTCTGTACCTCTAAATCCGCTGAGATGTTGGCATCAATGCCGTATTTTTTAATCCAAAAATTAATCTAAACCGCATTATTGGGAAAATCAAAAGAATTGTTGACCGAAACCGCATAATAAAGAAGTTTCAAAGAATAAGTAGGTCATTATTTGATCAATTGGTGCGTGAAAGAATTCAATCCAACTAGAAAGTAACAAGGCAATATTGTCAACGTCGAGATCATAGTCTATCTATAATATGCCGAACATGATACTTCCGTAACTTGATGAATTTCAACTAATTATACAAGAAAAAACTAATCAAAGTGATTAGTCGATAGGTGCGTACTCTAACGTTAACAAAATCGAAAATAATCAGGTAATCTAGTAAGAAACCCTAAATTGTAATCGGAAAAGCAGAGAGAGAACGGACCTGGGCATCAACTAGAGGCTGGGCAAGGTCAGCAGCCTTAGAGGAAGTAAAAGCATCAAAATCATCTTCAAGCTTCTGTTGACTCTCATTTGATCCTCCGGAGCCACCGTCGGTGGACAAATCGACGCATCCCCAGTCAGCACCGTAGAGGACAGAGGTAGGGCGGACATGGAGGAGCACAACGGCGTCTCCGGGCCTCAAATAGTGGTCGACGGCCCACTTGACAGCGTAGGCGCTCTCATCGCTCAGATCTACGGCTATTGCGATTTTCCGCGCCGCTCCCGACACGGGAGTATCGACGGCGACGGGTGTGGCAGTGGCAGAAGAGACTCGAGGGGAGGAGGTTGCACGGACCTTTATCGGAGGAATCTCGGGATAGAAGTCGCCGGAGATGGGGTCTTGCTGGTTGCTCATCGCCTGATTATTTCTCTTACAAGGTGGAGTGAAGGAGAGAGAGTTCAGTTTCAACTTTCAACAAACGTCAATGAGAAGTTTGGAGTACACTACCTACGGCTGCTTTATCGTGGTGTTAGATTGAGCCTTAATTGGGCCGTCCCGAAGTTTCTTGGGCTTTACGGCCCAATATAGATCCGGGTATATTTTATGGGGATTTTTTTTTCTACAATGAGATCCGGTGGCTCCGAGTCCGCAAATATGATCGCGTTTCTATATGTAAAAAATGGGCTAAGTACTCAATATCTAAGTGAGAGTAGGATTATTCATTCCCGGATACCCGATCCGTTCGGATATCCAGAAAAAATTGAAAGCGGAGGATATCCGATCCTAGAAGGTAAAATAAAACGGATATACGAAGTCAGATATCCGAATGATCCGAACACAAAACAATTATTACAACTAATGATGAAGCTTTGATTCATCTATTCCGTGAATGTCCTCTACTCTCGCTTATGTGGCAAGCCTTGCATGCACCTTTTCCATGGGTGCTTTCTTCGATCAACCTTTTGCAGCATGGATTCAAGATAATATTCTCTCTTCTCGTGTCTATAATATTTATTGCAACTAGAATGAGGTTTTTGTAGTCGCTCTTTGGTGGATGTGGAAGTAGAGGAATGCAAAGGTGTTTGACAATGGAAATATTGTGGGTGATAGTAGCAAGTATGTTCAAGATATGACTCGTGAGCATGTTTGGTTTGGCGGAAGTATAATGCACCAGCTACTTCACAACACCGTGTCCTTCAAGTTGCATGGGAGTAGACCTGATCATATCCGGGCAGCCCGCCCCGCCCGGTCTGCCCGCCCGGAAAAACGGGCGGGTATGAACACAAAGGGAAGCCCGACCGGGCCGAAAAGCCCGGCCCGTCGGGCCGGGTACGAACACCATTACAGGCCGGGCCAAAAAGCCCGGCCCGGCGGCATATAGTGAGTTATGATGATTTGGTGGTTGAGCCGGACCACACTTTTGCTGAGCACCTTATTGCAGTCCTAGAACGAGGTATGAGACGCCTGCGTTCGAAGGACATTCCTATGCTGAGGATACAGTGATCGAGACGAGGACCTGATGAGGCTACATGGGAGACTGAGGATAGTATCCAGAGGAACTATCCAGAGTTTTATGCCGAGATAGATGCACCTGTAGGATCCATGAGTAGATCTTAGTACTATCTTGGTGAGTGTTGTGATTATATGCTTATATGTTATGATGTGTTTATTTTCGTACTAGCTATGTTATGATGTGTGATCTTATTAGATCTTGTTGTGCTAGTACGATTGTTGTTTATAGCTGGAGATGGCTCTTTCCTCCATGCTATTGTGATACGATTAGGGTTAGCTGGAGATGGTTATTCCTCCATGCTATTTCGATGGACATAGTGTTGTTGGAGATGTTCTTCCTCCATGCCTTTCTGTTATGTGTGATGTTGATACGGCTATAGAGATGGTTTTCCTCTATGCCTTGTGATGTGATTATGGTTTGGCTAGAGATGGTTTTCCTCTATGCCTTGGATAGTGATTTTGTTGCTGGAGTTGATGAGTTCCTCCATGCCTGTGCTCGAGGTTATAGAGAGAGTTATACCTCGGCTTCTGAGTTTGAGTGGTTTTAGGACTTTACAGGTTTCGGGACGAAACTTGTTTTTAGGGGGGTAAGGTGTAAGAGCCTTAGTCTTTGGGAGCCAGTTTTGGCTTTAGCCGCCCCCGCGGGTCCGTGAGGACGCCCCTGCGGCTCGTCTGTTGTTCCGCCCCTGCGGTTTTCTGCAACTGCAGCCGGCTTTGTTGACTTTTGACCCGTGCTTTACTCTTTCATTTCCTTAACCTATTTCCTTTGCTTTGGGAGCAAGATATCTTCATTCCCATTGCAGTTTACCTCCTCACGTCCTTCTTCACTCTTCTTCTTGCTCCTTGATCTTCTTCTTGGTTTCCTTAGAGTTTGGAAGAGTTTTGGTGTGGCTTTGTGTGTGGTTGTTGATGATGATGTTGGTAGAGGTTGTTGTTGAGCTTGAGAGCTAGCCGTTGAGGTGGTTGATCTTCCTTGCAACCTAGGACCACAAGTGTGGTATGTCTTCTTCTTCTTCTCTTCTTCCTTTCTTGGTTTTCCTCTGCATAGCTTAGGATTAGATGCATGTAAGGTGTATGTTGATGTTAGATTGTGTATGTATATGGTTGTATGTGGCTTTGGAATGGTGAAGACGTGAATTTATCACGTGAAGAGCCGAAGAGGAACCGCGGGATCACTCTCTGCATTGTCGCCGCCCCCGCAGTCCAGCGAAGCCGCCCCTGCGGGAGCCTTGTCACTACACCCGCGCCCGAAAGTCGCCGCCCCGCGGCCACTATCCCAGCGCCTGCGCTTGCCTGCGGGTTGCTCTGCTCCGCCCCTGCGTCTCTCTTGTCACGCAGGTGCGTCTTGTCCCGGGTCTACCTAGAGTTGTGTAGATCCTTTCCTTTCCTAGTATGAGCGGTTTTAGTAGCATGGTAGATACGTGTATGAGGTTAGAATGATGATGAGTATGATATCGGTTATGCCGGTTATGGCTTTGAGGTTTATGAGTTAGGATATGATCCTTATGGATCCCTTGGGTCTAGGTGTGACCCTTTGATGGATATGAGTTTGATATATTGTTATGCCTTGTTACTAGGCAGTGTTGTCCTCCAGATTGGAGTGGACCAGGTTGAGAGTTGATCGTAGTTGAGACTACTTCTGAGGTTGAGGTAAGTCCATAGGACTTACTTAGCTGCCATCCCTATATTGGATGTGTGCATGAGTGGTGTGTGTTATATGATTTATAGCATGCGTTATGGTTTATTACCGACCTATGGTATAGTGGTTGCCCATTGTAGGGCCATGACAGCTGCCCCTTTCATCTCTTTGGATTTTGGGCGGTTCTCTGTGGTTGGGTCAGACTTGGTAAACGGTTGGCCACTCCCCATTCCCTTAGGGTACACGGGTGGGTGTGACCAGGGACCACTCCAGCTGCCATGAGCACCCAGAGGCGAGAGTTACATTCCTCGTGTCACATATGTTCATATTGATATCTATATATATACGATTTGAGTGTTGGACTTTATAAAGATAATAAACCGGGTAAATGTGTGAAAGCATGATGAGGTGTTATGATTCCCGATGTGTGTTTGTGCTCTTGCATCTCTATATATATGTGTATGGTTAGCTAACGGTTTTATACCGTGTTGTAGATCCTTTGCAGGTTAGGAAAGATGCAGAGTGATCCAGAGTGGGTGATCCGTTTAGGGCTCCGTACACTGGGTCGTTATCGGGGATATGAGATCTTTTGTTGTACAGTTATGTTTTATTTGTACTCAGCGGTACTTTTGTATTACCTTTTGATACATATATATATATATATATATATATATATATATAGCAGTTTCATGTTTTGTATTTAATCTATCTGTACCTTGTTGTAAGATCCAGTGAACTTGTTGTCAGGATCCATTGTGAGATCCTAGCCCAGTAGCACCTCAAGTCCTACGGATTCGGGGTGTTACAAAATCAGAGTGGCGGAGGCACAAAAAGAAACCCCAAATCAGAACGGTGGTGGCACTAGAAGCAGTCCCGATCTAGGGTCTACTCGTCTAAGCGGATGAGAGAGAAGGAGGGAAGAAAAAGCAACCCCGAAATCCCACCACTCACATGTGATATAGTAGACAAAAGCAAGCAAGTGTGGTGGTGCGAGGCTTTGAGATGAGAAGAGACAAATGGCATGAGCTGAGAAGAGAGAAGTGGGGGCAAGAAATCCCGAATTGTTGCCTTTGAGCCTTAGAGAGAGCGACGGTGAAAAGTGAAGACTGATTACGCGATACCTTTATCACTTATATAGGTTTCTGTTTTTCAAAATATTTGTTAGCGTGAGTAGGTTCATTTCTTTCTTTTACTTTTTTAAAAAAACCAGTAATGTTTACAAGTTAGAACACCTTTGACTCGTAAATTTTCAAATTACATATATTCTTCCACTCAAATCTACAGTTTTTCTCCTCTAATTCATAAATAATAACTTATTTTATTCAAACATGAGCATTATTATATATCCTTTATTATGTAAATATAATAATATGTTATTATAGGTAATCAGATTTTAAATTGATTTTGATTAATAGTAATAATGAAAATCAATCTTCAATTTTCTGGAAACGGTTGTTATAGCTATTCATCTTCCTTCACTCAAATTTGTCCATTAGTCTTCTCCCTTTTCCTCGAAAGTTGTTGGAGGTCACATAAGGGTTCATACTGAATCCCAATATTCCATTAGAAAAGACACCGACGCTCACCTTAGAAGCAGCCGTGCCCGCTTTGTGACAAGGTTTTTAAGAATAAGAAGTCACTTCACGGTCACATGATATGTCATCCTAATAGAGACAATAGAGGTATGATTCCACCAAACCCCTTGACCAATGTGGGGACCACCTTGGATTATCATGATTCCAATTATCAATATGGTTCGTCGGACAATGCTCGTGGGGGTTAAGGTTTCTAAAGACTGGATGGACTACTATACATCGAGGAAGTTGCTTGTCGTCTGGTGGATCCAATGTTGATGAGAGCTCCAAGAATAATGATCATGAGCACGAGTTGTTTAACGGTGCAGTTGATGGGCTTATGTTGCTAGTTACTAGGGATGACTGTTATAGGGCTTGTAAACAAAGAATATGTGGAAACACTAATGATGATGATTGAAAAATATACAAGGGACAAATTGATCGTAAGGGTAAAATCTTTATTGGTTATGAGGATAAATCAATGATGATGGTAATTAGTGAGACAACTAATTACGTGAAAGCTGAGGATTCTAGTAAGAACAGGAAGAGGAAATTTGTGATTAGGGATTTGGAAAGTGCAAAATATACAGTTGCAACATCTACAATAATTCATTTACGATTCCTTGGGCACTCGAGAGTCACACGTCGAGCATACACAATAAGATGTTGACTAATAAGCTGGCTCTAGACGTAGTGAAAATAATTGATGATGGACTGCAAAATATGACAATGTTTATATTCCGGTGATTGGATCATCATAAATATCGGAGCTCAAATTTGTAATCAATGTGGCAAGACTTTTACGAGTGGGCAGGCTTTGGGTGGCCATAAGAGGCTTCATTGGCAAGATCCCGTTCTTTTGTTGTTGTAGTAGAGCCCCAAGGGGAAGGTCCTACTCTATTGTCGTGTCTTGATACAAGAGAACATATTGATATTTGAATTCTGGATAACGATGTCTTCGAGACAGGATTTGGATCCTAATGTGAAGTAGTAGGGAGGTTTCGCCCACTAGTAAGAGCCTTGCCACATTGTTTTACATACGTGAGCTCCTGATATTGATGAAGATCCAATCACTGGAACAAAAAGTTTTTTATATTTTGCATCTAAACCTACATCATCAACTATTTTCATAATGGCTAGAGCTACATTCTAGGTCAATATCTAGTTGTGCGCGCTCGACGTGTGACCCCGAGTGCTTAAGGAGTCGTAAATAACTTATTGTAGATGTTGTAACTGTATATTTTTCCACTTTCCAAATCTGTAATCACAACTTTTATCTTCCTCTTCTTACTAGAATCCTTAGCTTTCATGTAACTAGTTGTCTCAGTAATCACCACCATCTTTGATTTATCCTCTTAACCCATAATAATTTTACGCTTACGATCATTTGACCCTTGTACATTTTCCCATAACATCAGTAGTGTTTCCATATATTTTTCACTTACAATCCCTATGACAATCGGAATCATGATCATCTAAGGTGATCCGCACATTGATTAAGGGCTTTATTGGCAGAATCATACATCTTTAGTCTCTATCGGGATGACATCTCATGTGACCGTGAAGTGATTTCTCATTCTTCAAAAACCTTGTCTCAAATCGGGCACGACTACTCTCAGGTGGAGTGCCGGTGTCTTTTCCGGTGGAGTGTTGAGACTCAGTATGAACCCTCATTTGACCTCCAACAAATTTCTTGGAGGTAAACTTCTTTTAGAAAATCTTATAGACAATCGAATCATCTTCTTCCTTGGCTCTTATTTTCATCTTAAAATTGACTGTCATTATGGGCTTCTTCTCCAACTCCTCATCGTCGTTGCTAAACTTGTATTCAAAATCGCTATCCATAATATGAAATCAAAATCCAAAGAGCAGAAACTCTAATTAGTAACATATTACAATAATAGGCAAGGTTTGAAATTATACATTAACAAATTTATATAGAAACAAAACCATAACTGAAAATTGAGAATTTCAAGAATGGGGAGTTATAATTACAAACCTTAAGACGAGGTGCGAATGGTAGCTTAGCTCACTGAAACTTCGGTAAAGAGAGAAAAAGATAGGGCTTATCCTTTTGGAAATCGAGGTACGGAGGTGAAGAAAGAGAAGCTACGAGGGGAGGAGAGAAATAATGAAAATTAGTCTTCATTTTGCTAGAAAATGATTAATATATTGTGTTATTCTTTTTAACGTTTTTTAAATCAGTTTATTAGCCGTAATCTTTAGAAAAACCTTGACCTTAAATTTGGTAAGTAGGATTTGAGTTGTTATAATTATTCACCTTCTCTCACTCAAAGGTGTCTATTAGTTTTCTCTATTCCCGTCGTAGCTTCTCTTTCTTCACCTCTGTACCTTGTCCCCTAAAAGAAAAGCCCTAAAATTTTCTCTCTTTGGCGAAGTTTCTTGTGAGCTAAGCTACCATTCACACCTTGTCTTAATGTCCGTAATTCTAGCTCCCTTTTCTCGAAATTCCTAATTTTCAGTTAGGGTTTTGTTCATGTTGAAATTTGTTGCTTTATAATCTCATATAATGCCTATTATTATAATATGTTACTAATTAGGGTTTTTTACTCTTTGTATTTGGATTTCATAGTATGGCTACGATTTTGAATACGATTGTAGCAAGGAAGATGAGGAGTTGGAGGAGAAGCCAACAATTGCACTCAAATTCATGATGAAATATAAGAGTTGAGGAAGAAAATGATTCGATTGTCTATAAGATTTGTCAAAAGAAGTTTACCTTCAAGAAAGTTGTTGAAGATCAAATGAAAGTTCATAATGAATCCCAACATTCCACCGAAAAAGACACCGGCGCTCCGCTTGAGAAGAAGTTGCGCCCGCTTTGTGACAAGGTGTATAAGAATGAGAAGTCAATTCACGGTCACATGACATGTCATCCCAATAGAGACTATATAGATATGATTCCCCCCAACAAACCCCTAAATTAATATGGGGACCACCTTGGATGATCATGATTGTGATAATCAATCTGGTTTGTCGAAGATTTCTCGTGCGGGTTTGTTAGGTTTCTGATGATTGGATGGACTACTAAAATACGAGGAACCTGTTCATCTCTGGTGGATCCAATGTTGTTGAGAGCTCCGAGAATAATGACCATGGGCACGAGTCGTTTAACGGTGCAATTGATGAGATTATAGAGATGATTTTTATAGGGCTCGTAAGCGAGGAATATGTGGAAACATTAATGATGATGAATGAAATATATACAAGGGTCAAATTGATCGTAAAGGTAAAAGCATTATGGGTTATGAGGATTAATCAAATATGAAAGTTGGGGATTCTAGTAAGAAGAGGAAGAGAAAATATGTGATTAGGGATTTAAAAGTGGCAAAATATACAGTTGCAACATTTACGACTCCTCAAGCACTCGGGAGTCACACGTTGCACATAACAAGATGTTGACCAATAACCCGACTCTAGCCGTAGTGGAAATAGTTGATTATGGAGGTTTAGATGCAAAATATGACAATGTTTTTGTTCCGGTGATTGGATCATCAACAATACAAGAGCTAAGACTTTTTTTACGAGTGGGCACGCTTTGGGTTGCAAGTGCCTTTTGTGAGGGGAATTTAACCATATATTAAGAGTAACGGGTTGCTTCTTCTATATATGTCTCACTAATCCTAGCTTGAGTGCTACTATTATATTCGGTCTTATAGCTTTACGGATTGGATTTAACAGTAAGTTATATTGGGGCTATTTGAACCAATATCTACCTATGATCGGGATGTGAACAAATACTTGAGAAAACTTCAAAGGAAATTAGGATCAACCATCTCGATTTGAGAGTGAATATGGTTAAGTGTAGTTGTTTTTCAACTTGTAATAAACAACATCTCTAATTGTTTTCTTTTCTTTTATTGTCACTTTCAACCACCAAATCCCCTGTCGTTACTTAGTGATTGTTAATCTTTTAATTGCACACTAATTGAATATCTCTCTCGGGTTTGACCCTTAGTTGTCTACTATACTCATTTTTGTGAATTGGTTAGGATAATTACTTTGATTGACATAAACACACGACATTTACGCCACGTCACTCTACAACAACATCAACAAAAGCAACAGGAGCTTGCCAATGAAGGCTCTTATGGCTACTCAAATCCTTCCCACTCGTAAAAAGCTTTATTCTTTTACATATATGAGCTCTTGATACTGATGATGATCCAATCACCGGAATAGAAACATTGTCATATTTTGCATCTAAACCTCCATCATCATTTATTTCCACTATGGCCAGAGACAGGTTCTTGGTTAACATCCTGTTGTGCGTACTCGACGTGTGACTCCCGAGTTCTTGAGGAGTCGTAAATGACTTATTGCGGATGGTGCAACTGTATATTTTTCTATTTTCAAAATGCCTAATCACAACTTTCCTCTTCCTCTTTTTACTAGAATCCTCATCTTTCACGTAACTAGTTGGCTCACTAATCAACACAATTTTTGAATTATCCTCATAACCCGTAATACTTTTACCCTTACGATTAATTTAACCCTTTTACATTTTCACACCATCGTCAACGGTGTTTTCACATATTTTTTTCGCTTACAAGCCTTATAACAATAATCTCTAGTAACTAGAAACATATGCCTATCAACTACACCATTAAACAACACATGCTCATGATCATTATTCCAAGAGCTCTCAACAACATTTGATCCACCACACGACGAGCAGCTTCCTCGCAGTCTAGTAGTCCATCTCATCTTCAGAAACCCTAACAAACCCCCACGAGCACTCTCCGACGAACTAGATTGATCATCGGAATCATGATCATCCAAGTTGATCCGCACATTGATTAAGGGGTTTGTTGGCAAAATAATACCTCTATATTCCCTATCGGGATGACATCTCATGTGACCGTGAAGTGACTTCTCATTCTTAAAAACCATGTCGCAAAGCGGGCACAGTTGCTTCTTAGTTGGAGCGTCAATGTCTTTTTCGGTGGAATGTTGGGATTCTGTATGAACCCTCATGTAACAACTTTCTTTGAAGTAAACTTTTGTTTCCATATCTTACAAACAGTCGAATCATCTTCTTCTTTGGCTCTTATTTTCACCTTGATTTTAACTGTCATTGTCGGCTTCTCCTCTCAATCCTCATCATCGTAGCTAAACTCGTATTTGAAATCTCTATCCATACTATGAATCCAAATCCAAAGAACAGAAACACTTATTAGTAACAAATTACAATAATAGGCAAGGTATGAAATTATCATAGTTACTATTCGCGTGGTCAAAATTACCAATTGTACTACATATGCGAAATCCTCTTGCGCTTCAGGCTGGGGTGGAAGCGCATTCCGCATCTGCCTAGATTTAACCTTGACATTATTGGGGCGGAAGCGCATTCCGACTGCGCCCCAATTCAGCCTTGGCGCAGTCGAAATGCGAATAGATCTTGTTCAGTTAACGCTTTTTATCCGCTCGGTTAACATCAAATTTAAATAGAAACGAAACCCTAACTGGAAATTGGGATTTTTGAAAATGGGAGCTAACACCATTGTCAGTGCCTAATCTTGTACCCATTCTCGAAAAGTTTCTTGCACCAACGTTCAACTCCATGACACTATCGGTAGCCGAAGCTTCACGGCCAAGCGCTAGGGCCTCCAAGGTTGCGTTTTTGTAGTCTCTGATTTAGACCTCAATTCCTTCCTTTCGTTTGAGTTTATTCTTTTCAATTAAGAGGAGGTGACGCCACCAAAGAAGAAAGGAAGGTTTGAGGGTCACCAAGCGAAAAAAAACAAAATTATCGATCCACCAATGGAATATGTTAAACATTGAGTGCATCACACGAAAATACCAAAAAAGAAGAACAAGTAGCAACCTTTTTTTGTAGTGACGTGCTTTGACCATTCTCTCTATCCCCGCATACCTACTCGTCCCTCTGGAGATTGGAGGGAGATGAGCGACGAAACTCACCTGCTATTCTTCTTCCCACCCTCTCTCCATTCTCCCCTTTTCACTAAGTCAAAACACCCTCACAAATAATCCTTTTCTTTCTCCTCGTAGTTCTTCAAACACCAATCTTTGATCAGCAACTCTATTTTTTGTTCTCTCCCTGAATTTTGTCAACTCTTTACTGGATTTTTAGCGTGGATCAGGTAGTTAAAGATTGTGTTTAAAGTTAATATGAGCCCAACCGCCGCGTCGGCTTCTGCCGCTGCTGGATCTGCCGATGTTTCGACGCCCAGAAGAAATTCTAAACGACCCAAATGTAAGTTACATGGAATCAATTTCAAATTTCTGGTTTTACGTGTCTCATTCCGAATTTCTTGGATTTTTACTGGGCGTTATCCTTTGCATTCTTGCTACTATTCAATCTCCTTTTAGGGTTTGTTGAAGTTCATGCTTGTGTTTTTACAAGTTGGGGCTCAGGTTTAATGTGCGATATAAAGGGTTATCTGTGCGTGGGTTTCATTTTATTTGAAAGGGTTTAATTGGGCATGTCTGTGGAATATATGCTATTTGAAGATTTGGGTCTGCTGGGAAAAGTCAATATTTTATCACTTTTTGGACTAGATTAGCGATTGTTAATTAATTAAGAACATGTTGGCATCGGATTTTTGATTAGCCTATATGCACCAAATTGCTGCTTCTGTTGTTTATGCTTTCTCTATAGTAATGTTGAGATGGAAAGTTAGAGTTAAGCTTTGGAGCATTTGACTTGTATGCTTGTATCTATAGTTTTGAGCTTCTTCTCAATCTTATCTTGAAATGAACAGTTTGAATGAAGCAAGTTTTGATCCATTTTTCTTCGAGGTGAAAATATCTGCTATTGAAGTACGTATCTTATAGAACTTCTAATCATTTAGGACATCTTGATTCTTTTTCCTTAAGATGCAGTTCGAAACAAAATTTATGAGGGAAAGGATGTATTGAACGGTGTTATGGTGAAGAAGTTCATTCAAGTAAATATAGAAGTAAGATTAGGATTGGGAAGTGGTGATATTTATGACTGAGGCAATGAGAATTATTGGAGTTGTAATTTATGTTGGTGATGGAAGGAGGCAATATGTTATTGAAATTAGAAAGAAGGATTTCGTCAGATGACTGATTAGTTAAGGAAGGAGGTAGACGACTTGTAGTTTGTTACTGAAACTTATAAATTGCTTGCTTCTGCAACTGGTGTGAGTAATAGGAGAATTTATTTGACTGCTAAGCTATATCAAAGTTCCTAATTCCCTGCGGTGATGATAGATTGGTTTCTAGCTAAGAGTAATAAAATATGTCTGTTAGGTGGAGAGGCTAGAGATAAACAAAAAGTGAGAGGGGGCTTTGAGTTAGAATTCCTACATTTCATTGCATTAGCTGGCTTCAGTTGTAATCAAAATAACAGAAATTGGTGCCAAAATTATGGAATTAGCAATGCATCTATAGTTGCTTCTGAGTTCGAAGAAAAGTTCAATTCTAAGACCTCAGCTCAAGATTTAGTCAACATTGAGGAGTATGCCTGAGTGTGATGAAGTGGAACAACAGCAGCCAGTTGTCCTGTCTGACATAACAAAAAATAGGATAAATGACCACATTTGTATATTTTCTTCGAAGGAATCAGTTTGGTCGTCTTGACGTGTATTATCCTTGGAGCATATTATGTTTAGTTATTTGGTTGAACTGTTGATGTGTTAGGAGAGGCTGTAGAGCACATGACATCTTTCATTAGACATGCACATTTTGTATCGTCGGAAATAAGCTGTAGATCACACTTCAAGAATGGCTGTAATAAAGGGATAATCTTCTAGCTATTTTTAAAAGTTCAGGCAGGTATTGTATTTGTGATCTGAAGCTGATTTACCTTTCTTTCTTTTCCAATTTCAGATTCCAAGTTTACCCAACAAGAACTTCCAGCATGCAAACCGATCTTAACACCAGGATGGGTAATTGATCATGTCACTGTTCATAAATTTAGATTTTTTTTCTTCTTATATTGTAATCTGTCTTCTAAAATCTTGACAAAATTATCATCTGCAGGTGATCACCGCTTTCTTGCTTGTTAGCGTGGTTTTCATTCCTATCGGTGTCATTTCTCTTTTTGCTTCTCGGGATGTATGTACCAGTTCAATTTTGATTTGCATTTCTCTGTGTTCGCTGTTGTTAATTTTATGGCTTTTATTTCAGGTGGTTGAAATTGTTGATCGGTATGATGAGGCATGCCTACCAAATGATGCAAAAAGCGATCCGGTCAAGTACATACAGACTCCAGGGAATAAAACATGCGATCGAACACTCAAAGTATGTTGTCTAGTACTCTAGTTGCCTTAAGTTTTCTGTAGTGCTTGTATCCGTACTTCTGCTGAAGTGCTCACAAGTGTATTTCATTTGTTCATAGGTCCTAAAAGATATGAAAGCTCCTATTTATGTTTATTATCAGCTGGACAACTTCTACCAGAATCACCGCAGGTATTGTTATTAGTTTATGTTATGAATTCTAATATTAGCATAAGGTGTATAAAGAAGCTATTATCATAGTCATTCGGCCATGGAAAGAAAAAATGCAAGATTTGTTTGGCTGTCAATTTATAAACCGTTTTCTTTGAAAATTTGTGGTTCCAAGCAGTAAATAATGAAAGGGAAGAAAACTGTTTCTCAACCCCAAATAGTTTACACATTAACATGCAAACGTAGTCGCATTTTTTTTATGGCAGTACATCAGTTTATTTATACATTTTTGGCTATTAATATTCTGTTTCGAATAACTGTCACTATGGTACCTTTTGATATATTAAACAGTAATGCTTCATGACGCCTTAAAGTATTCTTTTTTACTATTCGAAAAATGTTGTGATCATTGATTATAGTTAAAATTTATGTTTGCTACTTACTAAGTGTGGGCTATGAGCTTTGTTATTAGTCATATGGAGATGGAAACAGCCATGGAAGTATTACTCATGACATAAGTAATTATTGACCACATAAGTCATTATTTTAAGCATTTTCATTTTCATGCCCTACATGAGAAGTTTATGTGGAAGTGCACAGTGATCTGCTATAATCATATGAATCACTTTGATTTTGGGTGGAACTGTGGAAGCGTTTGTTTTTTTCACATTATTAATAATTTTGTTTTAGATAATAAGTGGGTTTGATTCCAATGATCTCTTGATAGATTCCTTCTGTTCATTTTGTTAGATCTTTTTATAATGTCATCTGGCTGTTTTTTAATCAATTTGTGTGCTGACTTAAGTCAATGATCATATAATATAGTTCTGAGGGTTTGGTCATTCTTTTGTTTTGCTAAAAAAACTAGCTATACAACATTACATATCTCATGTACCAGTCTTTATATCTTTCAGACTCGCTGTTATTTAATTTTTACTAATGTGTTTTCATATTCTTAAGTGATATTGTTTGATTGAAAGCTTTTTATCAAAGTCATAATGTTGTAAGTGATTCAGATATGTAAAGAGCCGGAGTGACGAACAGTTGCGGTACAAAAGTAGTGCTGATTCAGTTAGCACTTGTAAGCCAGAAGACATGTCTAATGGGAAGTTAATTGTCCCTTGTGGTCTCATTGCTTGGAGTTTGTTCAATGACACCTACAGTCTCTCCCTCAGCGGCAAGAATCTGAATATAAACAAAACTCATATTTCATGGAAGAGTGACAGGGAACACAAATTCGGCAGTGATGTATATCCGTCAAACTTTCAGAATGGAACTCTTATAGGGGGTGCTCATTTAAACTCTAGCATACCGGTAAGTTTTCTGCTACTTCTCAGAGTGCGTGTTATTTTATTCATTTATAGAGGCAACAGTTGGCATATTTGAGTGCCTCCAGGCAAAACCTGACATACTGCTCAATTATTATATTTATATTAAACTTATTGTATCCTTCATTCTGTTTCCATGACAGCTGAGTGAGCAGGAAGATCTGATTGTTTGGATGAGAACGGCGGCCCTTCCTACTTTCAGGAAGTTGTATGGGAAGATAGAACAGGATTTACAAGCAAATGAAACCATTACAGTCACGTTGCAGAACGTCTACAACACGTACAGCTTCAGTGGAAAGAAGATGCTGGTACTTTCAACCACCAGCTGGCTCGGAGGGAAGAATGATTTTCTTGGCATCGCCTATCTTACTGTTGGTGGCTTGTGCTTCTTCCTTGCCATGTCATTCACTCTTATATACTTGATCAAACCAAGGTATCCCATAATCTCTACCTATTTCTTTGAATTTGAACTTTTAGAATAAACCAGTATTCTAAAAGGAGCGCTTGTCCAGCACCCGAGGAGTCTCAGGCTCAGCCCCTTTGATCAAGCGCCATTCAGGCGCGCCTAGCTGGGCCTGATGCTGTTTTTATAAAAAAAAAAATCAGCAGAACATTAATTTTTCCCCAAAAGTTGATTATTCTTATTTACAAAAATAAATTATATTAAGAAATAACTTAAATATTAAAAACTGTCAAATAACAATAATTAAATTAATTATTACTATAAATAAATTTAAAAATCTGAATACACTTTTCTTAATAAAACTAAAATACCTAACACCTTGCCCAGAACACAAATGTATAATCTTGACTGAACCTACTGAAGTGCTCTCTTCAAGTATTTTGTTCAAGTATTCTGTTCTACAATTCTGTTCTAGTCTGAACCTACTGAAGTGCTCTCTTCAATTATTTTTTTCTACTGTTGCTGCTGTTCTTCTGCAGTCCTGTTCTCTAATTGACTATAGTTTCTAATTCTTGCCTGTTTGTTTATTGTTTTTGAACTACCAAGTTTTTTGTTATATTTAATAAAATTTAGACTTTTAAAAAAAATCAATCAGGCGCACCTAGGCACACTGCGCCTGGCGCCTAGGCTCGAGGGACCGAGGGCCTAGGTGCGCCTAAAGCCTTTTATAACACTGGAATAAACATCACAACCCTCCCTATAATTAAAGGCCCATCATCTATATTTGCTACAATTCAGTTCTACACCCATACTCATTTTAGCTGTTATACATTATCGGATTGATCAAGAAGGCCACGTCAGTTAAGTTATATGTCACATGAAAAAAACAGTTAATAGCGTCCTAAGATGCGGTTTTATCTGTTTTGTGGTTTGACAGGCCGCTTGGTGACCCTTCATACTTGTCATGGAACAAACCCCCTGGGGGACGCTAAAGGTAGTAGAACCAGGTTGTGTATGTCGTTTTTGACGTCTTTGAATGTAAGTTGTTGAACTCCAAATCTGATCTCATGTACGATTCTGATTATTAAGTTGTAGCATCTCTGTAGCTTCACTTGAGCTTCTTTTTCCCACTTTGTACAAGTAAAATAGCCCCCTTTGTTGTTGCAAGTGTTGTTGAGTTACATTTGCAGTTTGAAGATACTATGATATTCTCTAAGGAATGAAGCCGCGAGTATATTACTTGTAATATTCACTCTTACACAATCCGAATTCATAGTGACAGACTTGATTAACTAGTCTACGTAAAGGCGTAAGAGGAAGTTGTCTGGGTGGACAATTAATAGACATGTGGGTTTTGGTTTTCTCCATTTCACGTGTTTTTGTTTAGATTTGTCGGCGTCTTTTGTTTGTTGTTAGTTGGGTCATCTTCTTCATAGTTCCATTGCAGCGTTGTTGAACATTCCCGCATGAAGAAGAAGAAGAAGCAGGAGATTCGAGAGGGAGCTTTGATCGGACAAGAGCTACAATGGATGCTAATTTGTTTGTTTGATCCGAATTGATGAAATGAACCTTCCAATTCCAATGTTGGATCTGGTAGATGATTTGGTGTACGGGGAGGAGGGCTTTTTCCCCCCCTCATTTGGGCCTGTCAAATCAAATCAATAGTTATGGGTCATTCTTATTCAAAGTTTGCGCGGACGAAAGTTACTAACTGAACTACGAAAGCGGATCTGCATCCGCCCCAAGCTGGGGCGGAAGCGTTTAACCTACATAACCCAACGAAGTCGTAAGTAATTTAGTCGTTTTTACAGAACGTGAAAATTTTCGATCAAAACAAATCCCTATTCACATCCACAAAACGTCGTTTAAGAAATCTACAAAAAATGTCGACATATTCTGAAGAAGATCTAGAATCCGAATGTGAAAGTACAACCTTGCCGTTTGATATCGACAAGTATAGTGATCCGGAAGAACTTGTCACACATATTGAGTTAAGTGTATTATTATCACTTTAAAGTAATTACTTTTACACATGTTTTAGAGCTGCAAAATTAATTACAAATCAAATAAACTTTAAAAATATGAGAAGAAAAATAACATTATTAAACATTTTTACGCATTTGTCGTCCTTGTGCCGAAATGATGACTCATATCACACCAAGCTCGAACAACTGCTTCCTTGTAGGGGGTCAACCAAGTAGTCTCGAGGTAATTCATTAACCTTGGATATGCATGTCAATGGTTCCTCATTTCCAACAAACGCCGTTGGAAGCTTTCATTTGATCTCGATTCGAACAAGGCATGACATTGGGACATGAATTCGGCTCTTGCTTCCTTACACCGCAATATGACACTCACTCTACTTACAATGTTGGACTTTATGTGGATCGTGCACAAGATATGCTTCACCTCGGGAAATACTACCCTCAAGGCGCTTATAAGACCTAGCTCACGATCGGTGGCAATCACCTCCGGGATTTTTCCGTAGCACAAATACCGGACCCTCCTCAAAGCCCACTCGTAGTGATCTCTGCTCTCGTGTGCCATGAATACAAAAGCAATTGCAAACGTCTTGTGCTTGTGATGCCGACTATCTCCAACAATGACATATTGTATCTAAAAGCAATTCAAATAAAAGATTAATTTAAAGTTATGTATAACAAGATGATTGAGTTTATGGAACAAAGTAAAAACAAGACTGTAAACTTACTTGTTGGTCTTATACGTCGAGTCCATCACAATAACATAAGGAAACATGCTGAGCAAATGCCTCGAATCGGGATGTGATATAAAGAAATCAATCACTTCATCCGATTCCATACTTCTCCTCGCGTTAACGTAATATCCCCGTTCTTTCAACGTATGAAGTGCTTGTTGCAACGACCCTCTTCCTTGGGCTTGTACCTTTCTAATCTTCAAACCGGCATTGTATATTTGCCAGATTATGGTGACATTGTCAAGATCCTCTAATTGCACGGATTTCAAAACCGCGCACGGTTTTAACCCGGCACTCAATTCACGCTCTACCTTTTTTGCCTGTTTGGGAGTCAATCGTCCTGGATATGCATGACCTTTTAGAACCGACGGAATTACGTGGTTGTGGACTCCACATACAACCCTCAATGACCATTTCTCTTCTTCAAGTTGTGCCCCCTCAAGTTCAAACTTGCACTTACACTTCTTCGAATTCTTCTTCCGAGTAGAACTTGAAACATGATCGGAATCAACATCTTTCAACTTTCTAACATCTTCGGGTCTATCACATGCCAATTGTAAGATACGAAACCCCCTTCTATCCAACCATGATTTTTTTATGACCAACACAAAATTCATTGAGTTGGCCATATACCGAGCCCAACCCAATAAGTTTTCTCTATCTGAAAAATATCCACGGAGCTCAAACTTGGACGAAAAATCGGTACCAATTGCACGTGAATATTCCAAAGTATCCTAATTAAATTAAAATAAAGTAAGTGTAAGTTCGACAATTTTGGATCTCAACTCTAAAACATGTGTAGAAGTAATTACTTTAAAGTGATAATTGTACACTTACCTCAATATGTGTGACAAGTTCTTCCGGATCACTATACTTGTCGATATCTAACGGCATGGTTGTACTTTCACATTCGGATTCTACATCTTCTTCGGAATATGTCGACATTTTTTGCGGATCTTAAACGACGTGTTGTGGATGTGAATAGAGATTTGTTAAACGCATCCGCCCCAAGCTGGGGAGGAAGCACATTCTGCATCGACTAAAAAGTTTGTGTAAAATTGAATATTTTACTTTTATTTATGTAATTTCTTTTAGTGTGTTAGTTTGTGTAAATTTTTGTTCGTGTAAATTTATGTGTTTTTTGTGGTATTTTCCAGTTATTTTATGTAATTTTTATTGAGTTATTCCGTGTATTTAATTTGTGTGTTAGTTTGTGTGAGTATTTGTGTGTTAGTTTGTGGTAAGTGGTCGTCTGGTCATCTTTGTAATTATTGTTGATTTATTCCCATAATTATTGGTGTTTTCTAGTTTATGCAAGTGTTTGTGTAATTTATTTTATGTAAGTGATGAGTATCATTAAATTTATGAAAATGTATTTTTTTTATAAGTACACCTTGTTTATTTGGTAATAAGGGTGGGTTGGAGCCTTCGAGGTTCTTCTTTAATGATTATCAAGAGTTCAAAACTTCAAGAATACTTATCATCTTTTTAGCTTGTTTTAATCGTTTTAATATATATATATATATATATATATATATATATTAGTATATACAAAAAAAATAAAAATTATTTTATTATATTTTTGTTTTCTTTAAAATAGCATAAATTTGTGTAGAAGAAATTGTGTCCTTTTATTTATAAAAAGGGTAATTTTATGTTATTTTGAAGAACACATAAATAAAATAAAAGAATTGATTTTTTTTTCTGTCTTCTTTTGTCCAGTTTCCTCACTTCTTTGTATCATGCGTTCATGCAAAGATAAATAACTTCTTTGATCTCTCTCAAACTGAACTCGACAATTGTTCTCTCAAACTTACTCTTTCTCCTTGATTCACCTTAGGTAAGATCCTAGGTTTCTAATGTATCATTCTCTCCCTCCTTCCCTCTATTTTAGGGTTTGAAGTCGCATGATTAACTCTCTTTTTCTTATTTGATTCACCTTGTATTTGAACAAATTTGACAGAATTTCAACTTTTCTCTTGAAAAAACTAAACACAAATTGCAGTTCGGTTTGGGATTTCTTTTTTTTGAAGTTATTGGCACAAAAAGTGATTTGTGTTATTTGTTAGTGGATTTCACTCGTTCTTGTTGTTTATAGTTTTTTTTTAATGTTTTGAGAACACTATAGTATGTTGAGTACAATTGGCATTATGTTTTTAAAAAAAAATAGAAAGTGATTAGATTGGACTATCTCCTCGAGGTAGTCCAACCTAAAGCATCATTGCGGATGAGAACACGAAGTTCGGGGTCTTCAGAAAAATTGGTGTTGGGGTCAAGTTTTCCAGGTGGGTCAATCGGCCAGCAACACAGTTTATTTCTCTGAAAATATGTCTAATACGGACTTCGTCAAAGAAACAAAGATCCAGTCTGGAGTCGGATATAATCATCTCGACCTCCGACTGACAACTTCACATTTGTCATTATGTTGATGAGAAGTGCAAATTGCTCATCTAGTTATCGTACAGAATAGCGATAGGGTATTAGAAAGCTCTTTTTTTAAAAAAAAAAAATAATAAACGACTAGAAAAACAAAAGTAAGATAAGAGTTAATTCTTTTTAGATGGTTGTACTTGTTCCACTAGAAAACAACAACCGACAACTAGATCATAATTTGCTTTAGAAAAAACTAGTTTATATCCCATGCTTTGTACATGTATTTATTAATAAATGATTTAAAACTTGCGTATGTTAACGTTATAAACTAAATAATGCCGTCAATGTATATAATTAATTTGATATAAAGACATACGAAATACACTATCTTTTTATTTTCAATAAAAATACTATTGTATCACCAATACCTAAAATCATATAATTGAGAGCAAATAAAATGGCAGGTGCAAGATTATGGAAAAGATAATAATGAGAAAACAATTATATATATATATATTATATGAAAAAATATTTTGATTAAAAAAACAGTAATAAAAATAAAATTATGGATTTTACTTTCACTAAAAAATTGTTATTTTTCACAGATTAATTAAAAAAACTTATGAAATGAATATTACATATAGTTGTTAATAGGTACAGTATGATTAGCATTTACAAAACCAAATTATATAGGAAAAGGAGGTCGTTTTTGCTTGTGAAATTAAGGGGATGTACATAATCCTTTTGAACCTCACAAAACATAACATGATTAACTCCTATTAGGGCATCCTCCTATTCAGAGCTAAGCCCTCATTTGAGAGGTCCACGGAGTACCAAATTAAACAATAAAATCTTGTTTAATAAGATTATTTAGATTAACAAATTTAAATTGGTGAGATAAGATTGAAATTAGGGTTTTTAAAAAATAATTCAACATTAACAATATTATTTGGGGTTTTTTAAATTATAACCGTATTAGCAATTTGTATAAATAAAATCCGATTTTTTATAATAAGTATTATCTAATTTAAAAATCTAATTGAATTGATAAATATAATAAAGTTATTAGTAATAACAGAAAATAAAACGTAGCAAATAAGAAGAAATTATCGTAAACAATAACGATGGAATTACAAAAAATTGCCCTGCATTAAACCGAATGGATATCATTCCAAAAAAAAAAATATGACAGAAGATTGTAGAATTTTTTTTAAAAAGAATTTGATAAAAATAGTAGCAAATCAGGTAAAATTACATTTAGAAAAAGATTTGCTGATTAAATTGAAACAAAATCGTTAAAAGATTCTGCGGTGAATATGAAACATTGAAAGAGAAAATCACCAATACAAATTTAACCGAATGGATAAACATTCGAACGAAAAAAAACCTGAATAGGTAACAAATTTTTTTGTAAAATTTATCGGTTTCAATTTTATATCTACCAAATTTCATATTAAATAAAAATGAATAACTAAATATAGTGCCTTATTAAGCAAATTATAATCCGGAAAGGTAATTATTGTAATCTAAGTTATATTATAATCGAAAAGGGGAATTTATACAGGAAATAGGTAAAATAAATTAAGAAATAGTACCATGAAGAGCAAGAAATTTTTTTAAAATTCTTTTTAGAAAAATGAACGTACAAAACATATCATAGATCAACCAAAATTTCATGTTAACAAAATAAGAAAAACTGAATATAATGCAACAATAATAAAAAAAACACACAAAATAGGTATACAAAAAAATATTCATAATTACTTACAATTTCAATTGAAATAATTAAAATTATATTCGGAATAGATAGATTATATAGCAAAAATAAAATAGATAATAAAGAAAGTAAAACATAAAATATGATAAATTATGATCCGAAAAGGTTAATAATTGTAAATGAAATAGGTAAATAAGTATAAGACATAGGTAAAATTATTTACAATTATGTACTAATAAAGTATGAAATCAATTAGTCAAAATAGATCTATAATGGAGGTAAATAAATTAAATAAACTAGTATAATACCCGCACCTTGTGCGGGTTTTCTTAAAAAAAAAAACTAAATATTTGAAACTATAAAAAAATTAATAAATTTAAATCTTAATTATGATTTTTTTTATAGGTCCATTATTTTTTTAAAAAAAAGAGAAACATGTAACGCCCCAAAACGGGATAGGCGTCACAACGCCAGGAGCCCAAACAAGGACTCCCTCAGGCTAAGATAACGTATATAATGATAAAGATAAAAGACAACACACCACAAGGCATAACTTTCCAATAAGAAAGACAAGAGAAAAACCAAAAGACGTCCCACGACGCCAACAATAAAAGGCTCCAAAACCACAACAACAACGACCATGAATGGTAAACAATAATCATAGTAAACTTGCCCAAAAGACGATAGATGGAAAAGTTATGATCAAGTCCTAAGTAACCAACAACCCAACTCAACCGACCAAACTCTCACACTAGGGTTCCTGACCTCCATGCTTCTAAACTGATCTTGTACCTGATTATGTCCAAAAACATAACCAGCCCCACCGTGGTGGGGTTAATCTTCCACATAGACTAAGCCAATACATAAGCGGTGTAATGTATATGATCAAGATATGCGAATAAGTATACATGACATGACATGGTCTTAGAATTACTCAAGGAATTGCAATAAAATCATACAACTTAATCATCATCAATCTCAAAAGATCATATTAAATATTCATAAGTCATGTCAATGATTCATGCTTCAAATCCAAAACTCATAATTCAAATCAACAACTCATATATTATGTCAAATACAAAAACCCTAATTCAAATCAACAACTCATATATTATGTCAAATACTCATAATCCAAACCAATATTTCATAACTATGTCACCTACTCATATTTCAACTCTTCATACTATAAACTATGTCAAATACTCAACATCTCATAATTCAACTCAACATCTCACAAACTATGTCAACTACTCCTAATCCAACTCAATAACTTATAATCCAACTCAGCCGGTATAACATATCCAAAGGTCAATCGACCGAAATGGGTAACAAGGTATATCCTTGCCCCTTCATCAAATCATAATATCAAAACATGCTCGAGCATTTTTACTTCAAAAATCAACTTCAAAATGTAAATTTTGTATTTTAGTTTAAAACATGTCCAACCCGCATTGAACACGAAGGTACCTCCTAAACCCCAACCATGGGATGACACGGCAATCACGGATTAGGTGAATCCTCGTCATCCACTAAAGTCAAGCACAACCAACGGCCCGCACAAACCAAGTACCATAGGTACAATAGCTCGCCTTAACCGAGGAGCGTAAAAATCATGAAAACAAAATACCGGCTCATTGCCGCCGGGGTCGTGAGCCCCGTATCTCAATGAATAAATAGAAGGCTAAAAGCCGCCATGGTCATAGACCAAGTATCTCATCAAATTATAATAAGGTAAAATGCCGTAAAAGGTCATATACTAAATCATCTCACATGTATATATATAGGGCAAAAGCCAATTAGGTCAAATGCCAAGTCATCTCCAATCCTCAATATCAAAACCGTCTCCTTTTCTAAAATATTCTGATAGACACCTCTTTAACTAGTCCCAATCAATTATCATGTATTCCTCATAAACTCCAAGATCATTCTCCTCTAGATATCATAACATATATACTTTTATATACTTATCATGCTCATCATGCTCATCATAATTTCAAGCATCTCAATCATACATACAGTATCATGAAGGCTTAAACTTAATCATGCTCGACATACCAAATCATAATTTAAAACAACGAAATCATACATGCAATGTCATGAAGACTCAAACTTAATCATGCTGGATCATAATTTAAAACATATCAATCATACATGCGGTATCATGAAGGCTTAAACTTAATCATGCTCATATACAAAAGCTCACAAGTACTTGCCTCGATAAAGATGACTCAATGGCTCGAAGCCTACACGATAACGTCAACTAACTCGTCAAGCAACCTAAACAAGTAAAGGCACACTATCAACACATAACTATTTTCTATAAAATCAAAGTACCATCTAATAGGTGTAGGAGTGACTTACGTAATTCCCAATTCGAGTTTGGGTTGCACTTTTCTTAGGGTTTGTCCTTAACCCGTTAACCAACCGAATAAGTACCTAACATATCCAAACTATTCATATTACGTTCCAATATTTCAGCTCATACTTTAATATGCAAATATCCATTTCCAAGAGTTTCAAGATAACTTACGTAGCGTCAAAAGACGAGAGTCGATCGATGGTTGTCGAACTTCGACTTGCTAGACCCTTCCCGAACGAATTTCCGAACCTAAACCAATATAACTAAACAAGTTTAACTCTAAAAGCTAAATTTGGGTCATAAAATGTAATATAAATAATTATGGGTTAAAACCCGTAATTAAAACTAGTGTAAAAATCATAAATATTATTTTGTGGGGGAAAAATTGTAAAACTAATAATCTGGGCCATTTTTGTAAATATAAAACTTTAAAACAAAAATTGTAATTACTTTTTCTGGGCATTTTTGCAAAAACAGAAACTATGGGCTATTAACGCAAATACAAAGGTTGGGGCATTTTCTGTAAATACTTATCCGAGGGCAAAAAAGTGAAATAATAAAACATGGCCATAAAATGAAAATATAAACTTGGGAGGTTAAACGTAGTTATACCTAAAGTGAGGGGGCCCCGATCGTGAATAGAGGAAATGACGTTCGGCCGGCTTTATGTGCAACTCCCAGCTGCGGCGGCGTTTTCCTCCGACAGCGGTGTGTAGGTTAAAAATCATCAAATTAACCAAGAACATTCAACCCTAATATGTTCCACTAGGATCTTAGATTTGAAAACTAATCAACAATGTTTAGATGGTACCTTGGTCAGCCATAGTGGTGCAGCAAGTGGCTCCGGCGGGTGGCAGCAGGCGGCGCAGCAGCAGCTCCGGCGGGTGGTGGCTGCAGCCGGCGTGAGAAGGAAGGAGAAGGGGAAAGGCGGGCTGTGTAGTAGGCGGCCGTCCAGCAGGCGGGAGCAGCAGCCGGCGGGTGTGGCTCTGGGCTGGCAGCAGGCGGCGGCGGCGTCTCCGGGGTGACAGCAGGTGGTCCGGCGGTGGCTGGAGGAAGGTAAGCCCTTTTGTTTCTCCACACTTCTCCCTACCCTTTACCCTAAGTTGTGTGTTTGTGTGTTATCTCCAATAATAATGACATACCCATAATTTGTATTTGTTATATGCCCATTTAAATTAGGGGCACATAATATTACTAACATAAGTTATATGTCACACACACATTATATCGCTATTAACGGAATAGCGTATATTTAAGGGCGAGCGGAGGACCGGGCTTCATTACCGGATTAATTTATCGGTCCGTCAACGATAAATTAATCGGGTTACTCCCAATAAAATCCCGACTATTATATTTAGCCAGTTACCGCAATATACATAGATTATCTATAGGTCCACATAACGGGATAAAATTATTCTTACATTTCTCCCACTTGGACCATAGGTACAACTACTATACTGTTATATGCAGTTAAACTTAAATTGTACAAGGTGCTAAATTTTCTTTACGGGTTTATCTTAATTACCTCGAGAATCCTAAAACAACAATAGAGTAATGGCGGTTCCACATTATCTATTCAACATGGTTCCTTCCATCTACTACTGATTGCTGTCCCAGAAAGACCCGATCTGTATAAGGGAATAAGCATAATGGTCTCTTTAATGTCTTTAGGAAAAGACTATTTCTGTTCAACCACCAAAATGTATTTATACAGAACAATAATATGAAAACAGAATGGTTCAGAAGATCTGTACATAAATGATCAAAACACAGTATCTTTACAAAAAACTTGCAATCCACATAACATAAAAAACTAAGTACTACACTCAAAACCCATTAGGCTAGCATGCATCAGAAATGTCTTGGGTGGTAGTCCCTTAGTAAGTGGATCTGCTATATTAGCACTAGTCGAAATGTGCTCCACAGATACTGTTCTCTTCCGAACTTCCTCCTTAACTGATAAGAATCTCATTTCCATGTGTTTGATGCCTTTGGAATACTTATCATTTTTCGTAAAGAAAACGGCCGCAGTGTTGTCACAGAAGATTCTCAGCGGTCTTGCGATCGAGCTCAGAACGCTTAACCCCGAAATAAAGTTCCGCAACCATAATGCATGATTTGTAGCCTCAAAGCACGCTACAAACTCGGCCTCCATCGTGGATGATGCAATAATGGTTTGCTTTGCACTTCTCCAGGAGATGGCTCCTCCCGCTAAGACAAACACATAACCCGAGGTGCTTTTTCTGCTATCCTCGCATCCTCCAAAATCTGAATCAGTATAGCCAATAACCTCAAGCTGATCAGAATGCCTATAAGTGAGCATGTGACTCTTAGTCCCTTGTAGGTACCTTATCACCTTTTTCGCAGCCTTCCAGTGTTCAATGCCAGGGTTGCTTTGATAGCGACCCAGTACACCAACTAGAAAACTGATGTCCGGTCTGGTACAAACTTGGGCATACATAAGGCTTCCAACTATTGAAGCATAAGGAATATCTTGCATTATTTTATGTTTCTCATCAGTTTTGGGACATTGCTTCAAGCTTAATTTATCCCCTTTCTGAATGGGAACTATACTGGAATTACATCCAGTCATATGGAATCTATCTAATATCTTTGAAATATATGCTTTATGAGACAAACCTAATGTCCTCTGTGACCTATCACGGGATATTTCTATCCCTAACACAAAAGACGCCTCACCCATATCTTTCATCTCAAAGTTACTAGACAAGAAACTCTTGGTCTCTCTGAGTAAACCCAGATCACTGCTGGCGATCAAAATATCGTCAACATACAGGACTAAAAATGCAAACTTGCTCCCACTGACCTTCAGGTATATACAATGATCAAAAAGGTTTTCCGTAAAACCAAAGGCAGTTATGGTATCGTGAAACTTAATATACCATTGCCGAGAAGCTTGCTTAAGTCCATATATTGACTTATTTAATAAATAGACTAGATCCTCCTTACCGTCTTCAACGAAACCTTCAGGTTGAGACATGTAGACTTCTTCCTCCAAACTTCCATTCAAAAATTCCGTTTTCACATCCATTTGATGTAGCTCTAAGTCAAAATGAGCTACTAATGCCAAAATGATCCTTAATGAATCCTTCTTCGAAACTGGAGAGAAGGTTTCATTATAATCAATGCCTTCTTTCTGGTTGAAACCTTTGGCTACAAGGCGTGCTTTATGTCGCTCTATATGGCCAAGGGAGTCGCGCTTGGTCTTAAAGACCCATTTACTGCCGACTGCCTTATGCCCTATAGGTAGAGCAACTAACTCCCACACTTTATTTGCAGCCATCGATTTTAATTCCTCACACATAGCATCAATCCATTTATCAGAATCATCACCTTTTACGGCTTGTGAAAACGTTACTGGATCGTTATCCAATCCTATGTCAAACTCATGCTGTAGCATATACACCATATAGTCATCTGAGATTGCAGACCTACGAGGTCTTGTGGACCTTCTCACGGAAATCTCAGCTACAGGTGCATCTGCTGCTTCAATGACTTCAAGAATGGCAGGAATCACATTAATGGGTTGAGGTTCATCATCATTTACTGGAACGTCATGAACAGAGATTAGAGGTACAGTTATAGGAACCAAAGTTCCCTCTCTAATCTCATTGATGATGACCTCATCAATTCTCCCACTGACTTCGCCATCCTCTAGGAATTTGGCATTGCCAGTTTCTACTATTCTGGTGTTGTGGCTAGGACAGTAAAATTTAAACCCCTTTGATCTCGAAGCATACCCAATGAAAAACCCGCTAATGGTTTTAGAATCGAGTTTCTTCTCCTGAGGATTGTAGATGAGCGCTTCTGCGGGGCAACCCCAAATGTGTAAGTGTCGCAAACTTGGTTTCCAACCATTCCACAGTTCAAATGGAGTCTTTGAAACTGCCTTACTAGGAACTCGGTTTGCGACGTACACTGCAGTCATAAGCGCATGCGTCCATAATGATTTGGGTAAATTAGCTTTACTCATCATAGCCCTTACAACCTCTAGAAGGGTTCTGTTACGTCTCTCAGCAACACCGTTCATCCAGGGTGAACCAGGCATCGTGTACTGAGCGACAATACCCAAACTTTCTAGAAGTTTAGCAAATGGACCATGGTTTTGCCCTGATTCATCGTATCTACCATAGAATTCCCCACCTCTATCCGACCTGATAATTTTCACTTTCTTTTCCAGTTGCCTCTCAACTTCCTTAATGTAAAGCTCTACAGCATTTACCGACTGAGATTTTTCATGCAACATGTAAAGATAACAGTACCGTGAATAATCATCTATAAAGGTGATGAAATACTTCTCTCCACTAAAGGAGGGAACATCAAATGGACCACAAATGTCTGTATGTATGATCTCTAAAAGAGCAGTGCTTCTTGTGGCGCCCCTTTTGGTGTGTTTGGTTTGCTTACCTTTAATGCAATCCACACACGTCCCAAAGCCAGTAAAATCAAGAGAAGGAACAATGTTGTCTTTTACTAACAACATCATTCTTTCCCTCGAAATATGGGCCAAGCGTTTATGCCACAAGAACGCTGAGTTCTCATTCGACCTGACACGTTTCACTCCAATCTCAGAATTCAAAGAAATAAATAGCGAATCAAAAATGATTTATCCAACTCAATACGATACATTCCATTTTCCAAAACACCACAACCAATTATATTCTTATCTTTGAATATACTGAAACAACCATTTCCAAAAGTCACAGAAAAACCCATACAGTCGAGTTTAGAAATTGAAATTAAATTACGAGTCATTGATGGAACATAGATTGTATCCTCCAAAAGTAATTTAAAGCCACTACTTAATTCTAAACAAAAACATCCTATGGCTTTAATGAATGCTTCAGACTTGTTTCCCATGAGTAGGTTCTTCTCATTGCTTTTTATGTTCTGGATTGAACTGAAGCCTTGTAATGAGTTAGAGACGTGCACATTAATACTAGAGTCTAACCACCAAGTATTAGAAGGTACATTAATGAAATTAGATTCGAGACATACGAAGGAAAGGTACATACCCTTCTTCTCGAACCATTCCTTGCGCTTTACGCAGTCTTTCTGGAAATGTCCTGCCTTTTTACAGAAATGACAGACATCCTTCTTTTTCACCTTCTTAATGCCTGACGGACTTGGCACATTGGTCGAGCTAGATCTGCTGCTCGACCCGTCCTTCCTTTTGAACTGCCCCTTCCCCTTAGTGCCCTCACTGTTATACACATAATGTGCCTGAGGTATATTATGCGCTTTTGCATTAGCTAGGCGTGCGGCTTCCTGAACAAGCTTATTCGCAAGTTCATCCACTGTCCATGTTTCTTTAATGGCATTATAGCTCACATGAAATGCCTCATATTTTTTGGGAAGACCCTCAAAGATGAAATGCGTTAATATGGGGCCGTCAATTTTCAGCCCCAACTTGAACAACTGAGAGGCTAAGCTTTGCATATGCATTGTATACTTAGTCATGTCAGTCTGCTTTTCATCAAACTTATAGTGAGACAGTTCAGAAAGAAGCCTCCCAATTAATGCCTTATCAGAAGGCTGGAACTTTTCCTTAAGTTTTGCAAGATATTTCTTCGTGGTGTCACATTCAACCTCTGTAATTGAGTTCTTAATGTCCGCAGTAGTGGTAAGGCGCAGAAAAGAAAGACAGTTAGCATCCTTGTCTTTCCAGTCCTTATATGCCTTAAGCACTGCTTCGTCCTCCTCATCAGGCTTAGGCTTTTCAGGACCGTCCTCCCTTAAACATTCGCCGTAACTTAACATGGACATAGAGAAAGTTACAATCTCTATCCAATTAGTGTAGTTTGGTCCAGTAAGGGGAGAAACAGTCGAGAGGCAAGAAAGCAGTAACTTGTTTTGGGAAACTGCAAAGTTGGAAAAAAGACATGCTCAAAACAAATAATCTTTGAGTAAACACACATATATTTAATCATTAATGAATAAGACTTGTTCAGTAATTGAGAAAACTCAAGCAATCTTGACTAAACCAAGTATGGCATCTGTGGATAACCTATACAGTCTAATCTCAATCGATTAAGTATTCCCTACTTATATGGTTAATTACTAATAAATGCCGGTCCACCTGTGGGTAAGACCTAAGGGCTAGCAACGTATCCTCAATACTTGCTTATTCCGACCTTCACAACCTTAAGTGAGTCCACTGTGGTGTAACTCAAATTTAATGTGAACATCTGAGGCTTATTTAAACTTTTATGAAATTAATCAAACATGAATTGGCCCACTGTGGTGTAACTCAATTCAACTTAACGATAATTTCAACCATTCAAAATGGAATAATGATTAGTGAGAATTCAATCTCTTATGAACGGAAGCATCTTTAGTGTGCACCCAAACAACCCTACTGAGATTTCTCAAGTGATTATCCAGACTATAACTGACAACAGCGGAAGTATAAGGGAAAGCCCCCACAACCCCAAATGCTCAACTAAGATGCTCGACATAATCGATCATCACCCCTGTAGGTCGATCGACTAAACTCTAATGTCGAACGATTACGGGTGAAGTCGTTTGACTTGAAAAACCCCTTTGTAATGGGTCCTTTTATCACTTCAATCAATCACCTTATTTCACCAATTGAATCTTGAAATTGGTTTGAGCATTTCATCAAACATTTTAAGTGCATAAAAAAATCAGCACACACATTTCATCCAGCATTTTTTAAGAGCACAAAATCAGCATTTCATTTAGGCATTTCAACAAACACTTGGTGTGCACAACAAAATCAGCATTTCATTTAGGCATTTCATCAAACACTTGGTGTGCACAAAAAAATCAGCATTTCATTTAGGCATTTCATCAAACACTTGGTGTGCACAACAAAATCAGCAATTCAACCAAGTAGTTGAGTGTTCAAAACTCAATCATCCAACATGCAATTAGCTTTCTAATCAACAATCAAGCTCTTGGTACCACATGTAGGTTAAAAATCATCAAATTAACCAAGAACATTCAACCCTAATATGTTCCACTAGGATCTTAGATTTGAAAACTAATCAACAATGTTTAGATGGTACCTTGGTCAGCCATAGTGGTGCAGCAAGTGGTTCCGGCGGGTGGCAGCAGGCGGCGCAGCAGCAGCTCCGGCGGGTGGTGGCTGCAGCCGGCGTGAGAAGGAAGGAGAAGGGGAAAGGCGGGCTGTGTAGTAGGCGGCCGTCCAGCAGGCGGGAGCAGCAGCCGGCGGGTGTGGCTCTGGGCTGGCAGCAGGCGGCGGCGGCGTCTCCGGGGTGACAGCAGGTGGTCCGGCGGTGGCTGGAGGAAGGTAAGCCCTTTTGTTTCTCCACACTTCTCCCTACCCTTTACCCTAAGTTGTGTGTTTGTGTGTTATCTCCAATAATAATGACATACCCATAATTTGTATTTGTTATATGCCCATTTAAATTAGGGGCACATAATATTACTAACATAAGTTATATGTCACACACACATTATATCGCTATTAACGGAATAGCGTATATTTAAGGGCGAGCGGAGGACCGGGCTTCATTACCGGATTAATTTATCGGTCCGTCAACGATAAATTAATCGGGTTACTCCCAATAAAATCCCGACTATTATATTTAGCCATTACCGCAATATACGTAGATTATCTATAGGTCCACATAACGGGATAAAATTATTCTTACACGGTGCTCCTCGATGGAACTAGGGCGGCCAAGCGACTCTTCTTGGCGTTAGCAGAGGCTCCTGGTGGTGGAGACTCGGTTCTCCGGCGAGCTAGGTCCGATCAGAGAAGAAGGGAGAGATGGACGGAAAGAGAGAAACTGGGGAGGAGGTAGAGGGGAGCTAAGATGGCGGTGAAGTGTTGCAGGGGAGAACTCCGGGAGAGGAGAGAAGTAGAGATGGTGTGGAGGTGTAGAGGTGGTGGGAGAAGAGGAAGCGGGGAACGGGACCGAGGGAGCTGGTGAATGGTGAGTGTAGGGGAGAAGAGGGAGAAGAAGTGATGCTGGTGGTGTAGGGAGGTGGTGAGCCGGGGAGTATAGAGAAGCTGAGCCGGGGGTTGTCCCTGAGGAAGAGGAAACAGAGAGGGAGAGAAGAGGGAGGAGACAATGAGGTAGTGTTCCGGTGACTCGGGGCAACGAGGCCGGATTTACAGTGGTGGTTGGTGTGGTTCCCTGTGAATCAGGGCAAGATGGAGAGATGCAGAGAGTGGGAGGTGGTGGAGGAGAAGGTTGCTGGAGGTGAGAAGGGAGAAGGCCGGAGTGAGAGCGGAAGAGTGGAGAGGAGGGAAAGGTGGGTGCTCTGCAGGTGATATTGAGGCAGGGGAGAGGAGCGAGGGGTCGTTGCAGGGAGATGGCCAGGGGGCAGGGCTAGGGACAGATAGCTTGGGCGGGTGAAGCGTGCAGGAGAGGAGAAAGAAAGAAGGGAAGAAGAAAGAAGAAGAGAAGCGGGAGCAGTGTGCTCCCGGCTGGCGTGGCCAGCGTGGAAAAGTGGGGCTCGGGAGGGAAAAATTAAAAATAAAATAAAATAATAATAAATAATAAATAATGAATTAAAATAAAATACATCCAAACTCGTGAAAATAAACCGTGACGGCGTTACGGATCGGAATATTTTCCGATCTTTTCAGAGAAAAAAAAACGGAATAAATATACTTATTTAAATTTATAGATAGAATATAGACTCGGAAAAAATTTAAATTTGTGATATAAAATAATAATAGATACGGAAAATATGTATATAAAACGCACCTTAATTAGGGACGTTTCAAAACATCTTGATTGGTCAAAGTAACTTTAAAATGAGCCACTTTTATAATATGAAATTAATGGTGGTATTGAGGCTTATAAATCATTTTCCTTATCACTTATTGTTATATCAAATGCCATATGTCATTTTGATATCTAATTATTCTAGCTTTTCATATCAATTAATGTAACATCTACGTATGTTTTTAACAAATTTATAAATTGTCACCTCAAATGTTTCGGCTATATCGAATAAGGATTTTACTTTTGTTAATATCTATGATTTTTATTTTTTATTTTTTTATAAGTAATATATAACCAAGTTTTATTTACGTCGATCAATCTAATCGTATCAATTTCATTATACATAAATGTAGTTATTGCGTGTAATAAAATATAGTTTTTATTTTATGATCTACCGAAATTATTACTTTTAAATTTTTTTTAAAGGGATTTAAAACGTGAAATCACTTACAAATAAGTACACTTGTTAAATAAATTTGGTACTCGGTGTAGAATAATAAGCATTCGTATTAAATAATTTGGTACTACATGTAGTTATGGAATACTTACACAATTTATACCATTAAAAATAAAATAAAATATTTTCTAAAACAAAAAAAAAAGAAAACACAAATCAATACATCAAAGTACCAAACTCTTTCTTTTTTGTATTTCTTCCTCATTTCCTTAGGCTTAGCTATAAGCAATCTACATATCTCTCTCCGTCTTCTTCCCCACACTCTTTCACTCTTTCCAAAAGACCACCCAATTCTCCATTAACAAACTGAAGAGTGTTGTAAGCACAACGACGAAGGTGAAATCGTTTTCCAAGGCATTGCGCTAGAATTGTAACCACCAAATCGGAGTATACTATGATCGTATGGTTGTATATGCAATTATGCATCCTATCAGAATCATATAAGAAAGTGATAAAAAATCATAAAAAAAACACAAACAAAATACATGATGCATCATCCAATAAAACAATTACTTTTCCGCTTACTACACCATAAACACAAAATGCGAACTCAGATCTTAGGTGATGAATTGACTTAGATATATCGTCATAATAAGAAAAAACAACAACAATAACAACCAAAAACACAGATTAATGACCAATAACTTGATGGAAAAATACGTATCGAGTAGAGTAAATGACATCTTCTTAAATATGTGTTTGGGTATATATTCATGCTTACTTGTTAAAAAAGTAAAATATAAATAAAAGATATTATGGTTAAAAAAAATATCCATAAAATGGAGATCTTAGAAAGAAAAAATAATCAATACAAAATTTTAGTCTAGCTAGAAAGGAAAGTGTATCATACCCCTATGTGTATTCAAAACTAATATAATTAGGTAGTTACCAAAATTATTTTAGAAAAAAAAATTTGAAATTCAATTACATTGTTTGAAGATATTTTGTTTAAGAAATTTTGGTAAACAAATTTTGATTTAGGAAATATATTCCGTTAAAGTTAGATCTTTTTATATGACTAAGTTTAAAATATATAATTTTTAACTTTCTTTTTGGGTTTGGTTAAAAATTTGAAAATATTTTCTAAAATGTCGATTACAAATAAATGACTTAAATAAGATTATTTGTAAAAAAAAATAATATTAAATCTTTGATATAAAATAACTTATATAAATATCTTGTTAATGAACCTCATATCATACATATTGTTTTGTTTGAAATCCGAGCCCATATCATATATCATTTCAAAAAATGAAATATCGAGCTCATTTTTATTTATTAAATTTATGCAAAAAGTAAAAATGTTTTGGTTAATTTGTTTCATTACATTTTTTTAATTTAGAAAATTGGGATATAGGAGTACTTAGTTACAATCAAATTAAATTTATGTATAAATTTTATTAACAATAAATGTACAAATGTAAAACAATAACCACTTAGTTTTAATATAAATAGTGCAATATAATGTTCAAAATTTTGTTTGTATCAATTAAAAAAGGTAAAAGATCGGAAAGTGAGGTGATAAAAGTATAGAGATATTGTAACTTTGGTAAGTATATAATATTATGTATCATAGTTTGTTAATTATAGTTTGTTATTATGTATTGTAGGAAAGTTATTATTATACGTAAAAGTTATTGTAACACCCCAAATCCGTAGGACTCGTGGTGCTACTGGGCTAGGATCTCACAATGGATCCTGACCCTGTCCTAACAACAATTTCACTGATCTTACAACAAGGCACCGATAGATTAAAACAAAACATGAAACTGATATATATATATATATATATATATATATATATATATATATATATATATATATATATATATATATATATATATATATATATATATATATATATATATATATCAAAAAGGTAATACAATGTACCGCTGAGTACAAACAAAACCAAACTGTACATCAAAATAACCCATATCCCCGATACCGCCCCAGTGTACGGAGCCCTCAGCGGATCACCCACTCTGGATCACTCTGCAGCTCTCCTATCATGCAAAGTGTCTACAACACGGTATGAAACCGTTAGCTAACCATACACAAATATAGGAAGATGCTAGAGCACAAACACACATCAGAAATCTTAACACATCATCATGCTTTCATACATTTACCCGGTTCATTATCTTTATAAAGTCCAGCAATCAACTCGTATATAATATCCGTATAAACATAAGTGACACGGGGAATATAACCCTCGCCTCTGGGTACTATAACCAGCTGGAATGGTGCCTGGAATACCTCCCCGTGTACCCTAAGGGAATGGAGAGTGCCCGAACCGTTTACCAGGTCTGGCCTGACCACAAAGAACCCCCAACTCCCAGCGGGATGAATGGAAAAGTTGTCACAACCCTATAAAGGAATGACAACTAAGTCCTATAAAGGAATGACAACTAAGTAAGTCCCACGGACTTACCTCAACCTCGGGAGTCTCAGACTCAAACTCAAACGGCTCCGCTCTGGAGATCAACACAGCCTAAACAAGGTATAAAACATATATCACACTCATATCCATAACAAGGGTCACACCTAGACCCAAGGGATTCATAAGGGATCATATGCAACTCATAAACCTCAAAGCCCTAACCGGCAATTCCATATCATACTCGTCAACATCCGAATCCTAGCATGGTACTAAGTTCCTCACACTAGAAAGGAAAGGAACTACCTAACTATAGATAGTCCCGGGACAAGACGCACCTGCGTGAACTAAGGACGCAGGGGCGGAGGAGATCACCCGCAGGTAAAATCCGCAGGGGCGGTGACAAGGAACGCTGACACGACGCAGGCGCTGTGACACGGTAACCGCGGGGCGGTGACTCTCAGCCGCGGGGCGGCGACAATGCAGAATGAAACATCGCGGCTTCTCTTTAGCTCTTCACGTGATCAAATCATGTCTCTTCTATTCCAAAGCCACATAAAACATGTACATACACATACTAGCATCAATACCCTTAGCATACATCTAATCCTAAGCTAGAAAGATGAATCAAGGGAAGAAAGAAGGAAAGACAAGGTTACTTACCACTCTTGTGGTCCTAGGCTGCAGGGGAGATCAACACACTTCAAGAGCTGGCCTCCAGGCTCAGCCTACACAGAACCATCAACAACCACAGCTACCACACCCAACTCTCAAGCCAAAACTCTTCCAAAACCTCAAGAACAAGATCAAGGGAAGGCAAGGGAAGCAAGGAGACAAGGAGAACGTGAAGAACTGGAGGTGAAGTGAAGAAGGAATCCCTAGATCGGCCAAGGAAAAGCATAAGAAGGAGGAAAGGTAAAGCACGGGTCAAAGGGGTCAACAAAACCGACTGTAGCCGCCGGAAACCGCAGGGGCGGTCCCCCGAGCCGCAAGGGCGGCCATCCGCAAGAGTGGCACCTGGTTCCCGCGGGGGCGGCTAGGCCAATCTTGGCTCAAAGCCAAACTCGGCTATGGTCCGATCTCGGTCCGAAAGACTACGGCTCTTACATCTCTCCCCCCTAAAAACAAGTTTCGTCCCGAAACTTGTACAAACTCCGAAAGCACTCAGACTCAAAACCGGGATACACTCTCTCTATCGGAGGTATCATATCTCGTACATAAGGTATCAACCCGTATGACACTATACCTCAAAAGATTACACTACTATCCGGGGCATAGAGGGACATCTCTAGCCAGACTATCGTCGGGTCATTGAGAAGACATCTCCATCCAAACTATGTCCATCAAAATAGCATGGAGGTAGGAACCATCTCCAGCTATCCCTAACAGTCGTATCACAATAGCATGGAGGTAAGAACCATCTCCAGCTATACCTAACAGTCGTACTAGCACAACAGGATCTAGTAAGATCATAAACACATCATAGCTAGCACCAAAAATAAACATAGCATAGCATATAAGCACATAAACACATATGCACGTAATCATATCGCTCCTCAGGCTAGTCCTAAGACCTACTCCTGGATCCTATAGGTATATCTATCCCTGCCTATAACTCTGGATAGTTCCTCTGGATACTATCCTCAGTCTCTCCCGTAGCCTCATCAGATTCTTGTCTCAACCACTGTATCCTCAACACAAGAATATTCTATAAACGCAGGCATCTCATGCCTTTGCCTAGGACTGTAATAGAATTGATACAGATGTGGTCCGGCTTAACTACCAAATCATCATAACTCACAATGTGTCTCGGAGCTGGTATGTAGTCCCTCAGCTGAGACACATGAAACCCAGGGTAAATCCTCGAATCTCGGAGACAGAGCTATTTGTAAGCTGCGCTCTCAACCCGATCCAGCAACTCAAACGTTCTAACTCTAAACTCTAGGGCCAGCTGCGCTCTCAACTTCCTCTTAATGTCAAAGCATCTAACACCTCGTGTCGGAGACACTCTCAGCCATACTAGGCTCCAATTCTGAACTCTAGAGGTCTACGCCTCCTATCTGTATACGACCTCTGACGGATTTGCACAGTCAGCAATCATTCTTTAACCAGGGCTACTCGAATCCCATCATCTTGAACCTGATCAAGTGTCAAATCACTGTCACTGCTCTGTTCATCTCAGCCTATTAGAGTCCGATATCTCTGTCCATACAGTGCCTCCTAGGGTCATCCGAAAAGATGCATACCAACCATTATTGTGTGAGAATTCAACTAGTGGAAGATGATCCGTCTCCACACCTGTCCCCAATCCAACACACAAGCTCGCAGCATATCTTCCAGCGTCTGAATGGTCCTCTCTGACTGACCATCTGTCTGAGGATGAAACGCAGTCGTGAAGTGCAAACTCGTCCCCAAGGCAGTCTGAATCTGCTGCCAGAACCTCGAGGTAAACCGTCCATCTCTGTCAGAGACGATCGTTCTCGGTACACCATGGAGTCTCACTATCTGTCTAGTGTACTCCTCAGCTAATCTGCTCATCAGCCACGTTTCCCGATTAGGAAGGGAACGTGCCGTCTTCATCAATCTGTCTATGATACCCCGATAATATCAATCTTCGATTCGGTCTCAGCCCAGTCACAACATCTATGGTGACGTCCTCCCACTTCCTCTGTGGAACAGGAAGTGGGTGGAGCTCACCTCCCGGTCTGTGATGCTCTATCCTGACCTGCTGGCAGGTCGTACACGGTGCCATAATTCCTGCTACATCGGGCTTTAGCCCTACCCATCACTATAACGTCTCAAATCCTGGTACATCTGCTCGTACCAGGGTGCACTGACTATGACGTACAATGTCTCCCGCAAAATCTTCTGGCTCAACTCCGCATCAGCGGTACCCAGACACGATTGCGGCGTCTCAAAGCTCCATTTGCTCCTAGCAGGAACTGTGGGGCCTTTTTCCGAAATATCCCTTCTCGGATCTTCATCAGAAAACTAGATATCCACTCTAACCAAATTAAGTCTCTCTATCACTCCTACTGAACTGTCAACCTTGCTGTATCAATGTACCTCCCAAGTCTAGCTTGGATGCATTTCTGTAACCACAAAATCAACGGTACCCTCTGGCCGTGCCAACCCCGGAGCGGAAATCCGACATTTCTTCAGCTACTCAAAACTCTACATACCCTGATCAAACCACATAAATCTGGTAGTCTTCCTCAACAACCTCATTAGTGGATGGGCAATCATAGAAAAGCCCTCCACCAAGCGTCTGTGATAGCCGGCTAGGCCAAGGAAATTACGTACTTCCTTGACGTTCGTCGGTATCGTTCGTGTTGCTACAACCTCATAGTGGTCATATCTGGTCCGGAATGCTGTCCTGTGCACATTCTGCTTCCTCACCCTTAGTTGGTGATACCCGGAACGCAGGTCAATCCTGGAGAACATAGTCGCTCCCTGTAGCTGATCTAACAAATCATCAATGCACGGCAGTGGATACTTGTTCTTGATGGTCACCTTGTTCAGCTCTTTGTAATCAATACACAGTCTCAGCGATCCGTCCTTCTTCCGTACGAAGAGGACAGGTGCTCCCCATGGGGACACGCTAGGGCGAATGAAGCCCTTCTCAGCCAACTCCTCGAGTTGCTTCTTCAGCTCTAACATCTCGACAGGCGCCATCCGGTATGGGGCCTTCGAGATGGGTCTCGTACCAGACTCTAACTCGATACTGAAATCCATACTCCTCTGAGGCGGCAAACTGGACGGCTCAGCAAACACATCAGTGAACTCACAGACAACTGGAATGTCCTCTAATGCTGGACTCTTCCCCTCCTTCATGGCATAACACCAGAAGGCCTCACAACCCTGTGCAATCAGTCTAGCTGCCCGTATAACACTGATAACTGTGCCTACCTTTCCAAGGTCCCAACCTCGGAAAACCTCTATCTGGCCTAACTCGGTAGAGAGGGTAACAGTCCTCCTACCTACATCTAAGACTGCAAAATTTCTAGCCATCCAATCCATACCTAGTATAACTTCCTCATGCTCTAATGGCATGACAAAGAAGTCAACTAGTAACACACGAGTCCCTACAAAAATGGGACAACCGTGAATCTCACGGGTACCTTTGACCCTACCACCATCGGGTAACCCTATAACAAAGGGCATCCCCTCAACTGTATCTAAACCCAGAGGCTCTACACAGGCATCAGAAATAAAAGAATGCGTAGCACCAGTATCAAATAAAACTCTTAACAGGTGAACCATGAATCAGAATGGTACCTGTAGCAGTAGGTGCAGCTGGCTCCTCTGCACTCCTCAGCTCAAAAACACGACCCTGTGGGCCTCTAGTATCAGTGGTGTCCCCACCACGGCCTCTGCCTGTACTCGGCCCAAGAGCAGATCCCTGAGTCGTAGGGCGATCTAGGACCCTCTGCTGTCCCTGGCTCTGCTGCTGCTGCTGAGGTGGTCTTTGTCCACCTCTTGTTGCACTAGCAGGAGAAGAATCCTGTTGTGATGAAGCTCTCTCTCGTCTACAGAAGGTAGCTCTATGACTAGGTCGGCCACAAGTGAAACAGGTCACCGGCTGCCTAGTACACTCTGACCTCATATGCCCATACTCACTACAGTTGAAGCACTGCACTCCCTTATCTGCACCCCGTGCAGATGGAGGACGATTCTGGCGACTCTAGCCTCGCCTTGAACCAGCAGCTCTACCAGTACCACTGGTCTGACCAGTCCTCTGTCTCTTCTTAGACTCTCCGGTCTGAGAAGCTCTCCTCTGGCTAGCTCTCTCCCTCTCGTAGTTAGAAGCCCGGTCCTGATAATCGACCAAGGTCTCACAGTGAAAACCCGCCATATAGGTACGGGTGGTATCCCTCAGACGTCGAGAAAACAAATACACGTGCTGATCTGCAGCAGGTGCAGCTGGACCCAACAATGCCAGCTCCTCCTGAAATCTCCTAATAGCCTCTAAGACCGGTACATCCTCGAACCCAGCCTCAACAAAGTCTCGCAGTTTCTCCCTCCTCAACGAGGCAGGGCAGAAACGCTCTCGGATCAGAGTCTTCATCTGCTCATAACTAGTAACCTGTACTCGTGCAGACCTCCACCAGTGCTGTGCCAAATCTCTGAACAAGGTCTGCACCAACTCAATATGCCTGTCAGCTGGACATCTAATAGACTCTAGAGTTGAGTCTACATGTCCTATCCAAAGCTCCACCTCTAGCCCCACTTTTCCAGTGAAAGGGGGTACTCCCATCTGATGAAAAGCCTTCAACCAAGTGTCTAGTCGAGGCCCTCTATGCTCCTCTGTAGCCCGAGCAATCTCAACGGTAGGTGCCGGTGCAGCTGGCACCTGTGTAACTGCATGGGATCTCTCAGATGATCCCTCCTGTGCTGGCAAATCAAGAGCAAGCCTACCTGCCCTGGCAGCCTCCTCAACACGTCGTATGTACTCGCGGAAGGCTGGTCCTTCCATGGAGACATGGTCAGACTCCCCAAACTGGGCTCTCTGTGGCCCCTGTCCCTCAGCTGCACCGTTCCCAGCCTCAAACCTCCTCATGGACCTCTCCTGCTGCCTGTAAACCAACCGCAGGAGTCCTACCCCGTCCTCTACCTAGAGGGGGTCTACCTCTACCTCGTCTTCCTGCAGGTAAGGCTCTAGTTTGAACCATCTACAGAAGACGTAAACCTATCTTAGAAGGCTATATATATGCCATATGTATAGATATATCACAGATCAATCACAACAGAATATCTATATATATCTATACTGGCAAGGTCTTTAGAGGGGTGATGGCTACCGTACACGGTATCCCAAAACATTTGTACTCATTTCAAAACCAAAATCTTTTGAAAAGTCAGACCCCTTTTCGGGTTCTGTTTAGTTATCTATTCGACCTTTATTGCAGATTACTAATGCCATTGTTGTCAACCTGGGCTCTGATACCAACTTTGTAACACCCCAAATTTGTAGGACTCAGGGTGCTACTGGGCTAGGATATCACAATGGATCCTGACCCTAGCCTGACAACAATTTCACTGATCTTACAACAAGGCACCGATAGATTAAAACAAAACATGAAACTGATATATATATATATATATATATATATATATATATATATATATATATATATATATGTATATATATATCAAAAAGGTAATACAATGTACCGCTGAGTACAAACAAAACCAAACTGTACATCAAAATAACCCATATCTCCGATACCGCCCTAGTGTACGGAGCCCTCAGCGGATCACCCACTCTGGATCACTCTGCAACTCTCCTATCCTGCAAAGTGTCTACAACACGGTATGAAACCGTTAGCTAACCATACACAAATATATGAAGATGCTAGAGCACAAACACACATCAGAAATCTTAACACATCATCATGCTTTCATACATTTACCCGGTTCATTATCTTTATAAAGTCCAGCAATCAACTCGTATATAATATCCGTATAAACATAAGTGACACGAGGAATATAACCCTCACCTCTAGGTACTATAACCAGCTGGAATGGTGCCTGGAACACCTCCTCGTGTACCCTAAGGGAATGGAGAGTGCCCGAACCGTTTACCAGATCTGGCCTAACCACAGAGAACCCCCAACTCCCAACGGGATGAATGGAAAAGTTTTCACAGCCCTACAATGTGCAATCAATACATCATAGGTCGGTGACCATCATAACACATGCTATAAACATATATAACACACACCACTCATGCACAACATCCTATAAAGGAATGGCAACTAAGTAAGTCCCACGGACTTACCTCAACCTCGGGAGTCTCAGACTCAAACTCAAACGGCTCCGCTCTGGAGATCAACACATCCTAAACAAGGTATAACACATATATCACACTCATATCCAAAACAAGGGTCACACCTAGACCCAAGGGATCCATAAGGGATCATATCCAACTCATAAACCTCAAAGCCCTAACCGGCAATTCCATATCATACTCGACAACATCCGAATCCTAGCATGGTACTAAGTTCCTCATACTGGAAAGGAAAGGAACTACCTAACTATAGATAGTCCCGGGACAAGACGCACCTGCGTGAACTAAGGACGCAGGGGCGGAGGAGATCACCCGCAGGCGCGGCAGGTAAAATCCGCAGGGGCGGTGACAAGGAACGCTGGCAAGCGCAGGCTCGCCGCTGGCACGACGCAGGCGCTATGAAACGGTAACCACGGGGCGGTGACTCTCAGCCGCGGGGGCGGCGACAGTGCATAATGAAATCTCGCGGCTTTTCTTTAGCTCTTCACGTGATCAAATCACGTATCTTCTATTCCAAAGCCACATACAAACATGTACATACACGTACTAGCATCAATACCCTTAGCATACATCTAATCCTAAGCTAGAAAGATGAATCAAGGGAAGAAAGAAGGAAAGACAAGGTTACTTACCATTCTTGTGGTTCTAGGCTGCAGGGGAGATCAACACACTTCAAGAGCTGGCCTCCAGGCTCAGCCTACACAGAACCATCAACAACCACAGCTACCACACCCAACTCTCAAGCCAAAACTCTTCCAAAAACTCAAGAACAAGATCAAGGGAAGGCAAGGGAAGCAAGGAGGCAAGGAGAACGTGAAGAACTGGAGGTGAAGTGAAGAAAGAATCCCTAGATCGGCCAAGGAAAAGCATAAGAAGGAGGAAAGGTAAAGCACGGGTCAAAAGGGGTAAACAAAACCGTCTGCAGCCGCCGGAAACCACAGGGGAAGTCCCCCAAGCTGTAGGGGCGGCCATCCGCAGGGGCGACACCTGGTTCCCGCGGGGCGGCTAGGCCAATCTCGGCTCAAAGCCAAACTCGGCTGTGGTCCGATCTCGGTCCGAAAGACTACGGCTCTTACAGTTATAATGTGAAATTATCCAAGCATCTCATTGTATTATTCTAATATGTTATATGGAAACAAAAAAATATATATAATTTTATCAAAAATTCAAAATTCTAAGAAAATGACACGTGACAAAAAAATCTTTGAGGAAGCACCATGTGAAAGAAAATGCTTTGGCTTTAATAGTAGTATAATATATATATATATATAGAGAGAGAGAGAGAGAGAGAGTCAGGATCCGGTAGGAACAGTCGTTAGAGTAGGGAATAGGAACTCCTAAGATCCGTTGGATTAAAATTTGTACGTTCATGATGGAAGGTGCATAATAAGCTTCCCAAGGTGAGAATCACATGATTGTTCCTTTTTCATTATTCATTCATTAAATAAGATACAAATTAGGAAAACAGATTTCTTATTTTTGGGCTATCCCAAAAATAAACGTTGAAGCAATTGATCGTTAATATATTTTATAAAAAATTTGATCGTTAATATATTTGGTGGTTAATATATTTGGTCGTTAATATATTTTATAGAGAAATTTGATCGTTAATAAATTTTATAAGAAATTTGATCGTTAAATTTGTTAGGGTTAAAATTTGTTTTGGTAGTTAAAATATGAAAAAAACATTTTAACCACCAAATTTTCTCCATAAAATTTTAACGATGACTATAATATCTATATAAAAAAATATTTTAACGACCAAATTTTCTCTATAAAATATAATAACGACCCAATATGAATATAATTTAACGATCAAATTTCTTATAAAATATTTAACAACCAAATTTAACCAGCATTTTTTCCATATTACCAAATTTAACGAACAATTCTAAATAATTTATTTTCATATTGGGTCGTTATTATATTTTATAGAGAAAATTTGGTCGTTAAAATATTTTTATCATAATTCTATTAGAGGCAATAAAATATTCTCATTAATTATTACCATAAACAATGTTAAATCTTGAACGTTCATCTGTATTAATCCAACGGCTATTATAAGTCTCTATTCCTTACTCTAAGAGAGGTTCCTACATGATCCTAACTATATATATATATAGATAGATAAGGAATTGGTGATCAGAGTAAACCTTTCAGTGGCATGTGCTAGAAATTGGTGATCAGAGTTTTTTAATCTTTGATTATGCGCTACACTGCTACATTACTAAGCAACTATGAAAACATGCAACAAAATGATAAGGAAAGTTAATGCATATTCTACTGCGAAAGGAAAACATTTATAGAGGTCATTAATGATAATGCAAAGATAATATATTAGTAGCTCATGTAAAGAGGGTCATTAATTGACTATAGTAAAACTACATTACATATACCCAAACAAGCCCTTAGGTTTTTTTGTACATGTTGATTAGAAAAGATAAATTACACAATTTTAAAATAATAAGATTAAACTTAAACTGTGACAGCATGGCCACCAAATGTGTACAATATATTAGTAGCTCCTGTAAAATATAGCACCAGCTTATATGGTCCAGAATGAGTTATTACACCTTGCTGTAAAAAAAAAAACCAGAAGATATAAAAAACCCGAGATTTCACGAGTTAGTTTAGGGCCTGTTTGGTTTAAACTCCGGAAACGGAAACGGAATGGAAACGAATCTAGTCCATACGTATACCCTTGTTCATGAAGTTGTTGAGAATCATTCCTTGTGATTTGAACTAATTGTAGTAGAATTTGATTAGTTTTAATACCATATAGGGTAACAAAGTAGGGGGAAGCAAGTGCATTTTGTATGAAACCAACCGGAATGATTCCATGAACAAGGTACATATATGAACTAAATTCGTTTCCATTCCGTTTTCGTTTCCGGAGTTACAACCAAACAGGGAGTTATAATGTAAAAACCGAAATTTTACATACCAAGAAACCCAAAAGTAGAAGATCACAATGGAAAGAAGGCGGCTTCCTCAAGTTGAACTCCTTTTGTTGAGCGAGTTGAGATGCTACACTGATCAAAATAGTAAAGAACTGCAATCATGGTTGTTGGGACAAAATCTCCAATAATGTAAACCACAGGAACATCAAGCATTTGTTGTTCATATGAAACATCAAATATCAGTTATTAAAAACATTAACAGCTTGAATAGAATCTCAATATATAAACTAAATCATGATTCAATTGACATGCCTTGATAACTGTACAGTTCTCATATGCGCTACATGACTAAGGATTTGGACTGAAGAGCCGACGAGGGATTCCATGAGGAACACTTCCTGATGATATGTAGGAAGCAGCTAGCAGTCCATATTAAAACCATAGGCGGTACACCATAATCTGCTAAGAAAACTCGAAGCCAACCTACAAGGACAATGTAAAGTTATGAAACATGATTAAGCCATATTCAATTGTATTTTTTTTATGATCATACACACCTGCCCCATGTAACACCCCAAATCCGCGGGACTCGGGGTGCTACGGGCGAGTCCTCACAATGGGTCCCGACCCTTAGCTTGACAACATTTCACCGGACCTTCCAACAAGGCACAAATAAAGGCGAAAACTTAAAACGTTTTTAGTGTATGCGAAAGCCCGAAAGTAAAGACTACAAAGTGGAAACTCAGCCGAGTCCTCAAAACAACATAACTCCGATACGGAAATCAAAACGTACATCAACATCCACAACTAACGTTATGAAACATAACCCAAAAACATCCCCGTCCTATAATGTACGGAGACCCCGGCTGTCCACTCCTCCACCTCACTCGGCGGCGTCCCTAACCTGCAAGTCATCTACAACACGGTTTAAAACCGTTAGCTCATATTCAAAGCATTAGAAAAGCGGTGAAGGCACAAACACATACATAACACAAAACATAAAACACACAATCCGGTTTATTATCGTTTTATTATTAAGTCGTATCCCGTTCTAATTCAACTTCGGTTAATGACACGAGAACCACCGTGGTCTCGCCCCGGTCCCCACTTACCGGCAAGAATGGTACGGATGCACCCGACCATATCACCCGCCGGGCTAGTCGCCGAGATCCTCCTAAACTTCACGCAGAGCCAGGCAGAATGTCACCGCCCGTTATCATACACTTGAGCCAAAATATACATAAGGTCGGTGGTCCTAATTACCGGTTTAATTGTTATAACATAACATAAACACACACCACCAAACACACATCAATGCTAATACATAAAATACGAGCTAAGTAAGTCCGGAGACTTACCTCGTCACCAAACCCAAGTCACCACACTCTTGCTTCCTTAAGGCGGAAGCCCAACAACCTGCTCACAAGAGATATGCATATCAATACATACTCACACTCAAGAAGTCTTAGACTTCACTCTAGTGATCTATGCAAGATCACCTAACCCTCAAACTAGGAATGCATCCTAGGTCCCAAGTATTCATCACACTCTCAACACATGCAACAACCCACAACAGTTTATATCATCACAAGATATTACTCCTCAACCAAAGAGGCACAAGCTAGCCTAGAAGATCCATCATGCTCACATGCTCATACCATCAAATATATCGAGCCTTAAGGGCTCCTAGGTCCACAACCACTACATGTCATCTCACACTATTCTAGATCCATCCTAGGCATGCTACTACATGAATAAACAACAAATCTAAGGAAGGAACGAAGGGTGAAGGAGAGGAGAAGCCTACTGTTGCAGAAACCGCAGCCGCGGAGTCGAGCTGGCGCCCCCTGCGGACACAGGAGCCGCCCCTGCGGAACCAGGAGCCGCACCCGTGCCTTGCTGCCGCCTTGGAGTCGTGAGTCTGGCGCCGCCCCTGCGGCCGTGCCGAGCCGGGCCGCACCCGCGGCCGTGCCGGGCCGCACCCGCGGCGGTGCTGGGCCACCCCCGCGGCTGTGCTGAGCCGCCCCCGCGGGTTCTGTGCAGAGCGTCGTCTTCTTCGTCTTCGATCGTGTATCCTTTGCTCCAAAGTCCTTCTTCTCTTGTTGGATCTTCTCCAAACACCCACCACTGGTCTTAGGCACCTCTCCTTGGCCTAATCGAGCTAAGAACCTATGCATGCAAAGAGTTGAGCAAAAACTCCATAAGATCTTCCTCCATAGCCATGGATGAAAGAGGGAAGAAGAAGAACAAGGGAAAAACAGCAAGGGAGAGAGGGGAGGGAGACGAAGGAGCTTACCAACCCAAATATGTAGTTCTCCTGCTGCAGTCCACACATGCAGCTCCTCAAGCAACAAGATAGAAGAGAGAAGAAGAGAGGAGAAGAGAGGAAGTGTGGAAGAGTGAATGAGAGGAGTGACGTGAGAAGTGAGCAAGGGAGGAGAGAGAGGGAGACAAGGCTGAAAAGAAGGTGTGGGGATCAAGGGGTCAGCTGACCTCTTGTCCCTCACACGGACCGAGGGGTCGGAAATGACCCCTTGGCATTTTTAACCCGGAACGAAGGTCGGAACGCGGAAAAAGAGGAAAAACGACGAGTCGGCTCGGGATTTTTTTAGGAATAAATCCCGGCTCTCGGCATCTCGGGATTACGGAATAACTACAAGGTGCTCCAAGTCCGGAATAAAATTAATAAAAAGTCCGGGCGTTACAACTAACCCTCTAAAAACAAGTTTCGTCCCGAAACTTGCTAAATCCAACACTCTCCAACCAACCCGTCTCGTAACCCCGTGGAACTTATAAAACGTACACTATCGGCTCTAATCCAAGTCTACGTAAAGCATCACATCAAGACCTCGCAAGGTACTCATAACTCAAACAAAACACATAATCACACAGAACAAACAAGGAAGATCTCCGGGCTAACCCGACGGTCCTATCAATGTCGTTAAATCTGCGTAAAACTCAGGATAGTTCCTCCGGATACGATCCTCCGTCTCCTATGTAGCCTCATCGGCTCCTCGCGTCGACCACTGTACTCTCAACATCGGTATCTCCTTCGATCGAAGGCGCCTCGTACTCTTCTCTAACTGCTATCGGGTGCTCTACAAAGGTAGGGTCCGACTCGACCACTAAGTCCTCGTGGCTAATGATGTGCCTCGTGCAAAATCCGCCCTCTTAACTCCTGATCCGACGGTACACAATTACGACGTCCCTTGCGTCTCAGTAGCCCGTCTGCTCCTGTGATAAACTGCGGTGTCTCTCCCCGGGACACCTTGTCCCGGATCCTCCTCAAAATGGGACATCCCTCCTGCTTCTGTCGGATCTCTCCGGACAGGTCAGGTAATACCTCTAACTCGGACAAACAACAGTCCGTATCCGGGAACCGGATATCTAACTCCAAACCTATCAAATCCCTCTGCAACTGTGGCTGAATCGTAAGCCGAGCTATAGCCTCCTCTCGAGGTGTCCTCCTACTCATAGCATTGGCGACTTCGTTCGCCTTTCCCGGATGGTACAAAAACTCTAAGTCAAAAATCCTTAATCAGCTCCAACCATCTCCTCTGGCGGTTATTCGACTCCCGCTGAGTGAATATAGACTTCAGAATCTGATGGTCTGTGAAGATCTAGTACGTAGCCCCGTACAAGTAATGTCGCCAGATCTTCAGGGCATGAAACACTGCCTCTAGCTCAAGATCATGGGTAGGGTAATTCTCCTCGTACGGCTTCAGATGCCGAAAAGCGTACGCAATAACCCTACCCCTCTGCATCAAAACACACTCCAATCCTAGCTTAGAGGCGTCACTATACACTACAAAAACCTCCACGCCCTCAGGCTGGGCTAAAACAGGAGCGGAGGTCAACCTCCTCTTCAGCTCCTCGAAACTGTGCTAACAAGGCTCGGACCAAACGAACCTGGTAGACTTCCTCGGCAAGGAAGTGAGCGGTCGTGCAAACACGGAGAAACCCTCAACAAAACGGCGGTAGTATTCCGCTAAGCCCAAGAAACTGCGCACCTCCTTGACCGTTCTAGGAGGTGGTCATGCCAGCCGGTAAAACACTTTCCCAACTTGCGCTAAGATCTCAAAAAGGTCCGATGTATCGGAGGCTCAACTTCCTTCTCGGGTCTTCCTCACTGCAACACTTCCATTATGTTTCTTCTTTGCTTGTCTCTAATAAAGAAGATCGAACTTCCAATTTACACCGTTGGCTTTGGTTCTTGTCCAACTAACCTTTGATGTTACGTTTCCTCCATCCTTGTTGCAAGTTATAAGTATTAAAGGAAATACTTTGCTTCACACTGCTTCTACTAACGAGACACGTATGCTATAACTTTTACATCGTCTCTCAATAATCAATCAAGACCATGTCTTGAAGAATCACCTGTACACTTCAAACCGATCATACCTCGAGGCAATTTCAAAACAATTGCACCAATGAATCTCCTCTTAACTCTCAACAACTCCATTGTCCATTTTCGTCCCACTAAATACTTCATCTTCATCCGGAGTAGGTTAACCATAGATGGTGTTACTTGGAGAATCTCTCCACAAAACTGGTAATGATCGGCACATCCAAGAAACTTGTAACTTCTTTCACGTCCTTCGGGGGTTGTCATTCCGAGACAACTGGTCATACGACTTCACTCTTCTTCGAGAGTAGACCAAAATGTCTTATTCGGGCATTAGTAAGCCCATATGGAACCACTACAACTCGTAGTGACCATGGTTTGTCTAGATTGCCATGTTTGCACTATCCCAGTCCCGACTTCTCAATTGGCGACAATCAAACCTTAACTCGATTTTAGAAGAGACCACCGACCCTTGCAACCGGTCGAGTAGATCATCTTTACGTGGTAAGGGGGTACTTGTGCTTCATTGTAATCTTTTTCGGCTCATTGTAGTCGATGTACAAATGGAGATAACCGTCTCTCTTTTCGCAAACTGGTGTTCTCCATAACAACTTCAAATCAAGAGTTTAAGATATAATCCAAGTTCTTGTTCCCGTTCCTTTATGATCCCACAACCTGGTTACTCTCCCCCACACTCATCCATATACCACCCGCACATGCGCGTTCTCGGTTGTCACCAATTAGCTGATAACTGACCTTCTCCTATGTCAATGACTTACCATTCTTCTATGCTTCCATGTTACCATTCTCATGAAGGCTACCCTCTCGGGGTACTCTACTTTAAACTCCGTTAGCTCATTCTTCATTCCAGGCTTCCTTTTTCCTTCAGCGAGATAAATATACCCTTCTCGGCGTTGTTGAGTCACATGACTCGCCTTCATATGCTTAACCGCACTTCATGATATCTTGTAAGTGCGTCTTCTCAAAATCTCTAACGTCAATTAGCATCCACGTGTTGCTATCATCTTCTTAGGATCATCATTTATACATACTTCCTCCTTTTTGGCGTTTCTTCGCCTTATCGTCATAACGGAAACCGGTCAACTCCGCATAAATCCCCACCTTGCCATTCTTCTCATAACTCTCTTAATGTTGACTCTTTACTTAATGGTATCTCGTAAGCTTAACTTACGGTATCTTACATCTTTCGCACTTGGTTCGATCACGTTCTCATCTTGACTCCAAAGCTTAGGAGCGTCTAAGGAAAGCTTCACTTCTCGTGATGGAACATCGCCTTTAACCTTGTTAGAATGCACCCATCTCCTCCTCGATTCGCATCTTTAGTTGTCCACGCGTCTTCTTGAAGAACTTAAGTTTGTTATCTCTATTGTTCTTGTCGTACATAGTCCTCAAACACGGTAGCTTCAATGGACGCTCCCCTGGTCCTGGCAGATGGAGAACTCTGCGCCCGGACCTCCCAACGGTCCTATCCCCAGCCTCGGGAACGATGCTCTCGGCGACGTCCTCTACAAGAACCTCAACTGCTGGTGGATCCACAACTGGTGGGTCCGCAATGGGGATACGTCCCCGACCTCTCGCGCCTGGAGATCTTTCTACTAGTCCCCGTATCGGGATGGTAGGAGAGAGAGGGGTCTACCCCTGGCGGTTCCTACGTAAGCGGTAGCTCTCGTACGTGCTATATAATAGCGTATGGAGTTTACTTATGTATAAATACATAGGTAATACTTACCATCTCGGTATGATAAGACTTCTAAAGGCATAAGGTAAGCATAATCACAAAATATATCCAATGCATACAAGCCCAAATATCCTAAGGCCACATACGTAGCTAGGTACATACAAATCCACAAACATTCTAGGTTCATATATTTATTTATATACATATATATATATATATATATATATATATATATATATATATATATATATATATATATATATATATATATATATAAGTATGTCCTAATATATACATAATTCTAATCCAGAGATCTATGTCGCCGAGGTTTGCGGAAGGAGTGGTGGTCCCGTACATTCTAACCCAAACCCGACTCATGCATATGATTTTGAAAACGAAAAGTCAGAACCCGTGTGGGTTCTATTTTATTCCTCATTCGTCCTTTAAAAAGATTGCGAGTGTCATTGCTGTCAACCTGGGGCTCTGATACCACTTTTGTAACACCCCAAACCCGCGGGACTCGGGGTGCTACGGGCGAGACCTCACCATGGGTCCCGACCCTTAGCTTGACAACAATTTCACCGGACCTTCCAACAAGGCACAAATAAACGCGAAAACATAAAACGTTTTTAGTGTATGCGAAAGCCCGAAAGTAAAGACTACAAAGTGGAAACTCAACCGAGTCCTCAAAACAACATAACTCCGATACGGAAATCAAAACGTACATCAACATCTACAACTAACGTTATAAAACATAACCCAAAAACATCCCCGTCCTATAATGTACGGAGACCCCGGCTGTCCACTCCTCCACCTCACTCGGCGGCGTCCCTAACCTGCAAGTCATCTACAACACGGTTTAAAACCGTTAGCTCATATTCGAAGCATTAGAAAAGCAGTGAAGGCACAAACACATATATAACACAAAACATAAAACACACAATCCGGTTTATTATCTTTTTATTATTAAGTCGTATCCCGTTCTAAATCAACTTCGGTTTGCGACACGAGAACCACCGTGGTCTCGCCCCGGTTCCCACTTACCGGCAAGAATGGTACGGATGCACCCGACCATATCACCTGCCGGGCTAGTCGCCGAGATCCTCCTAAACTTCACGCAGAGCCAGGCAGAATGTCACCGCCCGTTATCATACACTTGGGCCAAAATATACATAAGGTCGGTGGTCCTAATTACCGGTTTAATTGTTATAACATAACATAAACACACACCACCAAACACACATCAATGCTAATACATAAAATACGAGCTAAGTAAGTCGGGAGACTTACCTCGTCACCAAACCCAAGTCACCACACTCTTGCTTCCTTAAGGCGGAAGCCCACAACCTGCTCACAAGAGATATGCATATCAATACATACTCACACTCAAGAAGTCTTAGACTTCACTCTAGTGTCTATGCAAGATCACCTAACCCTCAAACTAGGAATGCATCCTAGGTCCCAAGTACTCATCACACTCTTAACACATGCAACAACCCACAACAGTTTATATCATCACAAGATATTACTCCTCAACCAAAGAGGCACAAGCTAGCCTAGAAGATCCATCATGCTCACATGCTCATACCATCCAATATATCAAGTCTTAAGGGCTCCTAGGTCCACAACCACTACATGTCATCTCACACTATTCTAGATCCATCCTAGGCATGGTACTACATGAATCAACAACAAATCTAAGGAAGGAACGAAGGGTGAAGGAGAGGAGAAGCCTACTGTTGCAGAAACCGCAGCCGCGGAGTCAAGCTGGCGCCCCCTGCGGACACAGGAGCCGCCCCTGCGGAACCAGGAGTCGCACCCGCGCCTTGCTGCCGCCTTGGAGTCGTGAGTCTGGCGCCACCCCTGCGGCCGTGCTGAGCCACCCCCGCGGGTTCTGTGCAGAGCGTCGTCTTCTTCGTCTTCGATCGTGGATCCTTTGCTCCAAAGTCCTTCTTCTCTTGCTGGATCTTCTCCAAACACCCACCACTGGTCTTAAGCACCTCTCCTTGACCTAATCGAGCTAAGAACCTATGCATGCAAAGAGTTGAGCAAAAATTCCTCAAGATCTTCCTTCATAGCCATTGATTAAGGAGGGAAGAAGAAGAAGGGAAAAACAGCATGGGAGAGAGGGGAGGGAGAGGAAGGAGCTTACCAACCCAAATCTGTAGTTCTCCTGCTGCAGTCCACACATGCAGCTGCTCAAGCAACAAGGAAGAAGAGAGGAGAAGAGAGGGAGTGTGGAAGAGTGAATGAGAGGAGTGACGTGAGAAGTGAGCAAGGGAGGGGAGAGAGGGAGACAAGGCTGAAAAGAAGGTGTGGGGATCAAGGGGTCAGCTGACCTCTTGTCCCTCACACGAACCGAGGGGTCGGAAATGACCCCGTGACATTTTCAACCTGGAACGAAGAGTCAGAATGCGGAAAAAGAGGAAAAACGACGAGTCGGCTTGGGTATTTCTTAGGAATAAATCCCGGCTCTCGACATCTCGGGATTACGGAATAACTACAAGGTGCTCCAAGTCCGGAATAAAATTAATAAAATTCCGGGCGTTACATCCGGAATAAAATTAATAAAAAATCCGGGCGTTACATCCCATAACGCCATGATCTTGATTTCTTGCTGTTTAGGCCTGTAAGCATGAGACCGAATATGAGAACCAATGCAACATTCCGTTTGCAAATCGCCATGAGGGTATATACTCTATCATTTTTGAATTTTGCCTTTCAGGGATGCGGAACTCATCTATTAGTCCTTGAAATAAACAAAATGAAACCTTAGACCAATTTTCATAATTTTTGCCTAGAAATGAATCATGATAAATCAATCAAGAAAATGAACAACAATTTATCTTGCCTTGATAGCTTGCTGCATGAAGAGCATTTCTATTAGAAGACAGAAAAGTTCTCATGCCACTCGGGTAAATCTATTTATGATGGAGCAAGCCCCTAAGATAGCCAAGAAGAACAACAAAGCTGATGTCCATACACAAACCCTGGAAAAAAATTCAGAAAAAAATGATCAAAAACTTCAAATTCAAAGAATTGATACTAAAAACATAGAATAGGAGGAACCAGGTTTGCAAGCTCACCATCCAGCCCAAGCTAAAAACAAATTCCGACCCAAATCCGTCTTGTCTTTCACGAAATTGAACATGAATGTGTACATTATGACAGTGGGCTCTGCAACTCCAAAAATCAGTAAAGGTTGCCCTCCAATAATAGAGTGTATAATGCCACAAACTGCATTTGATGCTAATGTTTGAACTGATGTGAGGACACCATCTACAATCAACAAATTGTAACATATTTATTCAAACTGCTGTCATACTATTTCCTCTAAAGATTGACTTTACTTATGTGCAGATAAACAAGTAAATTCAGAAAGTCAAATGTGGAAGCACTCCCACAGTACTTGTATCTCTCTCCAATTGCTCACCAAATGAAATGACAGGGATTGCTTCCAGAAGAATGAAAATGAAAAGCAGAATTTTCAAAGCACAAGTTCTATGTATAGGATCATTGGAAGAGTGAAGATTTAAGCAGGTTTAAAAGCACAAGCTCTATGTGCATGATCATTGGACAGGTATAGGGAACAAAAACTAAAAGGATAGCTTTGAAAACCTCGTCATAATGCATGTCCATATATTTTATAGTTCAATTAGAGACCAATAGGGGGTCAAAAGATACCACTAATAAAACAAATTAGCAAGCTTTAGACGCAAAGGAACATACAGAAGCAAATCAAATTTGTTCAGGAATAGCATGAACAAATCAAATTTGTACAGGAATAGCATGAACGATGTTTTCTGCAAAAAAAGGCAAGAGGGTTCAGACTGCGAGATGCCCTATTGATATCTTACAACCAAATTTCAGCAATTTACGTCCATAATTTAGATAACTCATGTAATATAACAGAGTCTAAAAATACCTCGAAGCATGGCTGCTTTAGGACCCATTCGAACAACTCTTTAGTTTCCATCATTTTGTTCCTGTTCTCATCCTCGTAAAGTGTTTGATCATACCTGAAAACAGTTTTTTTGCAGAAGAAAAAAGGATGAGAACCCTGTTCTAAATAATCAATGATGAGGGAATTAAAGACAAATGACACCTTGAATTACAGAGACATAACATAAAGTTTCAAACAAAGATAAAACCATTTGTGTTCAACATGCACATCTAAATTCACGTATCACCTCCTCTCCCATCTAAGCTATATGCAATATCAAAGGATCGGAAATTACTCCTCAATATTGACTCTTGACAGATCTTAAATATATTTAAGGCATGTTCCCAGTGATAAGTAGAGATGAAGAACATTGATTAGAATTTCTTATCTGAATTCAAAGGGTTCAAAACTGGATAATACTACGAGTCTCATCCCTTGAGATTTTTTGCCCAACCTGGATTTTCTCATTTATTTCTTGATAACAGATCTAAACTGTTAATAAATATCTGCTGAATATATATTTGCTAATGAGGATTTTCTTACTGAAAATAATGGGTTTTTTTTGAAGAGTTTAAAACATTGAATTCAAAATAACTTGAAGATGACATGGTAAAACCTAATAAGATTTTGTTCAATTTCTGGGTTTTTTTCTTATTGATATTAATTTAATTTTATCATGTACTCAAGATCCCAATAAGTCATTATTAGGACCTATTCCTTTTTAACTTTACAGTCGGTTCTTCGTTGCTCAAATTCGAACTAATATATCATGATTGAAATTGCTTATCTTGTATAATGGTTCATCTTATCTTGCTTGACCTGATTACATCATTTTTCAATTTTGCAAGTTGACATAAACTTCCTAAAACAATTTGTTGTTGTTTTACAAGTTTACAGTTTAGTACATTATCAAGAGTATGATTCAATAATAATTTTTGTGGTAGTACGCTATATCTCACTCAATTTGGTTTAGATGGGATGTTCTCATTCTAAGTTCAAAATTATTATGCCTTTTAACTAAATACTGGGTCAAGGAGTTGGTGTTAAGCACCTTATAATATATGTCTGATGTATATACAGGCACCCGTACATACTAATAAAGTGCTTCCAGTATAAGTTATGGACAAGGAGTCGCGACTCACAAGAGTTAGAAATCTGTGTACCACCAAGCAACCATCTAACATATAGTTATAGCATAAAATGTAATTATTGCCTTACTCGCTTATAGCAGCACAAAAGCTTACTGCAGTGACTCCTTCAAACAGATAGATCCATTTTCTCCTCTCATTTCTTTGACCCCCAACATCAAACAATCTGTATACTTCTCCGCTTTTCTTATTTTCTCCGACAGGTCTGTAGATATTATAACAATAAAAATTTGGTTACAGATATAAAAAGTCAAAGATGAAGGGGCTAAGAACAGTTGGGAGAGGGAGCTGGTGTGAAGGGAGTTTGGGCTATTAGTTTACACTTTTGACTAATCGGCTCTCAGAAAGAATGACAATAGTGTGAAGGGAGCTGGTGTAGAAGAATGCAATTGTTCTAAGAAGTCAATTAACTTCAAGTGTTTTATGAAAAAACAAAAGAGCATAGAAGTTGTTGTCCATTAAGCTTCATCTCTAATTTAATGAAGTTAAATCCACCAAAAGGTCTCCAGTCAAATGGGAAAAAACTCTTTAACAACCGGTCTTACAGAGGCAAAGAAACTTATATATAAAATAAGGGGTTAGCTTGGTATACCTAAATTGTATTTCCACCACTCCAGTTGTGCGAACTCTAGCACAAAGCACATCTTCTTGCATTATGAAGACCAGAATATAAACAGGTACTACCAGTTAAAGACTTCAAAAGGCCAAGGAAAAAACGGATTTTTACCACAAATCTGAGCAGGAAGTTTGGCATATTATATTAACAATGACATCGGGGGGAGAAGCACAGTCGGTAAATCAGATAGTGCATTTCCTTAAAAGCCTATAACTCCAAACTTTGTGAATCACATGATGCAATAACTTTTCTTTCAATGAACCCCACACTTGACGGATTATTGAACTTAATTCATTATTGATTTAGACAGGTAAATTGTAGTGTATTTAGTTTAGATTCAAGATCACTCCTACTGCAAGACTGGTGACGACAAAACCAAGAGATGCCTTAGTGGATACATGGTATCCTGAAAAAGAAAATGCATTACAACTGATGTGAATGACAAAAAAAACAGGGCAAATAGACTTAAATAAGAATAGTCACCAAAGAAATCAAGGATTATCTTACACCCGATGAAGCCCAGAACCACAACAATTGAAGACTGGTAGGAAGCACGAGAATTGTATCCAGTCAAAATAACACACCCGATGAAGCCCAGAATCACAACAATTGAAGGCTGGTAGGAAGCACGAGAATTGTGTCCAATCAAAATAACAGATGAAAATTGAGCCCTGAACACAAAAAAATCCGAGAAGAAGTCGACTCAAACAATCAAAAATCACCACACTATTATGATTATGAGAAGAGAGAAAATCATAGAAACTAACCGATGAAAATTGAGCCTGGACAAAAAAATAACCGAGAAGAAGTCGACTCAAACAATCAAAAATCACCACACTATTATGAGAAGAGAGAAAAGCATAGAAACTAACCGAAATTAGTTACCAAGAACACCTAATTGAAGAGAACGCGCTCAGAGAAAAATGCAATGGAGATGATATTGAATGAAGATGACAATCCAGAAGAGAGTGTTCTCTGAAAAGTGAAATTCGATGATCCAAAGGGTTAGCGGAGTAAGGAGAAAGAAACACGTCCGAAACGATGAAAGGGTTCAGTAGGAATCACAAATCATAGAACGGTTACTTTTTGTGTTACTAGATTCGAACTTTAGACTTGTTTACGTCTATTAAAAATAAGAACACACTCCGTATATTTTCGACTCGGATTGTCGCATTATTGACGGATCAGATATTTTTTTGAACAACGTACTTATGATTACATGTGTTAGTTATGTGTTATGGGAGTTTTTATAGTTTTTCTAGGGTTGCGTATTGAATTGTTTTTATCTTTTTTTTTTGGTGTGAAGGAGAGTCAGTGGTCTCCGCGCATCTGATCGCGCTTTCTATAAATAAAAAAGGCTAAGTATTCCGCACACAGGGGATAACCCAACCCCTTACATCGAAAGCTAAAAAAACAAGAACGCCCTCAAGAGGACCACACAAAACAGTTAAGCCGGTAGGCAGTTCAAAAGCAAAACTTGCTAGATAATCCGCAGTTTTATTCGCCTCGCGGTAGGCATGACGAGATTGGATAACCCAATCTCTTTTGAATAAGTCTTGACATCTAAGTACCAGACTAGCCAGAGGATGGTGACATGATATTGGCTTGTGAAGAAGGGTGATAGCAAGTTGTGAATCCGTTTCCAGAATCACATGCCTAAACCCTCTTTCGCAAGCTAATAGTAGACCATGGAAAATTCCCCATAGCTCAGCCATAGGAACAATACATAATCCAATATTATAACCAAACCCATGCAACCACTTACCCTCATGATCTATAATAATGCCGCCTGCCGCAGCAAATCCGTCGTCTTTTCGGGCTCCATCTGTATTGATCTTGACAAAAGGTGTATCAGGTGGTTCCCACTTGACATAAGAAATTGAGCATCTAGGTGAAGTCGTAGATCCATAGTGTGACTTCCAAGCTTTATGATACTCTAGGGTATAGGTACGGACTTGTGAACTTCTATTCCTCTCCTCAAGTTTATTTTCAAAAATCTTCATATTCCGCCATTTCCAAGTCCACCAAAGAGTAACTGCAAATAATTCACTCCAGAGACAATTATTAGCATAATAAAGAGGGGAAGAAAGATTACCTCGTAACCAGGTAGCAAAAGGATCTGTAAAAAAAGTTGTCGAATAGCCAGTAGCCTGAAGCTGAGTCCACATTAATCGAACTAGAGAACAATCACGAAACAGATGCTCAAATGTTTCTGGACAAATCAAACAACTTGCGCAAATGTCAGAAGAACACAAATGGCGTCTAAGACGTTCAGATGACGTAAGTACTCCTCCATGCATCAATTTCCATACAAAAAAACTTGCTTGTTCCTGTACACGTAACTTCCAAATCTGGCAGAACAAAGCACCATCTGGAAAAGATAAAAAAGCAGAAGGAAAAATGAGATTATAAGCAGATGAAACTGAGTAAGAACCATAAGCCGACAGAACCCAAGTCAACTCGTCTCTCTGCGCTGAAGTTGTTGAATCCATGTTCTGTGAGAGCCCTTTTCTTTCGGACCGAGTTTTGGTCCTTAGCCGAGAATGGCTTTGGGGCCGAGATTGGTCTTTCCGCACCCGTGGGCAGGATTGCCGCTCCTGCAGGTTTCCGCCCCTGCGGCTCACGGAACCGCCCCTGCGGTTTCCGGCGGCTGCAGCCGGTTTTGTTGACTCCTTTGACCCGTGCTTTACCCTTTGCTTACTTCTTTCTTTCCCTTGGCTGATCAAGGGTTTCATCTTCACTTCTCTTCCTCAGTGCTCACGTCCTCCTTGCTTCTCCTTCACCTTCCTTTGATCTTGTTCTTGTTCTCCTTGGAGTTTTGCTTGAAAGTTGTGCTTTGTGGTTGTTGATGATGCTAGTGATGTGTATGCTGAGCTTGGAAGCCAGCTACTGATGTATATGACTCTCCCTGCAGCCTAGGATCTTTAGTAGTGGTGAGTTCTTGCTTCTTCTCCTTCTCTTCTTCTTTGTTTCCATCTCCTTAGCTTAGGATTAGATGTTTGGACATAGGATGATGTTGGAATGTGTATGTTGTTGTATGTGTGTGGTTTTGGATAAGAGAAGACGTGATTTGATCACTGAAGAGCCGAAGAGAAGCCGCGGGTTCACGTTCTGCACATTCGCCGCCCCCGCGCCTAGAAGCCGCCGCCTCTACGGAAGCCGTTCCGCAGCGCCCGCGCCAGCGCCAACGCCTTGCCCGCGTCCCGTGTCACCGCGCATGCGGCTGCTCCCTGCCGCGCCTGCGGGTTACCTGTTCCACCCCTACGTCCCTTGATCACGCAAGTGCGTCTTGTCCCGGGACTACCTATAGTTGGATAGTTCCTTTCCTTCCTAGTATGAGGGACTTAGTACCATGGTAGGTATCGGATGTTGATGAGTATGTTATAGATTTGCCGGTTACAGCTTTGAGGTTTACGAGTTGGATATGATCCTTATGGATCCCTTGGGTCTAAGTGTGACCCCTTTGTGTGATAGGAGTTTGATATATATATGTATGCCTTGTATAGGCCATGTTGTCCTCCAGTTTGAGTGGACCTGAGTGAGAGCTGATCGTAGTGATACGACTTCTGAGATTGAGGTAAGTCCATAGGACTTACTTAGCTGTCATCCTTATATTGGATGTGTGCATGAGTGGTGTTTGTTATATGCTTTATAACATGCTTTATGTTGGTCACCGACTTATGTTATATTGACCGCCCATTGTAGTGGCTGTGACAACTTTCCTTTCATCCCGTAGTGGAGTCTGGGAAGTTCTCTATAAGCTAGTTAGTTCTGGTATACGGGAAGGGCACCTACCACTCCATATGGTATACGGGAAAGTGCGCTGATACCACTCCAGCTAGCTATTGCACGCAGAGGCGAGGATTATATTCATTCCTCGTGTCACATATTTTCATTTACTGACTTATATACTCTTGAGTGATTAACGTTATAAAGATAATAAACCAGGTAAATGTGTGATATCATGATGAGGTGTTAATATTATTGATATGTGTTTGTGCTCTAGCATCTTCTTATATATGTGTATGGTTAGCTAACGGTTTTACACCGTGTTGTAGATCCTTTGTAGGTTAGGAGAGCTGTAGAGTGATCCAGAGGGGTGATCTGCTGAGGGTTCCGTACACTGGGCGTTATCGTGGGATTTTGGGTTATTATTATTGTACGGATTTCTGTTTGACTTTGTACTCAGCAGTACTCTGTATCATCCTTTTGATATGTATATATATATATATATATATATATATCAGTTTTATGTTTTGTTTTAATCTATTGGTGCCTTGTTGTAAGATTCAGTGAACTTGTTGTCAGGCTAGGGTCAGGATCCATTGTGAGATCCTAACCTAGTAGCACCTCGAGTCCTACGAATTTGGGGGGTTACAAAGTTGGTATCAGAGCCCAAGTTGACAACAATGCCACTAGTAATCCGCAATAAAGTTCGAATAGATAAATAAACATAACCCGAAAGGGGTCTGACTTTTCAAAAGGTTTTGGTTTGAAATGAGTACAAATGTTTTTGGATATCGTGTACATGAGCCATCACCTCTCTGAAGATCTCGACAGTATATATATAGATATTCTGTTGTGATTGATTTGATATATACATACGGCATATATATAACCTTCTAAGTTAGGTTTACGTTTTCTGCAGATTGTTCAGACTAGAGCCTTACCTGCAGCTATGCGAGGTAGAGGTAGACCCCCTGTAGGTAGAGGACGGGGTAGGACTCCTGTTGACGGTTCACATGCAGCGGGAGAGATACATGAGGAGGTTGTTGAGAGCGTCGTTCCTGAGACTAGGAACGGTGCAGCTGAGAGACAGGGGGCATAGAGAGCCCAGTCTGGAGAGTCTGATCGTGTCTCCATGGGGGATCAGAGTTCCGAGCATATATCAGACGAGTAGAGGAGGTTGCCAGAGCCGATAGACGTGCTCCAGATTTACAGGCACAGGAGGGACCATCTGAGAGGTCCCACACCGTTACTCAGGTGCCAGCTGTACAGGTACCTGCTGCTGAGATTGCCAGAGCACCAGAGGAGCATAGAGGGCCTAGACCAGATACCTGGTTGAAGGCTTTTCATCAGATGGGTGTACCCCCTTTCACTAGGAAGGTGGGGTTAGAGGTTGAGCTCTGGATCGGGCATGTAGACTCAACTCTGGAGTCTATTCGATGTCCAGCTGACAGACAGATCGAGCTGATTCAGACTTTATTCCGGGACTTGGCACAACACTGGTGGAGATCAGTACGGGTTCAGGTTACCAGTTATGATCAGACGAGGACCTTGATCACAGAGCGTTTCTGCCTTGCCTCACTGAGGAGGGAGAAACTGCGAGATTTTGTTGAGGCTGAGTTTGAGGATGTACTAGTCTTTGAGGCCATCAGGAGGTTTCAGGAGGAGCTGGCATTACTGGGCCCTACTGCACCTTTTGCAGATCAACACGTCTATCTCTTTTCCCGACGACTGAGGGATACTACCCATACCTATATGGCGGGTTTCCACTGTGAGTCTCTGATGGATTATCAGGACAGAGCTTCCGACTATGAGAGGGAGCGAGCTGGGCAGAGGAGAGCTTCTCAGACTGGAGGGTCTGAGAAGAGGCAGCGTACAGGGCAGACCAGTGGTACTGGTGGTGCTGCTAGTGGTTGGCGTGGTCAGAGACGCCAAAGTCAGCCTTCATCTGCACCGGTTGCAGAGAAGGGACGTTAGTGTTTTAACTGTGGTGATCCAGGGCATATGAGGCCCGAGTGCACGAGGCCATTAGTGATTTGCTACACCTGTGGTAGGCAAGGTCACCGAGTTGTTTACTGCCACCAGGGGGAGCTTCATCTCAGCAGGGTTCTTCTCCTGCTAGTGCAGCCAAGAGGCCACCTCAGTTTAGGGACAACAGAGTCCCAGATCGGGTCCAGATCGCCCTACGACTCAAGGATCTGCTCCTGGGCCGAGTAGAGGCAGAGTCGTGGTGGGGCACCACTGATAACAGTGGCCCACAGGCCGAGTTTTGAGTTGTGGAGTGCAAAGGAGCCGGCCACCTACTACTACACAAGCACCATTCTGATTCATGGTTTACCTGTTAGAGTTTTATTTGATACTGGTGCTACGCACTCTTTTATTTCTGATGCCTATGTAGAGCGCCTTGTTTAGATACAGTTGAGGGGATGCCCTTTATTATAGGTTTCCCGATGGTGGTAGGGTCAGAGGTACCCGTGAGATTCATGGTTGTCCCATTTCAGTAAGGACCCGTGTGTTACTAGTTGACTTCTTTGTCATGCCATTAGAGCATGAAGAAGTCATTCTAGGTATGGACTGGATGGATAGACACTCTACAGTTTTAGATGTAGGTAGAAGGATTGTTACCATCTCTACCGAGTTAGGCCAGATAGAGGTTTTCCGGGTAGAGGCCCTTGGGAAGACAGGCATGGTTATTAGTGCTATACGGGCATCGAGACTGATTGTACAGGGTTGCGAGCCTTCTGGTGTTATGCCCATGAAGGAGGGGGAGAGTCCAGCATTAGAGGATATCCCAGTTGTCTGTAAGTTTACTGATGTTTTGCTGAGCCTTCCAGTTTGCCGCCTTAAAGGAGTGTGGATTTTGGGATTGAGTTAGAGCCTAGTATGAGACCGATCTCGAAGGCCCCATACAGGATGGCCTGTCGAGATGCTGGAGCTGAAGAAGCAACTCGAGGAGTTGGCTGAGAAGGGCTGTATTCGCCCTAGCGCTGTCCTCTTCGTACGGAAGAAGGACGATCACTAAGGTTATGTATAGATTACAGAGAGCTGAACAAGGTGCCCATCAAGAACAAGTATCCACTGCCTCGTATTGGTGATTTGTTAGATCAGCTACAGGGAGCGATTGTGTTCTCCAGAATTGACCTGCGTTCCGGATATCACCAGTTGAGGATGAGGGAGCAAGATGTGCACATGACATCATTCCGGACCAGATATGGCCACTACGAGTTTGTAGTGATGCCATTTGGGCTTACGAATGCCCCAACCTTCTTTATGGAGTTAATGAACAGTATTTTCATCGACTTTGTGGATCAGGTTTGGTGGTTTTCATTGATGACATTCTGGTATACTCTCGCAGTGGAGAGGAGCATGCAGGACATCTGAGGACTGTATTGTAGGTTTTGCGGATAGAGAACTTTATGCTAAGTTCTCTAAGTGTGAGTTCTGGATGCTAGAGGTAGCATTCCTGGGTCATGTGGTTTCAGCTGAGGGGATCAAGGTGGATCCAACTAAGATTGAGGCAGTAGCAGCATGGACTACACCGACGAATGTCAAGGAAATACGTAGCTTCCTTGGCCTAGCCGGTTATTACAGACACTTTGTGGAGGGATTTTCTGTGATTTCCCGTCCACTGATGAGTTTGATGAGGAAGACTACCAGATTTGTGTGGTCTGATCAGTGCATGCAGAGTTTTTGAGGAGTTGAAGAGGCGTTTGACTTTTGCTCCTATTTTGGAACAACCAGAGGTGCCGAGGATTTTGTGGTATACAGTGATGCATCCAAGCTAGGCTTGGGATGTGTTTTGATGCAGAGAGGCAGGGTGATTGCATATGCGTCTCGACAACTGAAGAAGTATGAGGAGAACTACCCCCACTCATGATCTGGAGTTGGCGCGGTAGTTCATGCACTGAAGATCTGGAGACATTACCTGTATGGTGCAACATGTCAGATCTTCACAGACCATAAGAGTCCGAAGTACATTTTCACACAGCGGGAATTGAATAACCGCCAGTGTAGGTGGCTCGAGCTAATCAAGGATTTTGATATGGAGATTCTTTACCATCCAAGGAAGGCGAACGTTGTCGCCGACGCCCTGAGCAGGAAGACGCCTCGAGAGCAGGCGATTGGAGGCTGACAGTTCAACATCAGTTGCAAAAGAGATCTGATCTGGTTAGAGTTGGACATCCACTTTCCTAATGAGGATGCCCAGTTGCGTACTTTAGAGGTTCTTCCTGATCTGTTGGGTGAGAACCAACAGAAGCAGGAAACCTGCCCGACCTTATGAGGATCAGAGAGAGGATGTCTCGGGATGAGGCACCACAGTTTCTTCTGGAAGCAGATGGAGTATTGAGACGCCACATTCGCGTCTGTGTACCTGCTGATGCAGAGCTACGTCAGAGGATATTACAGGAGGCTCACTGTACACCTTACTCTGCACATCCGGGTACGAGTAAGATGTATCAGGATTTGAGACGTTCATATTGGTGGGGAGGCTGAAGCCCGATGTGGCCAGATTTGTGGCACAGTGTACGACTTGCCAACAGGTCAAGATAGAGCATTGCAGGCCTGGAGGTAAGCTCCATCCACTTCCTGTTCCACAGAGGAAGTGGGAAGACGTCACATGGATTTTTTGACTGGGCTGATACTGAGCCGGAGTTTTGATGCCATCTAGGTCATAGTGGATTGATTGACGAAGACGGCACGTTTCATCCCTATTAGAGAGACGTGGCCGTGAGCAGATTAGCTGAGGAGTACACTATGCAAATAGTGAGACTCCATGGTGTACCGAGGACGATCGTCTCAGACAGAGATGGACGATTTACCTCGAGATTCTGGCAGTAGATTCAGACTGCCCTGGGGACGAGTTTGCACTTCACGACTGCGTTCCATCCTCAGACAGATGGTCAGTCAGAGAGGACCATTCAGACCCTGGAGGATATGCTGCGAACTTGTGTGTTGGATTGGGGGCAAGTGTGGACAAATCATCTCCCACTTGTTGAGTTCTCCTACAACAACAACTGACATTCATCTATTGGGATGGCCCCAAATGAGACACTGTATGGATAGAGATGTCGTACCCTGTATGCTGGGATGAGCAGAGCAGTGTTAGTGGTTTGGCACCTGATCAGATTCAGGATGATATGGCTTGAGTAGCATTGATTAGAGAGCGTTTGCTGACTGCGCAGAGCCGTCAGATCCATGTGTGATAGGAGGCGTAGACCTCTAGAGTTCAAAGTTGGAGTCCATGTGTGGCTGAGAGTGTCCCCGACACGAGGTGTTAGGCGTTTGGCATTTAGCGGAAGTTGAGCCCCATATATGTCGGACCGTTCGAGATTCTGGATCGGGTTGGGAGCGCAGCTTACAGATTAGCCTTGCCTCCGAGATTAGAGGGTGTTCACCCTGTATTTCATGTGTCTCAGCTGAGGGAGTACATACCAGATCCGAGACACATCGTGAGTTATGATGATTTGGTGGTTGAGCCGGACCACACGTTTGCTGAGCATCCTATTGTAGTTCTAGAGCGAGTATGAGACGCCTGCGTTCGAAGGAAATTCCTATGTTGAGGATACAGTGGTCGAGACGAGGACCTGAGGAGGCTACATGGGAGACTGAGGATATGATGCGTCCTTTGGAGGTAACCAAGGATAACTTTCGGATCTAGATCCAGCAAAGCTCCAACTACTCCTTGATTCTTTGTGCGGCGTTGTTTTCGATTCAGATCCAAAGGGGGGAAGCGATGAAGAAACAAGGGTTGATTCGATCTAGAGAGATCGAATAAACCGTTTGATGGAGATCGAAAGTTGATTCTAAAGAAGAATCCTCGAATATGGTTTCTTGGATCAAAGACGAGATCCAAGGAAGAAATTTGAGAAATAGACGGGAGGTTTGATGCCCAAGCTAAGTAAGGAAAATCTTCTCAAAACTAGTAAAATTGAACATGGAAAAATAAGTGAGGCAAGAGGTCCCTTATATAGAGAGTCTTGCCCACCTATGGGCCAACGGGCCAAACAAACATACATACGAAAAGCCAACAAGGGAAAAACCCTAAAAGATAAGATCAAAGGGAATATTCTATAAGGAATATCCCTTTTATTACATAAAAGGAAAACATGAAAAATATAGTCCGAAAGTAAAAGCGTGGACGGGACCGGTAGCCTATGCCATGGTGGTGTAGAGACACGGCATACCGGCGACTGGTCCAAGTGACGAAGTGGTGCGGGCGATGATGGATCCGGTGGCTCGGGCAATGGCCTTGGCTCGGGATCGGTGAGCGGTCCATCTGAGCGAACCCTCAAAGCCTCGTCCTCATCGTCTACGGTCAACGTAAGAGGAGCATCCAAGGGCGCATCAGTCCCCCATCTTGGCTGTGAAACGTCCCCGTTTCACCATCGTCAAAGAGGGGCTCAACATAAGGGGCAAGGTCCTTGACGTTGAACGTCGGGTGTACTCCGTAGGAATCCGGAAGCTCTAACTTGTATGCATTCGGGCCATGGCGGGCTAAGATGCGGAATGGGCCATCACCACGGTCCGAAAGCTTGCTCATGCGGCGAGTTGGAAAACGCTCCTTCCTTAGGTGGAGCCAAACAAGATCACCGGGCTCAAAAGAGACGTCGCGGCGGCCCTTGTTGCGTTGTCCGGCAAGTTGGGCGCACGACGTTCAAGTTGTGTCCTAGTCCGCTCATGAAGCTCAATGATTTGGGCGGCTCGGTTTGCGGCGATGATGTGTTCTCCGTCCTTGAGCGGGCGGGGAGTGAAGTCCAACGGGGTGTGTGGATTAAGGCCGTAGACAACTTCAAATGGGGACAATTTAGTTGCCGTGTGCCTAGACCTGTTATACGAAAACTCCACAATAGAAAGTAAGTCCTCCCACCTACGTGGGTTGGTCCTAGTGGTGGCTCTAAGTAGAGCACCAAGAGTCCGATTGGTCACCTCCGTTTGACCATCGGTTTGGGGGTGATAACTACTTGAAAACAACAAGTTGGTTCCAAGTTTTTCCCATAGCGTTCTCCAAAAGTGACTCACGAATTTCACGTCCCGATCACTAACGATAGAACGGGTATCCCATGTAAGCGCACCACATTGTCAAAGAACAAGTGGCAACTTCACTAGCATTTTGGGTGCTCTTACATGCAATGAAATGAGCCATTTTGGAGAAGCGATCGACTACCAAAAATGGAGTCTTTGCCTCGTTTTGACATAGGCAACCGACCACAAAGTCCATGGATAGATCCTCCCAAGGTCCCATTGGTATAGGCAAAGGAGAATACATTCCATCCGGACCTTGGCGCGACTTTGCATGATGACATGTGATGCAACCCTTGCAAAACCGTGTCACATGCATACGCATCCGGGGCCAAAAAAGAAATGCTCTTGGAGAGCGGAAAGGGTCTTGGTAGCACCGAAGTGACCACGGCCCTCATGAGCTTCCTTGATCAACAAATGGCGTATAGATGAGCGCGGAATGCAAAGTTTTCCCTCGGAAAAGATAGCCATCGTTAATAAAGAAAGACTCGTGCTCTCGGAGGTCGAGGCATTGTGCCCATATGTCCTTGAAGTCAAGATCCGTGGCATATAACTCTTTGATAAGAGCAAAGCCATGTATCTTGGCGTCCATATACACAAGAAGGGCATACCGGCGAGAAGGGCATCGGCTACCACATTCTCCTTGCCTTTCTTATGCCGAATGACATAAGGAAAGGTCTCTAAAAACTCTACCCAACTAGCATGGCGCCGACTTAGATTTGTTTGACTCTTGAGATACGAAAGAGCCGCATGATCCGAATGAATCACGAACTCCTTCGGCCACAAGTAATGTTGCCATGTCTTAAGACAACGAACTAGAGCATATAGTTCTTGTCATATGTAGGGTAGTTGAGCGAAGGACCGGAAAGTTTTTCACTAAAGTAGGCAATTGGACGAGTCTCTTGTAAGAGAACTCCTCCAATGCCACATTCGATGCATCACACTCCACCTCGAAAGTTTTCGAAAAGTTTGGGAGTTGGAGTAATGGTGCATTACAAAGGCGTCTTTGAGCGCATCAAACGCTCGAGCATGGATATCACGCCACTCAAACGTGACACCTTGGTAGTAAGCTCATGGAGCGGTGCCGCTACCGTAAAGTCCTTGACAAAGCGTCGGTAGAAGCCCGCTAAGCCGAGAAAGGCTCGGACCATGGTGACCGTAGTAGGAGTAGGCCACTCCGAATAGCACGAACTTTAGATTCGTCTACTCGTAGTCCGTCCTTAGACACGACATAGCCAAGAAAGATAGTGGTGTCCGAGCAAAAACGCATTTTTCAAAGTTGACATACAATTGCTCTTGTCTAAGGCACTCGAGCACTTGGCGAAGGTGCCCGATGTGATCCTCAAAGACGTACTAAACACCAAAATATCATCGAAATAAACAACGACAAATATACCCAAGAATCGGCGCAAGACATGGTTCATGAGGCGCATGAAGGTGGATGGGGCGTTGGAGAGGCCAAATGGCATGACAAGCCATTCATAGAGTCCATACTTCGTCTTGAACGCCGTCTTCCACTCGTCACCTTCGGCCATCCGGATTTGGTGGTAACCGCTCCGGAGATCAATTTTGGAGAAAATGGTGGCGCCGTGGAGCTCATCCAACATGTCATCAAGGCGCGGGATCGGGTGGCGGTATTTAACGGTGATTTGGTTGATGGCACGACAATCAACACACATCCGCCATGATCCGTCTTTCTTTGGCACTAATATGACCGGGACGGCACATGGTGATAAGGATTCACGCACATGTCCCCGGTCTAGGAGCTCTTGCACTTGACGTTGTAGCTCCTTCGTCTCTTCCGGACTTGCTCGGTACGCGGCACGGTTTGGCAAAGAAGCACCGGGCACAAAGTCAATTTGGTGTTCAATCCTCGATTGGTGGCAAGCCGGGTGGTAGGTCTTTGGGCATAATATCCTGAAATTCGGACAACAACAAAGACACCTCGTGTGGCACATTACTCGGGTCATGAGAAGTAGATAAACAAAACGGAACAAGCAAGAAACATGGAAACTTGCCTTCCATGACCGGTTGCAAATCATGCCGGCGAGCTAAGAGTATCCTCGGTTCACACCGTCCTTGAATTACGGGGTCCGAAGATGGCAAAGGTGCGCTCGTAGGAACGATGCGGCCTTTACTTCCTTTGGACTCGGTAGCATGGACAAGAGGGGCGGTGTTCCGGGATTTGGAAGTACTAGCACCTACAACATCGGAACTCCGAGGAGGGTCCGATTTTGCCGGCGCCTTAGCGGACTCATCTATAGATTGTTGCCTCTTCCGTTCCGCATAGTCAACCAAAATTTCGTGCGGAGTCATAGGCAAAAGTGTGACCCGTTTTCCATTATATTGGAACATGTACCGGTTAAGATAACCATCATGAAATGTTCGGCGATCGAATTGCCATGGTCGTCCTAATAGGACATGTGTGGCGTCCATCTTGATAACATCACAAAGGACCTTATCAACATAGGCGCCAATAGAAAACGTCACCCAAGCTTGTTGTGTGACGGTGTCACACGCCTTATCGGAAATCCATTGGAGTCCGTAAGGTGTTGGGTGGGGGGTTGTAGGCAACTTGAAGTGTTTTACCACTCGTTCGTTGACAATATTGCAACAAGAACCCCCGTCAACAATGAGAGAAAGGCTCGTATTATTGACCAAGCAACGAGAGTGGAAGAGATTCTCGCGTTGATCAATAGGAATAAACTCTTTAATAGCCAAAATACGACGAGAAACAAGAGCGAATTTACCGGGTTGTGCTGGGGCGCAAGCAAGCTCGTCGTCACATGGTTCCATTCCAAATTGCGGGTCGGCGTCTTGGTCATCCTCAATGATGATATCGCCATCTTGATGATCATCTTCGTCCTCGAAATATGTTGGGTCGGCAAACAAAACCCGTTTGGTGTTTGGACAATCACGTTGCACGTGACCAAAACCGCTACACTTGTAGCACACGGGCTCCCTTGGGCGAGCCGCCGGTGAAGGTCCTTGTTGACCTCTAGCGGGAGGCCCGGGGCCGTGGGCCCACGGTTTGGTGCCCTCTCATTACCCGCTTGCCTATTGGATTGACCCGTCCGTTGGGCTCCTTTGGAAGCGTCGGCATCTGGAGAACTAGGCACATCTCGAGTACGTGTGTTAGAAGAATGAGGATATTGACTCGAGGAAGAATTATACCTTGAATACCGAGGCGTCTCAAGTTGTTGCTTGTAGAGCTTCATGGCGGCATGGCACAATGCCCCAAATCCTTATATGGCACAATCTCAAGCGGGCGCCGAATGGAAGCATTAAGCCCACTCATGAATTTGGTGCGAAGGGCGGAGGGAGAGGCCGAGACGCCGCCTTAATGTGCATGTCCTCGAGTTTGGCCAAGTAAGCCACCGGGTGAGGTTGCCTTGTTTGAACTCGGCAATTTGCAACCGCATATCATTCTTGAAGTCTCGGGGCACGTATTTCTTGGTCATGACATAGATCAATTGCTCAAAGGTCGTAAACGGTGTCCATCCTCGCCTTTCACGGGTGATCTCATAATGACAATGTTTTCAAGGCTCGTTTCATATCCTGCGCCAATCAAGAAAAACACACACGGATCATATTCACCATGAAAGATAGGGAATTTAACCTTACCTTCCCTACGAGCTCGGTAGGGGTCCGGGCGGGGCGGTGGAATGTGGGCATCATCGGCACGGGCTCGCCGGTGGCCGCCTTGACGCCGGTGGCGCCCATGAACGGGTGGTTCATGCCTAGGTGGGTTTGGAGGAGGTAAACCATTCTTCACCTCGGTCTTGGTTCTCATAAGGGTCCCATGATGGGTGGGTGCATGGACGGTCATGTGCCACCCATTCCAAGTCGAACTCATCACCGGAGAACTCGTTGAAATCGTTTTGCTCATCATACTCATCAAAGTCAAGGGTCGTCGGTTGTCGGGTGGACCGTTGGCGACGGCGTCCGGAACGATCATTCTCACGACCATGATTGTTGGTCGAGTCGGGACGGTACCAGGGCTTTTCCCGGGCTCGACGGTCGGGGCGGGGCACATTAGGTGGAGTTGGAGAAGGGACATACCGTTGGTGTTGAGGCTCATAATGCTTGTGCCGATTTTCCGTATCGACTATGAGAAGAAACAAGGGTTGATTCGATCTAGAGAGATCGAATAAACCGTTTGATGGAGATCGAAAGTTGATTCTAAAGAAGAATCCTCGAATATGGTGTTCTTGGATCAAAGACGAGATCCAAGGAAGAAATTTTAGAAATAGACGGGAAGGTTTGATGCCCAAGCTAAGTCAGAGGAAAATCTTCTCAAAAACCTAGTAAAATTGAACATGGAAAATAAGTGAGGCAAGAGGTCCCTTATATAGAGAGTCTTACCCACCTATGGGCCAACGACCCAAACAAACATACATACGAAAAGTCCAACAAGGGAAAAACCCTAAAATATAAGATCAAAGGAAATATTCTATAAGGAATATACCCTTTTATTACATAAAAGGAAAACATGCAAAATATAGTCCAAAAGTAAAAGCGTGGACGGGACCGGTAGCCTATGCCATGGTGGTGTAGAGACACGGCATACCGGCGACTGGTCCAAGTGACGAAGTGGTGCGGGCGATGATGGATCCGGTGGCTCGGGAAATGGCCTTGGCTCGGGATCGGGTGAGCGGTCCATCTGAGAGAACCTCAAAGCCTCGTCCTCATCGTCTACGGTCAATGTAAGAGGAGCATCCAAGGGCGCATCAGGATAGTATCCAAAGGAACTATCCAGAGTTCTATGTTGAGTTAGATGCACTAGTAGGATCACCGAGTAGGTCTTAGTACTACCTTGGTGAGTGTTATGTGCTTATATGCTTATATGTTATGATGTGTTTTATTTTCATACTAGCGTTGATGTGATTATGATCTTATTAGATCTTGTTGTGCTAGTATGATTCTTGTTTATAGCTGGAGATGGTTCTTTCCTCCATGCTATTGTGATATGATAGGTTTAGCTGTAGATGGTTCTTTCCTCCATGCTATTTGATGGACATAATAGTGCTGGAGATGTTCTTCCTCCATGCCTTTATGTTATGGATATGATACGGCTAGAGATGTGATTCCTCTATGCCTTGTGATATGTTTATAGTTTGGCTAGAGATGGTTTTCCTCTATGCCCTGGATAGTGTTTTGTTGCTGGAGTTGATGTTTTCCTCCATGCTTATGTTTGAGGTTATAGAGAGAGTTATACCTCGGCTTATGAGTCCGAGTGGTTTCAGGACTTTGCAAGTTTCGGGACGAAACTTGTTTTTAGGGGGTGAGATTTGAGAGCTGTTTTCTTTCGACCGAGTTTTGGTCCTTAGCCGAGATTGGATTTGGGGCCGAGATTGGTCTTTCCGCACCCGTGGGCAAGACTGCCGCTCCTGCGGGTTTCCGCCCCTACGGCTCAGGGAACCGCCCCTGCGGTTTCCGGCGGCTGCAGCCGGTTTTGTTTCTCTTTGACCCGTGCTTTATTTGCTTACTTCTTTCTTTCCCTTGGTGATCAAGGTTCAACTTTACTTCTCTCCTCAATGCTCACGTCCTCCTTGCTTCTCCTTCACCTTCCTTTGATCTTATTCTTGTTCTCCTTGGAGTTTTGCTTGAAAGTTGTGCTTTGTGGTTGTTGATGATGCTAGTGATGTGTATGCTGAGCTTGGAAGCCGGCTACTGATGTATATGATCTCTCCCTGCAGCCTAGGATCTTCAGTAGTGGTAAGTTCTTGCTTCTTCTCCTTCTCTCTTCTTTGTTTCCATCTCCTTAGCTTAGGATTAGATGTTTGGACATAGGATGATGTTGGAATGTGTATGTTGTTGTATGTGTGTGGTTTTGGATGAGAGAGACGTGATTTGATCACGTGAAGAGCCGAAGAGAAGCCGCGGGTTCACGTTCTGCACATACGCGCCCCCGCTCCTAGAAGCCGCCGCCCCTGTGAAAGCCGTGCCGCAGCGCCGCGCCAGCGCCTTGCCTGCGTTGCCTGCGTCCTGTGTCACCGCGCCTGCGCTGCTCCCTGCCGCGCCTACGGGTTACCTGTTCCGCCTCTACGTCCCTTGATCACGCAGGTGCGTCTGTCCCGGGACTACTATAGTTGGGTAGTTTTTTCCTTCCTAGTATGAGGGACTTAGTACCATGCTAGGTATCGGATGTTGATGAGTATGTTATAGATTTGCCGGTTACGGCTTTGAGGTTTACGAGTTGGATATGATCCTTACGGATCCCTTGGTCAAGGTGTGACCCCTTTGTGTGATAGGAGTTTGATATATATATGTATGCCTTGTATAGGCTATGTTGTCCTCTAGTTTGGAGTGGACCTGAGTGAGAGCTGATCGTAGTGACACGACTTCTGAGATTGAGATAAGTCCATAGGACTTACTTAGCTGCCATCCTTATATTGGATGTGTGCATGAGTGGTGTTTGTTATATGCTTTATAGCATGCTTTATGTTGGTCACCGACCTATATTATATTGACCGCCCATTGTTGTGGCTGTGACAACTTACCTTTCATCTCGTGTCACGTATTTTCATATACTGACTTATATACTCTTGAATGATTAACGTTATAAAGATAATAAACCGGGTAAATGTGTGATATCATGATGAGGTGTTAATATTATTGATATGTGTTTGTGCTCTAGCATCTTCTTATATATGTGTATGGTTAGCTAACGGTTTTATACCGTGTTGTAGATCCTTTGCAGGTTAGGAGAGCTGCATAGTGATCCAAAGGGGTGATCTGCTGAGGGTTCCGTACACTGGGCGTTATCGTGGCATTTTGGGTCATTATTATTGTACGGATTTCTGTTTGACTTTGTACTCAGTAGTACTCTGTATCATCCTTTTGATATGTATATATATATTAGTTTTATGTTTTGTTTTAATCTATTGGTGCTTGTTGTAAGATTCAGTGAACTTGTTGTCAGGCTAGGGTCAGGATCAATTGTGAGATCCTAACCCAGTAGCACCTCGAGTCTTACGGATTTGGGGGTTACATGTTCGACGATGAAGTAGCCTGAAAGACGTCGTCAGATGGACGAACCGTTGTGAGCCGACTAATAATATCAGAAGGTAAAAGCTGCTGAAGATCTGTAATGTTCCATCCCGTATCTACTGTCCAGTAGCTGCGTACAGACGCTGAGGAAGAGAGTTGTGAAGTTGTACAGGTAGTAACCAACGCTCTCAAAGGTTGATCAACAAGCCATAGATCATCCAGAACCGAATATCTGCCCCATCACCGAGGACCCATCTACACCCTTTGACAACAATTGATCGCAAAACCGACAATATACTTGTCCAGATGTGAGAAGGAGCAGCAGTGGATCGACCATCATTGCGAATATATTTACTACGTAAAACCATAATCCAAAAGCTGATCACTACTAGTTATAAAACGCCATCCAAGTTTACCCAAAATAGCCTGATTAAGATACTCCATATTCCGCATTCCAAGACCTCCATGTTTCTTTTGCTGACATAAGATATTCCAAGGAATGGTGTGCATAGGCCTACTAGAGTCCGATTGTCCCAAATAAAATATAGGATGAGTTTATCAATTCTGTTGCAAACCGTCTTAGGTATGGTCAAAGTAGCCATCGAATACACAGGAATTGATGAAAGAACAGATTTAGCAAGTGTTGCTCTTCCAGCAAAGCTCAAGGTCTTACTATGCCACCCAGTCAAACGACCATTAATTTTATCAAGTAAAGGAGTAAAAATGTCTTTAGAAATCCTTTCCTGAAGAATGGGAACCCCAATAAGAGATCTTTTCTGTGGCAAGTAGAACACACTCAAATATGTTCAAGAGAGTTGCGAGCAAGAACAACTATTTGTAAAACACATTTAAGTAACAAACAAAGTGAAAATTGGTTGTAAATAAGAAACTGGAATAGAAGGTGTAAAACTTGGTAATTGAGGATCATGTGTGATACACATCATCTGTAATTGAAATTTCTCGAATAGGTAATGATTTATCACCACGGTTAACAATCTTCTATGGGTAAACCCAAAGAAGAACAACTACTAAGTCTGCAGAAGACAAAACATAAATAGATTAGAAAATTAGGTCATGATGTTGATCATTCCATAATCGCAAAAAACAGCAACTCATTAAGAAACAAAGATTATTTGCAAGAGGTGAAATGTACCAAACCGATCGTCTTTTGTTGCATTCCTAGGAGGTCATGAACAGTAGTGTAAGGGCTTATAACTCGGCTTGAGCTAGAACCGTCAGTAATGGATTTGACCTCAGTCGAGTTAGTAAAATAAAGTTGTTGCTCGCCGTTGTACGTAGCATATCGAGCAGGCACCGCTTTCAGAATCATATTTTGATGTCATGCCATTTTCCTCTCTCAAGGATGGAATTGTACACAGCTATGTCAACGCCAAATATAGTTACAGTCATTCGGTGTCCCTGCAAAGTAAAAAGAAACTCGACATGAGCAAGCATGAAGGACAAGTACATTTTATGCTGCTGCGGAAATAAACAGAAAAACCCAAAGGAAACAAACCATCTCATCGACGAACACCATACGCTGATAGGTGCACCTATTTGGGCTCTCTTGCTTTGGCTGTTTGTCAACAGTTTTTATGCGTACAATTTGATTACGACCACGGTTTGTCAGCCTGTCTAAAGTCACACGAGCTTCTGCCATAGTTTGCTTAATATATGTGGAAAACATGAAAACAAGTTCAATATTGTAGTACAAAGACATGCTTGAGTATTCATTGTATGTATAGTGATTGGTGGACATGAAATATATGATATGTAGATATAATTAATGTACTGATTATGTCATGTCTAAAAACTGCCTTCAAGTGGGATCTATGTATTAAGGATATGGAAAACATATTCCTTCTGCTTGTAAAGCATGCAGAAATCAACGACATACATAGATAACAAAAAAAAAAATCATGAAGAAAGGTTAGCACGCAAGTAGCAATAAATGCAGGGAAAGATTTTGATGTGATAAAACAAAAGAGACAAACGGCAACTGACTTAAGAAGAACACTTACTGTCTGAGCAGCACAACGAAGATAACAATTGACAGAGATACTTGAGTTCTTTAAAAATAACCTACAAAACAGAAAGTTCACAATCAGACCAAGAAATTAAAAAAAAATGAAAAGAAAGATGTAAATACAGAACAAAAAATAGTCCATCCGAAGTACAAATATGAACAATCGGTCTCATAGTTTCATTGACGAATGGAAAAAGAAGACCGAAGAAAAGATCATGCAAAGTTCACAAAGAGGTCATGCAAAGTTATCAAAGAGGTACATAAGGAAAAAAAATGGGCAAAAAGATAAAACCTAGAAGAACTAAAAGACAACCCTCTCATAATTTCATCGAGGGATGACAGTAAGAAACATCATGACCAAACCTCCGAACCAACTTCTTCTATGTCAGTAGAACAATGACAAAGAAAAAACAATGGTTTGTACAAAACAATCGACAATCCGTCTCATAGTTTCATTGACGAATGGAAAAAAAGGAGATCGAGGAAAGATAATGCAAAGTTAACAAGAGGTACATAACAGAAAAAAAAAATGGGCAAAAAGAGGAAACCTAGAAAAATTAAAAGACACTCCTCTCATAATTTCATTGAGGGATGACAGTAAGAACAACAAGAAAGAGAAACAATGTTTTGTACAAAACAAACGAACAACCGTCTGGGCATATAGAAATCCTTCCGCTACAAACAACACACAATAAGAGATCTTTTTCGTGGCAAGTAGAACACACTCAAACATGTCCAAGAGAGTTGCGAGCAAGACGTCTCTTACTCAGGTTTTCTCTTCACATAGAAGACGACGGTATACACGCAAAAGACAACACAACGTGTTTCTTAAAAATGTATATATTTCAAGTTTTGAAAAACAAGAGCTGCGACTTCCTTTTTATAGGGTGTAGATCGGCCTTTGGGCTTCCTAATCCAAGATCGCAGAATCATATATTATCGATAATAAGATATGATCTAGGTCTAAGCTAAGATTGTAAGAGCCTTAGTCTTTCGGACGAGATTGGACCTTAGCCGAGATTGGGCTTTTCCGATTGGCCTTTCCCGCACCGCGGCATAACTGCCGCCCCTGCGGCTCAGGGAACCGCCCCTGCGGTTTCCGGCGGCTGCAGCCGGTTTTGTTTACTCCTTTGACCCGTGCTTTACCCTTTCTTTGCCTTCTTCTTTAAGTACTTCCCTTGGCCGATGAGCAAGGGTTTCTCACTCCATTTCCATATTACCACGTCCTTCTTGCTTTCCCTTTTGCTTCTTCTTGATCTTGTGTGTTTTCTCCTTGGTTTTGGAAGAGAATGATGTGGCTTTGAGGATGATGATGCTAGTGATGTGTGTTGCCGTGCTTGGAAGCCAGTAAGGGGTGTTGGTGATCAGTTCCCTAGTTAACCACAACTATGGTAAGCTTCCTTCTTCCTCTTCTCTTCTTTCTTCCTTTGATTCTTTCTCCTTAGCTTAGGATTAGGTGTTTGATCATAGATTAATGTTGGAATGTGTATGTATATGTATGTGTGTGAATTTGGATGAGAGAAGACGTGATTTGATCACGTGAAGAACCGAAGAGAAGCCGCGGGATCACGTTCTGCACTGTCGCCGCCCCGCGCCCAGAAGACGCCCCCCCTGCGGAAGCCGTGCCGCATCGCCCGCGCCTTGTCTGCGTCCCTTGTCACCACGCCTGCGGCTGCTCCCTGCCGCGCCTACGGGTTTACCTGTTCCGCTCCTGCGTCCCTTGATCACGCAGGTGCGTCTTGTCCCGGGACTACCTATAGTTGGGTAGTTCCTTTCCTTTCCTAGTATGAGGGACTTAGTACCATGCTAGCTATCGGATGTTGATGAGTATGATATAGATATGCCTGTTACGGCCTTGAGGTTTACGAGTTGGATATGATCCTTATGGATCCCTTGGGTCTAGGTGTGACCCCTTTGTGTGATAGGAGTTTGATATATATATATATGCCTTGTATAGGCCGTGTTGTCCTCCAGTTTGGAGTGGACCTGAGTGAGAGCTGATCGTAGTGATACTACTTCTGAGATTGAGGTAAGTTCATAGGACTTACTTAGCTACTATCCTTATATTGGATGTATGCTTGAGTGGTGTTTGTTATATGCTTTATAGCATGCGATATGGTTCATTACCGACCTATGTTATATTGACCGCCCATTGTAGTGGCTGTGACAACTTACCTTTCATCCCGTAGTGGAGTCTTAGAAGTTCTCTGTAAGCTAGTTAGATCTGGTATACGGGAAGGGCACCTACCACTCCATATGGTATACGGGAAAGTGCGCTGATACCACTCCAGCTAGCTATTGCACGCAGAGACGAGGGTTTATACATTTCTCGTGTCACGTATATTCATATACATCTATTTATACGATTGAGTGTTTGGACTTATTAAAGATAATGAACCGGGTAAATGTATGAAAGCATGATGATGCATGTGTTATGATTCATGATGTGTGTTTGTGCTCTTGCATCTCTATATATATGTGTATGGTTAGCTAACGGTTTTATACCGTGTTGTAGATCCTTTGCAGGTTAGGAGAGTTGCAGAGTGATCCAGAGGGTGATCCGCTGAGGGCTCAGTACACTAGGATTATTTATTGGGGATATGGGATATTTGATGTACGGATATATGTTTCTTTTGTACTCAGCGGTACTTATGTACTACCTTTTGAGATTTTATATATCAGTTTTATGTTTTGTATTTAATCTATCGGTGCCTTGTTGTAAGATTCAGTACACTTGTTGTCAGGCTAGGGTCAGGATCCATTGTGAGATCCTAGCCCAGTAGCCTCGAGTCCTATGGATTTGGGGTGTTACAAAGTTGGTATCAGAGCCCAGGTTGACAACAATGATACTAGTAATCTGCAATAAAGTTCGAATAGATAAATAACCAAACCCGAAAAGGGGTCTGACTTTCAAAACGTTTTGGTTTTGAAATGAGTACAAAATGTTTTGGGATACCGTGTACGTAAGCCATCGCCCTCTGAAGATCTCGACAGTATATATATATATATATATATATACATACGGCATATATATAGCCTTCTGAGTTAGGTTTACGTCCTCTGCAGATGGTTCAGACTAGAGCCTTACCTATAGTTGGACGAGGTAGAGGTAGACCCCCTCTAGGTAGAGGACGGGGTAGGACTTCCGCTGTTGATCCACTTGCAGCGGAAGAGGTTCACGAGGACGTTGTTGAGAGTGTCGTTCCTGAGACTGGGAACGGCGTAGCTGGGAGACAGGGTCCACAGCGAGTCCAGTCAGATGAATCGGATTATGTCTCCATCGGAGGACCATTCTGATCCATGGTTTACCTGTTAAAGGTACCATTCTGATCCATGGTTTACCTGTTAGAGTTTGTTTGATACTAAGCTATGTCTTCTTTTATATCTGATGTTTGTATTGAGTGTTTGAGTTTAGATATGATTGAGGGATACCCTTTAGTATAGGGTTACCCGATGGTAGTAGGGTCAGAGGTACCCATGAGATTCGTGACTGTCCCATTTCTGTAGGAACCCGTGTGTTACTAGTTGACTTCTTTGTCATGCCGTTAGAGCATGAGGAAGTCATACTAGGTATGGATTGGATGGATAGACTTTCTGTAGTCTTAGATGTAGGTAGGAGGACTATTACCCTCTCTACCGAGTTAGGACAGATAGAGGTTTTCCGAGGTTGGGACCTTGGAAAATCTGGCATGGTTATAAGTGTGATACGAGCAGCTAGACTGTTTGCACAGGGTTGTGAGGTCTTCTGGTGTTATGCCATGAAGGAGGGGAGAGTCCAGTATTAGAGGATATCCCAAGTGGTTTGTGAGTTTGCAGATGTGTTTGCTGAGCCGTCCAGTTTGTCGCCTCAGAGGAGTGTGGACTTTGGTTATCGAGTTAGAGCCTGGTGCGAGACTGATCTCGAAGGCCCCATATTGGATGGCGCTTGTTGAGATGTTGGAGCTGAAGAAGCAACTCGAGGAGTTGGCCGAGAAGGGTTTTATTCACCCTAGTGTATCTCCATGGGGAGCACCTGTTCTCTTCGTACGGAAGAAAACGGATCATTGAGATTGTGTATAGATTACAGAGAGTGAACAAGGTGACCATTAAGAACAAGTATCCATTGCCGCGTATTGATGACTTGTTGGATCAACTTCAGGGAGCGACAATATTTTCCAGGATTGACCTGTGCTCAGGATATCACCACTGAGGGTGAGAGAGCAGGATGTGCACATGACAACATTCCGGACTAGATATGGCCACTACGAGTTTGTAGTGATGCCATTTGGGCTTACGAATGCCCCAACCGTCTTATGGAGTTGATGAACAGTATCTTCATCGACTTCCCGGATCAGTTTGTGGAGGTATTCATAGATGATATTCTAGTGTACTCTCGCAGCCGAGAGGAGCATGCAGGATATCTGAGGACTATATTGCAGGTTTTGAGGGATAGAGAACTTTATGCTAAGTTTTCTAAGTGCGAGTTTTGGATGCAGAGGTAGCATTCCTGGGTCATGTGGTATCAGCTGAAGGAATTAAGGTGGATCCGGCCAAGATTGAGGCAGTAGCAACATGGACTACACCGACGAACGTCAAGGAAGTACGTAGCTTCCTTGGCCTAGCCGGTTATTACAAACGCTTCGTGGAGGGTTTTTCTTTGATTGCCCGTCCACTGACAAGTTTGCGAGGAAGACTACCAGATTTGTGTGGTCTGATCAGTGTATGCAGAGTTTTGAGGAGCTGAAGAGACGTCTGACTTCTGCTCCTATTAGGCACAGCTAGAGGGTACAGAGAGATTTGATCTGGTTAGAGTTGGACATTCAGTTTCTAGATGAGGATGCCCGGCTGAGTACTTTAGAGGTTCTACCTGATCTGTTGAGTGACATCCAACAGAAGCAGGAGACCTGCCCGACCTTGATGAGGATACGAGATAGGATGTCTCGGGATGAGGCACCACAGTTCCTGCTAGGAGCAGATGAAGTTTTGAGACGCCACGGTCACGTCTGTGTACCTGCTGATACAGAGCTGAGATAGAGGATTTTACAGGAGGCTCACTGTACACCTTACTCTGTACATCCAGGTACGAGTAAGATGTATCAGGATTTGAGACGTCTATATTGGTGAGGAGGGTTGAAGCCCGATGTGGCCAGATTGGTGGCACAGTGTGCGACCTGCCAGTTGGTTAAGATAGAGCATTTCAGACCTGGAGGTGAGCTCAATCCACTTCCTGTTCCACAGAGGAAGTGGGAGGACGTCACCATGGATTTTGTTACTGGCCTGAGACCAAGTAGGAGCTTTGATGCCATCTGGGTTATTGTGGACAAATTGACGAAGACGGCACGTTTCATTCCTATTAGGGAGACGTGGCCGGTGAGCAGATTAGCTGAGGAGTACACTAGGCAGATAGTGAGACTCCATGGTGTACGAGGACGATCGTCTCTGATAGGGATGGACATTTACCTCGAGGTTCTGGCAGTAGATTCAGACTGCCCTGGGACGAGTTTACACTTCACGAATGCGTTCCATCCTCAGACAGATGGTCAGTCAGAGAGGACCATTCAGACTGAGGATATGTTGCGAGCTTGTGTGTTGATTGGGGACAAGTGTGGACGATCATCTCCCACTTGTTGAGTTCTCATACAACAACAGCTGACATGCATCTATTGGATGGCCCCATATGAGGCACTTGTATATGACAAGATGTCGTACCCCGTTATGCTAGGATGAGCAGAGCAGTGTTAGTGGTTTGGCACCTGATCAGATTCAGGATGAATATGGCTCGAGTAGCACTGATTCGAGAGCGGAATGCTGACTGCACAGAGTCGTCAGAAAGTCATATGCTGATAGGAGCGTAGACCTCTAGTGTTCAGAGTTGGAGCCCATGTGTGGCTGAGAGTGTCCCCGCGACACGAGGTGTTAGGCGTTTTGGCATTAAGGGGAAGTTGAGCCCCCGATATGTCGGACCGTTCGAGATTCTAGATCGGGTTGGGAGCGCAGCTTACATATTAGCCTTGCCTCCGAGATTAGAGGGTGTTCACCCCTGTATTTCATGTGTCTCAGCTGAGGGAGTACATACCAGATCCGAGACACATCGTGAGTTATGATGATTTAGTGGTTAAGCTGGACCACACCTTTGTTGAGCACCCTATTGCAGTCCTAGAACGAGGTATGAGACGCCTGCGTTCGAAGGACATTCCTATGTTGAGGATACAGTGGTCGAGACAAGGACCTGATGAGGCTACATGGGAGACTGAGGATAGTATCCAGAGAAACTATCCAGAGTTCTATACTAAGTTAGATGCACCAGTAGGATCACCGAGTAGGTCTTAGTACTACCTTGGTGAGTGTTATGTGCTTATATGCTTATATGCTATGATGTGTTTATTTTCATACTAGCGTTAATGTGATTATGATCTTATTAGATCTTGTTGTGCTAGTATGATTCTTGTTTATAGCTGGAGTTGGTTCTTTCCTCCATGCTATTGTGATATGATAGGTTTAGCTGGAGATGGTTCTTTCCTCCATGCTATTTTGATGGACAAAGTAGTGCTGGAGATGTTCTTCCTCCATGCCTTTCTGTTATGGATATGATACGGCTAGAGATTTGATTCCTCTATGCCTTGTGATATGTTTATGGTTTGGCTAGAGATGGTGAGATGTAAGAGCCTTAGTCTTTTGGTCGGAGATTGGACCTTAGCCGAGATTGGCTTTGGCCGAGATTGGCCTTTCCGCACCCGGGGCATAACTGCCGCCCTGCGGGTTTCCGCCCCTGCGGCTCAGGGAACCGCCCCTGCAGTTTCCGGCGGCTGCAGCCGGTTTTGTCGACTCCTTTGACCCGTGATTTACCCTTTCTTTGCCTTCTTCTTTAAGTACTTCCCTTGGCCGATGAGCAAGGGTTTCTCACTCCATTTCCAGATTACCACGTCCTTCTTGCTTTCCCTTTGCTTCTTCTTGATCTTGGGTGTTTTCTCCTTGGTTTTGGAAGAGAATGAATGTGGCTTTGAGGATGATGATGCTAGTGATGTGTGTTGTTGTGCTTGGAAGCCAGTAAGGGTGTTTTTGGTGAAAAGTTCCCTAGTTAACCACAACTGTGGTAAGCTTCCTTCTTCCTCTTCTCTTCTTTCTTCTTTGATTCTTTCTACTTAGCTTAGGATTAGGTGTTTGATCATAGATTAATGTTGGAATGTGTATGTATATGTATGTATATGAATTTGGATGAGAGAAGACGTAATTTGATCATGTGAAGAGTGGAAGAGAAGCCGCGGGATCACGTTCTGCACTGTCGCCGCCCCCGCGCCCAGAAGACGCCGCCCCTGCGAAAGCCGTGCCGCAGCGCCCGTGCCTTGCTGCGTTGCCTGCGTCCTTGTCACCGCGCCTGCAGCGGCTCCCTGCCGCACCTGCGGGTTACCTGTTCCGCTCCTGCGTCCCTTGATCACGCAAGTGCGTCTTGTCCCGGGACTACCTATAGTTGGGTAGTTCCTTTCCTAGTATGAGGGACTTAGTACCATGCTAGGTATCGATGTTGATGAGTATGATATAGATATGCCAGTTACGGCGCTTGAGGTTTACGAGTTGGATATGATCCTTATGGATCCCTTGGGTCTAGGTGTGACCCCTTTGTGTGATAGGAGTTTGATAATATATATATATATATATATATATATATATATATATATATATATATATATGTATGTATGTATGCCTTGTATAGGCCATGTTGTCCTCTAGTTTGGAGTGGACCTGAGTGAGAGCTGATCGTAGTGATACTACTTCTGAGATTGAGGTAAGTCCATAGGACTTACTTAGCTACTATCCTTATATTGGATGTATGCTTGAGTGGTGTTTGTTATATGATTTATAGCATGCGATATGGTTCATTACCGACCTATGTTATATTGACCGCCCATTGTAGTGGTTGTGACAACTTACCTTTCATCCCGTAGTGGAGTCTGGGAAGTTCTCTGTAAGCTAGTTAGATCTGGTATACGGGAAGGGCACCTACCACTCCATATGGTATACGGGAAAGTGCGCTGATACCACTCCAGCTAGCTATTACACGCAGAGGCGAGGGTTATATACATTCCTCGTGTCACGTATATTCATATACATCTATTTATACGATTGAGTGTTTGGACTTATTAAAGATAATGAACCGGGTAAATGTATGAAAGCATGATGATGTGTTATGATTCCTGATGTGTGTTTGTGCTCTTGCATTCTATATATATGTGTATGTTAGCTAACGGTTTTATACCGTGTTGTAGATCCTTTGCAGGTTAGGAGAGCTGCAGAGTGATCCAGAGGGTGATCCGTTGAGGGCTCAGTACACTGGATTATTATCGTGGATATGGGATATTTGATGTACGGATATATGTTTCTTTTGTACTCAGCGGTACTTATGTACAACTTTTTGAGATTTATATATCAGTTTTATGTTTTGTAATTAATCTATCGGTGCCTGTTGTAAGATTCAGTGAACTTGTTATCAGGCTAGGGTCAGGATCCATTGTGAGATCCTAGCCAAGTAGCACCTCGAGTCCTACGGATTTGGGTGTTTACGAAGATAAGATCGATCTTATAATAAGAATAGATCTTCTAAGACTTGTGTAATAACCGGAAAATTTTAAATATATCTTCCGGTTATCTTATAATTAATTTAATTTAATTTTTTTTGATTGAACCGAGAACCCGAATCGAATAAGAGTAAATTAACCGAATGAATCCAAACCCAATCGAGTAATCCGACATTAAACCGAACACCGCCTTTTTTACCTTTGGGTTGAACCAGGGCATTGTGAAACTGAAACGGACCGGATTGGTGATTGAAACCAACCTCAACTTGCACACCTGTTGGCCCAAGTGAAGGCCAGCCCGTTTTGTGTAATCTCTCCCTGCGGCCCAAGCCTTGCCACGCTAGCACGCCGACGGACATCCTTTCCGCTTTCCCTCTCCTCTTCCTCACCGCCTTCCTTGACTGAACACGTTACACATTGATGCCGGCATTCAAGATGGCATTGATGGCCGGAGAACGTCGATACTCCCGGACAACATCACGTGGACTAGATTATATGTGTGTATGCTTTAGTGACCTTAGTATTAGAATTGTAGCTAACGGTTTTACCGTGTTGTTATGTTTTTGCAAGATAGATCTCTAGCGAGAAATCGGGAGTAGAGTGGTCAACCGGATTTCCGTACTAGGAGTTTAGGTGTTGGGTTGTTATATATTATGTTTATGCATTTTATTACAATAGAGTTATTCAATTACTAGTTGGCTGATGTACGGGTCAGAGTCTGTCTGAGTTAAATACTTATTTGTGAAAGGATTTGATTTTAAATATGTGTGCCTTGTTGCATGATCCGACGTTATTGACGTCAACCTAAGGCAGGGACCCACTGTGAGGTCCTAGCCAGTAACGTTCTGAGTTCTCTGAATTCGGGGTGTTATAACTTGGGTCTCAAGCATCTCTAAGAGATATGATTACCAAATCTATCTCTAACCTTCCCTATTAGAAGGCTTAAACTAAATGCAGAAAGGAAATAAAATAAAATGGACAGAAAAAATAACATTTTTAAAAGCCCAAAAGAAATAACAACTTAACCCATAATTTAAGAGAAAATTGGATGAGGTATCCACTTTCAATAATTGAAGTAAGTGATTGTCCTCCCCAATTATTTATTTAAGTATTGTCTCTTTTGTAGTTAGAGGGAAGAGAAAGGAGAAAAAGAATGTTAGCGGAGACAGGGGATAGATTCTTAATGATTTTTGTGAGGGGAACAATTAATACAACTTATTACTTGAAAGTACTAGTTAGTCAATTCATCCTAATTTAAATGTGTTTGTATGGGTTGAAAAATAACACAACTTGGACCGAAAAACAGCATTGAAATTCATCCTCCATATATCCATGCGTGGTTGGCCCATTGATGAATGTGTTGATGCATGGTTGGCCCATTCCGATATTTACATGGCTACATGGATTATCTGGTGGCTTCCTACGTGGACTTGCATGGAAGAGCTCTTACATCCATGACATTGATCTCCATCTCCCGCATGGCTACATGGATTATGTGGTAGTTTCCATTGTTATGTTCTTGAAGCGTGTTAGATCCGGAGATACTCCTACATCACTTTGCCTCCAAATAATTTGGTTATTTGTTTATTTATAATCTGAAACTCTTCAATAAAATTTCTTCTGAAAGTGGACATAGTCATTATTCGATAAACCGCTATAAATTTGTATGTCGACTTTCTTGATTGTTAAATTTTGTTATGTCTCAACAACTATTTTTGTATATAAACATTACGTTGAAAAGAAGTAGGTAGTTGGATGTTCTTCAATGTTCAAAACATGCTAACAACCTTAATTTATGGGTCATTTGGGTGTGATCCTGGAAACTAATTAAATGATAGGAAAATGAATATACAATTTATTTCCATGTCACTATGCACATTCATTCATAAAATAATCACAGGGAAAATCTCTCCTTCCACAGGCCTCATTCTCCATTCAAAATGCCACCCGCTTTTGACACCAACGACTGTCGTTTCTACCATTATAAATTAGTAAATATAATTATATAAGGATTGAGAATTCTCTTTCAAAAATTGGGTGTACATTTGGGTAGAACATAAATCATGAAGCTATGCCCGGCAAATTGTCGTAGTGTTTGGTGTTAGATTGTGCTAAAATTTCATTGCTTGTAGACTAAGTCAATGTTGTTTTTGGTTAACCTTTTCCTTGGGGTTGTTTCTATCTTAATTAGATGAAAAATTAGTGTTGATAGTAATACTATATGGTTCTATCATAATCATGTTGGACCTTAATTAATGTATATACAAAATACACTTATGGTATGTCATGGAAGTTAGATGTGAGTTCTTTGGACTCTTTTCTTGGTATAGGATAACCCCTAGCTACAAGATCTACCGATCTTTGCTTGTTATAGCCTATAGGCTGTTTTTTCTTTGTAGCGGAATATATATATATATATATATATATATATATATATATATATATATATATATATATATATATATATATATATATATATATATATATATATATTTATATTTATGTAGTGCATGAACTTTGACTTGATAGCATGATGCTGCTTGTCATGTGATCTCAATGTTGAAGAAGGAGCAGGATGAATCCAGAGCATTGTTGGCTGAACGAGAAAAACAGTTACCCGTTAAATCATCTACAAAGAACACAATGCATGCATCTGAAAGTTTCAATGAAAGTATTAGATAGTCTTTCTTTTTCATTAACTATGGAGGTGGAAGAGTTGCCTTGATATTGGGTAGGAATGGCCAAAGTAAGCATGAAATGGTTTTCTCTACTTAGTTTCCCGTTTATTAATGACAGGTAAATGTTGTTTGTTTCCTTTGCACCTAATACATGATTTGTTGGTGGATTCTTGTTATCTTAGTTTATTATACGTTGTAGGTATAAATGTGTAATCCGTGTACTAACAAAATTGAGTTGAAGGTTCGAAAACCTCAAAATTTTGAGTTGAAGTCTATAATGAACATCTATGTTAATAATTGATACTACTTTGCGGGCTTAATGCTGAGCTTGAAGTAGTGATACACCTTGAGGATGAAATGAATAACATGTATGAGGTGCTCCTGCATTTTATTTCTTCGACACTGTCTATTATACAGAAGCAAGGGCTACGGCGTGCGGCGGACCAACTAGTCACTACAAAGTTTATAAAGGAGGGAGACCATTTTTTTATTTAAAAAAAAAGGTAATTGATAATGTTATCTTATTGAATGTTGTACCAATTAATCTAATTGAAAAATATTCAACTAAATATTTATTTATGTAATTTACTGTCTTTGTCATATTGACCTTCTTGTTTCATATCGTAACTTTTATAGATTATTTTTTATTTATTATCCTTAACTAATGAGAAGATTTGGACATTGTAATAGTATTAATATCATGTTTATAAGGAAATATCATAATGATCATAGATCAATCATATTCATATGCATAATCCATAACTAGGGTTCATCAACCACTTCAACTATACGTTATACACAATTAACTTTTATATCCTTACCAAAAAACTTTGAGGAAAATGGGGCTCTAGGACTTTTTTTGGTTTGATTTCTATCTCTCGACGATTTTTCTCTTTTTCGACTTTTTTTTCTCAAATCTGAACAGGTTCGTACCGTAATCCCCTATTATTCCCGATTGTTTTGTTTTTAATTCTTACTTTTACTTGTTTTACCTCTTTCTTCTTCATATTAGGTTTTAGGAGATATATTGCGTACATACAAACATATTGTGGTTATCGGTTTCTGTTTTTTTAGGTTTCTTTAGATACAAACATAATGTTTCTTCATTTCCTGCCTCTTTATTCTTCAGATTAGGTTTTAGGAGATGTTTCTGTATTTTGATTAGGTTTAGTTGTTCCATAACTACACATATTAGGTTGTTGTTTTTGTTTATTGCAAGTTCAATGTGTATATATATATGAGGTTGTGGTTATGTTGGTTGCATGTATTGTTAAACATCTCTTTTGGTATTTGTTTAATCAAAATTTATCTATATTGTGCTTGTTTAACAGTGTGTATTTTATGTAGTCATAAGAAATGGCTCGTGTGAAAATCCCTGCTATTAAAAACTCAGTCAAATCTCGGAAATTCCGAAAGGTTGGCCCTCCACAATAGGTATATATATGTATAGCTTCTATTTGTCTTTGAGTTGTAGTTTTGTTTATGTTGATTAACAATGTGTACTGTGTATCTTTGGTTTATTTGGTTTTCTTGGTTTCAATGTATGTTTCAATATTATGTATGTTGTTTTATATAGTTATTATTTTTTCATTGTGTATACATAACTACATACTATTTTGTCTTGTTTTCTGTAGTTATCATTTTGTTATTGTGTATACACAACTACAAAGCAGAAACATGTTTCAAGTTACAAATGTCTTTGAATTTCTTACTAACTTTCATATATGCTTAATTTTTATCTTTCACTTCACCTACAAGTGGAGTGAAACCGAGAAAAATGTATCTTCCCGGATCAATTGTTATAGTCGGATGCTTCTCATCCCTCACATATTATCTCAACTTTCAGCAGCCGACAAATAAAGTTTCAAATCTGGTGTTTTCAAACATATTATTGAAATGGGCACGAAGCTGAAGTTATCCAATCAGTTAATTTACTTCATGCTAATGAGGGAAGTTGTCACCAAGCGGAACCACTCTATGTGGTTTGGTATTAATAACAGCTTAATCTGTTTTGGATTAACTGAATTTAAAAACATAACTGGGATGAAATGTGGGGATGATGGTCTCAAAGAAGCTGAACAGATTGAAGATGTCGATATGGCTATTGTCGTTGGTTATAATCGTTGTACCAATGGTCAGCTGGAAGCTATATTTGATAAGGAGCTAGATGACTCACAGTTCAAGTACAAAATGGCGTTAATTATTTTTGTTGAAGGAGTTATTGCCTCCAAGGACAAGAAGACCATGGTCAACCAGCAGACCATCAACCTTGTCAGTAACTTGGATGTGTTCAATGCTTATGCTTGGGGTCGGCATTCCTTCATCCCAAACATGAGGTTTCTGCAATCTTGTGAGGCTGGTAAGGAGAGACCAAGCGGTGGCTACAATATCGGAGGATTTCCACTTGCTTTACAGGTTACATGTTTATTCAGAACATTTTTTCAAATTTTTAGTGAATTTTTATTAACCATTTTATGTATTGATTTTTTTCCAATTGCTTGCTTTCCATTCTATGCCAGAAGTTGGCATGGAATTTGCAAGTATTATCTATGAAAATGCTTAACAAATTTGTAGAAGGTGGGAATCCAAGTTTCAAAAGGGAAAGCCATTTCCCGGCTATTCCGATATTAAAGCCATAGTTGATACTCTTAGTAAAAAAGACATCAAAACAGTGGAAGGCGGGTTTGAAAATGATGATGACGATTGGTGGGAACAAGAGGATGTAGATGAAAGAATAGATGTTTTATTTGAACAGGGTTTTTAACCTTCTATCATTCATATTAATCGTCCAGTTTTAGAGAAGATAGAAACATTTATTAGGTAAGTCCAAATTCTGCTTATGTATTGATATTTTAACAATTTTAATGTTTTGGCCTTGTGTAACTGTTTTTTAAATCATACGTATTATTACACCTATGCGTTGTTTGTTTGTTAATGTTACATTATTATGCTATTATGTAGTAAGAAGGCTCAGAAAAAACTCACTTCCCAAAAAGTTGTTCAAGAAGCTTATGAAGATGATGACTTTGCGACTCCCCCAAGGATAAGGGGTAAGCCAATTTTGATTAAAGAACAAGTTCAAAAAGAAGTCCCAAAGCATGTAAAGAGGAAGCTTCAAAAACCGTTCTTGTTCAACCATCTTCACCGTATGTCATGTTCAAAATTGAATTACACATTTTAAATTCATTACTTACTTTTATTTTTAATAATGTTCCATTTTTTGTAGTGCTTCAAGGAAGAAGGCTAAAGGGAAGGAACCAATGATCCCTCCTAGTGGTGATAAATCTGATAAAGAAGAGAATCCAAATGAGACTGAGGGGAAAACTCCTGGAATGACACAATGAGTGTTTATATCTGTTCTTTATGTACCACTACTTTTTATTAATTGAATTTATGTACTGACTTTATGTTTAAGGTACAATCTTGTGTATACATTATACCTGGGTTTCTTTACTTCCGAAATGACTTTCAGTTCTCATTCTGAATGTTACTTCTGTTTTCATTAAGAAATGATTATTCATGACACCAAATATGCATTGTTTATGTAGTGATTTATTATTTGATTATGTTATTGTGAGAGCCCTATTCTTTCGGACCGAGTTTTGATCCTTAGCCGAGATTGGCTTTGGTCGAGATTGGCCTTTCCGCACCCGCGGGCTTGACTACCGCCCCTGCGGCTCAGGGAACCGCCCCTGCGGTTTCCGGCGGCTGCAGCCGGTTTTGTTGACTCCTTTGACCCGTGCTTTACTCTTTGCTTACTTCTTTCCTTTCCTTGCTGAGCAAGGGTTACCTTTCTCACTTCTCTTCCTCAGTTCCTATGTCCTTCTTGCTTCTTCATCCCTTCCTTTGATCTTGTTCTTGTTCTCCTTGGAGTATTGCTTGAGAGTTGTGCTTTGTGGTTGTTGATGATGCTAGTGATGTGTGTGCTGAGATTGGAAGCCAGCTACTGATGTGTATGATCTCTCCCTGCAGCCTAGGATCTTCAGTAGTGGTGAGTTCTTGCTTCTTCTCCTTCTCTTCTTCCTTGTTCCATCTTCTTAGCTTAGGTTTAGATGTTTGTGGATGTAGATTAATGTTAGAATGTGTACGTGTATGTATGTGTGTGATTTTTGATGAGAGAAGACGTGATTTGATCACGAAAAGAGCCGAAGAGGAATCGCGGATTCACGATCTGCACAAACGCCACCCCCGCGCCTAGAAGCCGCCGCCCCTGCGGAAGTTGTGCCGCAGCGCCCGCGCCAACGCCTGCGCCTTGCCTGCGTTGCCTGTGGGTTACCTGTTCCGCTCCTGCGTCCCTTGATCACGCAGGTGCGTTTTGTCCCGGGACTACCTATAATAAGGTAGCTCCTTTCCTTTCCTAGTATGAGGGATCTAGTACCATGCTAGGTATCGGATGATGATGAGTTTGTTATAGATATGCCGGTTACGGCTTTGAGGTTTACGAGTTGGATATGATCCTTATGGATCCCTTGGGTCTAGGTGTGACCCCTTTGTATGATAGGAGTTTGATATATATATATGTATACCTTGTATAGGCCGTGTTGTCCTTCAGTTTGGAGTGGACCTGAGTGAGAGTTGATCGCAGTGATACGACTTCTGAGATTGAGGTAAGTCCATAGGACTTACTTAGTTGGCATCCTTACATTGGATGTGTGCATGAGTGGTGTTTGTTATATGCTTTATAGCATGAGTTATGATGGTCACCGACCTATGTTATATTGACCGCCCATTGTAGTGGCTGTGACAACTTACCTTTCATCACGTAGTGGAGTCTGGGAAGTTCTTTGTAAGCTAGTTAGTTCTGGTATACAAGAAGGGAACCTACCACTCTATATGGTATACAGGAAAGTGCGCTGATACCACTCCGGCTAGGTATTGCACGCAGAGGCGAGGATTATATTCATTCCTCGTGTCACGTATTTTCATATACTGATTTATATACTCTTGAGTGATTAACGTTATCAAGATAATAAACCGGGTAAATGTGTGATATCATGATGAGGTGTTAATACTATTGATATGTGATTGTGCTCTAGCATCTTCTTATATATGTGTATGGTTAGCTAACGGTTTTATACCGTGTTGTAGATCCTTTGCAGGTTAGGAGAGCTGCAGAGTGATCCAGAGGGGTGATCTGTTTAGGGTTCCGTACACTGGGCGTTATCGTGGGATTTTGGGTTATTATTATTGTACGGATTTCTGTTTGACTTTGTACTCAGCAGTACTCTGTATCATCCTTTTGAGATGTATATATATATATCAGTTTTATGTTTTGTTTTAATCTATTGGTGCCTTGTTGTAAGATTCAGTGAACTTGTTGTCAGGCTAGGGTCAGGATCCATTGTGAGATCCTAGCCCAGTAGCACTCCGAGTCCTACGGATTTGGGGTGTTACAAAATTGGTATCAGAGCCCAGGTTGACAACAATGGCACTAGTAATCTACAATAAAGTTCGAATAGATAAATAAACAGAAAAGTTTTGGTTTTGAAATGAGTACAAATGTTTTGGGATATCGTGTACGTGAGCCATCACCCCTCTGAAGATCTCGCCAGTATATATATAGATATTCTGTTGTGATTGTTTTGATACATACATACGGCATATATATAGCCTTTTAAGTTAGGTTTACGTCTTTTGCAGATGGTTCAGACTAGAGCTTTACCTGCAGCTAGGCGAGGTAGAGGTAGACCCCGTCTAGGTAGAGGACGGGGTAGGACTCCTGCTGATGGTTCACATGCAGGAGAGATACATGAGGAGGTTGCTGAGAGCGTCGTTCCTGAGACTGGGAACGGGGTAGCTGAGAGACAGGGGGCAGAGAGAGCCTAGTTTGGTGAGTCTGATCGTGTCTCCACGGGGGATCAGAGTTCCGAGCGTATATCAGACGAGTAGAGGAGACTGCCAGAGCCGGCAGACGTGCCCCAAATTTACAAGCACAGGAGGGACTATCTGAGAGGTCCCACACCGTTACTCAAGTGCCAACTGTACAGGTACCTGTTGCTGAGATTGCCAGAGCACCAGATGAGCATAGAGGGCCTAGACCAGATACCTGGTTGAAGGCATTCCATCAGATGGGTGTACCCTCTTTCACTGGGAAGTTTGGGTTGGAGGTTGAGCTCTGGATCGGGCATGTAGACTCAGCTTAGAGTCTATTCGATGTCCAGCTGACAAACAGATCAAGCTGGTTTAGACTTTATTTCGGGACTTGGCACAACACTGGTGGAGATCAGTACGGGGTCAGGTTACCAGTTATGAGCATATGAGGACGATGATTAGAGAGCGTTTTTGCCCTGCCTCACTGAGGAGGGAGAAACTGCGAGATTTTGTTGAGGCTAGGTTTGAGGATGTACCAGTCTCTGAGGCAATCAGGAGGTTTCAGGAGGAGCTGGAATTACTAGGACCAGTTGCACCTTCTGCAGATTAGCACGTCTATCTCTTTTCCCGACGATTGAGGGATACTACCCGGACCTATATGGCGGGTTTCCACTGTGAGTCTCTGATGGATTATCAGGACAGAGCTTCCGACTATGAGAGGGAGCGAGCTGGACAGAGGAAAGCTTCTCAGACCGGAGGGTCTGAGAAGAGACAACGTACAGGGTAGACCAATGGTACTGGTCGTTCTGCTAGTGGTTGGCATGGTCAGAGACGCCAGAGTCACCCTTTATCTGCACCAGTTGCATATAAGGGACGTTAGTGTTTTAACTGTGGAGATCGAGGGCATATGAGGCCAGAGTGCACGAGGCCATTAGTGACTTGCTACACCTGTGGTAGGCAAGGTCATAGGGCTGTTTACTGCCGCCAGGGCGGAGCTTCATCTCAGCAGGGTTCTTCCCCTGCCAGTGCAGCGGGAGGTGGGCAGAGGCCACCTCAGCAACAACAGATTCAGGGACAGCAGAGGGTCCCAGATAGCCCTACGACTCAAGGATGTGCTCCTGGGCCGGGTAGAGGCAGAGGTCGTGGTGGGGGCACCACTGATACCAGAGGCCCACAGGGTCATGTTTTTGAGTTGAGGAGTGCAGAGGAGACAGCTGCACCTACTGCTACAGGTACCATTCTGATTCATGGTTTACCTGTTAGAGTTTTATTTGATATTGGTGCTACGCACTCTTTTATTTCTGATGCTTGTGTAGAGCGTCTTGGTTTAAATACAGTTGAGGGGATGCCCTTTATTATAGGGTTACCCGATGGTGGTAGGGTCAAAGGTACCCGTGAGATTCACGGTTGTCCCATTTCTGTAGGGACCCGTGTGTTACTAGTTTACTTCTTTGTCATGCCATTAGAGCATGAAGAAGTCATTCTAGGTATGGACTGGATGGATTGACACTCTGCAGTTTTAGATGTAGGTAGGAGGACTGTTACCCTCTCTACCGAGTTAGGCCAGATAGAGGTTTTCCGAGGTTGGGACCTTGGAAAGACATGCACAGTTATCAGCGCTATACGGGCAGCTAGATTGATTGCACATGGTTGTGATGCCTTCTGGTGTTATGCCATGAAGGAGGGGGAGAGTCCAGCTGTAGAGGACATCCCAGTTGTTTGTGAGTTCACAGATGTTTTTGCTGAGCCTTCCAGTTTGCCGCCTCAGAGGAGTGTGGATTTTGGGATTGAGTTAGAGCCTGGTACTAGACCGATCTCGAAGGCCCTATACCGGATGGCGCCTGTCGAGATGCTGGAGCTGAAGAAGCAACTCGAGGAGTTGGCTAAGAAGGGCTTTATTCGCCCTAGCGTGTCCCCATGGGGAGCACATATCCTCTTCGTACGGAAGAAGGACGGATCACTGAGGTTATGTATAGATTATAGAGAGCTGAACAAGGTGACCCTCAAGAACAAGTATCCACTGCCTCGCATTGATGATTTGTTAGGTCAGCTACAGGGAGCGACTGTGTTCTCCAGGATTGATCTGCGTTCAGGATATCACCAACTGAGGGTGAGAGAGCAGGATGTGCACAGGACAACATTCCGGACCAGATATGGCCACTACGAGTTTGTAGTGATGCCATTTGGGCTTACGAATGCCTCAGCCGTCTTTATGGAGTTGATGAACAATATCTTCATCGACTTCCTGGATCAATTTGTGGTGGTTTTCATTGATGATATTTTGGTATACTCTCGTAGTAGAGAGGAGCATGCAAGACATTTGAGGACTGTATTACAGGTTTTGCGGGATAGAGAACTTTATGCTAAGTTCTCTAAGTGTGAGTTCTGGATGCCAGAGGTAGCATTCCTGGGTCATGTGGTTTCAGCTGAAGAGATCAAGGTGGATCCAACGAAGATTGAGGCAGTAGCAGCATGGACTACACCGACGAACGTCAAGGAAGTACGTAGCTTCCTTGGCCTAGCCGGTTATTATAGACGCTTCGTGGAGGGATTCTCTGTGATTGCCCGTCCACTGACGAGTTTGCTGAGGAAGACTACCAGATTTGTGTGGTCTGATCAGTGCATGCAGAGTTTTGAGGAGTTGAAAAGGCGTTTGACTTTTGCTCCTATTTTGGCACAGCCCAGCTGCGTACTTTAGAGGTTCTTCCTGATCTGTTGGGCGAGATCCAACAGAAGAAGGAGACCTGCCCTACATTGTTGAGGATACGAGATAGGATGTCTCGGGATGAGGCACCACAGTTCCTGCTAGGAGCAAATGGAGTTTTGAGACGCCGCGGTTGCGTCTGTGTACCTGCTGATACAGAGGATTCTACAGGAGGCTCACTATACACCTTACTCTGTACATCCAGGTACGAGTAAGATGTATCAGGATTTGAGACGTCTATATTGGTGTGGAGGGCTGAAGCCCGATGTGACCAGATTTGTGGCACAGTGTGCGACCTGCCAGCAGGTCAAGATAGAGCATTTCAGACCTGGAGGTGAGCTCCATCCACTTCCTGTTCCACAGAGGAAGTGGGAGGACGTCACCATGGATTTTGTGACTGGCTTGAGGCTGAGCCGGAGTTTTGATGCCTTCTCGGTCATTGTGGACAGATTGACGAAGACGGCACGTTTCATTCCTATTAGAGAGACGTGGCCGGTAAGTAGATTAGCTGAGGAGTACACTAGACAGATAGTGAGACTCCATTGTGTACCGAGGACGATCGTCTCAGACAGAGATGGACGATTTACCTCGAGATTTTGGCTTCAAATTCAAACTGCTTTGGGGACGAGTTTGCACTTTACTACTGCGTTCCATCCTCAGACAGATGGTCAGTCAGAGAGGACCATTTAGACCCTGGAGGATATGTTGCGAGCTTGTGTGTTGGATTGGGGACAAGTGTGGACGGATCATTTCCCACTTGTTGAGTTCTCCTACAACAACAGCTGGCATGCATCTATTGGGATGGCTCCAATAGATGCGTTCCATCATCAGACAGTTCTCATTCTGAATGTTACTTCTGTTTTCATTAAGAAATGATTATTCATGACACCAAATATGCATTGTTTATGTACTGATTTATTATTTGATTATGTTATTGTGAGAGCCCTATTCTTTCGGACCGAGTTTTGATCCTTAGCCGAGATTGGCCTTTCCGCACCCGCGGGCCTGACTGCCGCCCCTGCGGCTCAGGGAACCGCCCCTGCGGTTTCCGGCGGCTGCAGCCGGTTTTGTTGACTCCTTTGACCCGTGCTTTACCCTTTACTTACTTCTTTCCTTTCCTTGCTGAGCAAGGGATACCTTTCTCACTTCTCTTCCTCAGTTCCTACGTCCTTCTTGCTTCTTCATCCCTTCCTTTGATCTTGTTCTTGTTCTCCTTGGAGTTTTGCTTGAGAGTTGTGCTTTGTTGTTGTTGATGATGCTTGTGATGTGTATGCTGAGCTTGGAAGCCAGCTACTGATGTGTATGATCTCTCCCTGTAGCCTAGGATCTTCAGTAGTGGTGAGTTCTTGCTTCTTCTCCTTCTCTTCTTCCTTGTTCCATCTTCTTAGCTTAGGTTTAGATGTATGTGGATGTAGATTAATGTTAGAATGTGTACGTGTATGTATGTGTGTGATTTTGGATGAGATAAGACGTGATTTGATCACGAGAAGGGCCGAAGAGGAATCGCGGGTTCAGGATCTGCACAGACGCCGCCCCCGCGCCTAGAAGCCGCCGCCCCTGCGGAAGTTGTGCCGCAGCGCCCGCGCTAGCGCTCGCGCCTTGCCTGCGTTGCCTGCGTCCCGTGTCACCGCACCTACGGGTTACCTGTTCCGCTCCTGCGTCCCTTGATCACGCAGGTGCATTTTGTCCCGGGACTACCTATAGTAAGGTAGCTCCTTTCCTTTCCTAGTATGAGGGATCTAGTACCATGCTAGGTATCGGATGATGATGAGTATGTTATAGATATGCCGGTTACGGCTTTGAGGTTTACGAGTTGGATATGATCCTTATGGATCCCTTGGGTCTAGGTGTGACCCCTTTGTGTGATAGGAGTTTGATATATATATATATGTATGCCTTGCAGGTTAGGAGAGCTGCAGAGTGATCCAAAGGGGTGATCTGCTGAGGGTTCCGTACACTGGGCGTTATCGTGGGATTTTGGGTTATTATTATTGTACGGATTTTTGTTTGACTTTGTACTCAGCAGTACTCTGTATCATCCTTTCGATATGTATATATATATATCAGTTTTATGTTTTGTTTTAATCTATTAGTGCCTTTTTGTAAGATTCAGTGAACTTGTTGTCAGGCTAGGGTCAGGATCCATTGTGAGATCCTAGCCCAGTAGCACTCCGAGTCCTACGGATTTGGAGTGTTACAGTTATTATGTGAATTTCTTTTTACTTATTTTTATTAATTGACTACTTAGTTTAAGTTTAAGGCACAACCTTGTGTATGCATTATAAATGATTTTCCCTGCTTTTGCTTCTGGTTTTGCATTATGATTATGTAAAGTACATTATGTGAGTTTCTTTCTACTTATTATTATTAACTGACTTATGTACCGAGTTTACGTTTAAAGCACACTCTTGTGTATGCATTCTAAATTGTTTCCCCTTTTCCTGCAATGTCTTTAATTTCTGGTTATGCATGCTACTTGTGTATTCATTATGAACTGATTATTCATGATAACAAATATGCATTCTCTATGTACTGCATTTGCATTTTGATTATGTACTGATATTTGTGTAATGTTTTGTCATCTATTGTTAATGTTTTAGTGTTCCCGAAGCCCAAACTATTTCATAAATGATATAATGAACAAACTTCTGGAAATTCAAAATGAACAAACTAAGCTTAGTTAGAAGGTTGATCAACAACAAGGGATTATAGAAGAACATGTGTCATACTCCAAAGACTTGGGAACGCAGTTTCAGAGACTTGATTCAACCCTTTTTCTAGCTTGCAAACGCACCAAAAATAACATAAAAAAGCTGATTAAAGACCTTGTTTCCCCTGGAGCTGCTGAAACCAATGCCCCTTCAGTTGACAAAGATGTAGAGAACTTTGTTGTTGACCCATCTGATCACTCAAGTGAGCTATGAAAATAAACTTTTTGATAATCAAAGTTTCAATATTATGCTAAGGAGTTATAATAATACATAAAGTTAATCCATTTATTAATATTTGATATATTTACACGTTTTGCCAGAAGGAAGCTGCTAAGGAAGAGCCAACCCGTCGAATGGGTTTGAGGCTCAGGAAAGAAAGTCAGTGGAAGCGAACTCCTTACCGTAAAGACGTGAAGTTACCAAAAGCTCCTTTTGGTTGCATGATAGAGTCTAGTGATCGACAAAAGTTCTACAACTTTCTTAAGGACAATGACAACAAAGGCACAATTAAGGGGTACACCACAAACTTGTCAAAGGCATCCATAATGTCAATTCTGCAGAAAAGTGGATGGATCAAGAATGAGTAACATTTATACATTCTTTATGTAAAGTACATTATGTTCTTTCTACTTATTGTTATTAACTGACTTATGTACTGAGTTTATGTTTACAACACAAGTTTGTGTATGCATTCTAAATTGTTTTCCCTTTTCCTGCAATGTCTTTAATTTATGGTTATACATGCTACTTGTGTATTCATTATGAATTGATTATTCATGATAACAAATATGCATTCTTTATGTACTGATTTATTATGTGATTATGTTATTATGTGATTTTCTTTTTACTTATTTTTTTATTGACTATTGAGTTTAAGTTTAAGGCACAACCTTGTGTATGCATTATAAATGTTATTATATACTGATTTATATACTGATTTATTTTTATTAATTGACTACTGAATATGCATTCTTTGTGTTTAAATTATTGTGTATCTTCATTTTATTACAGGTTATTGATGAAATAATAGCTCTTTTGAGGAAATCTATTATGGAGTTCAAAGACCTATTTGCACGCACAGTTGTTTTGGATTGCAACTTTGGAAGAGCATACAACTAGACAAAACTTGCCACTTTTGTTGAGGTTGGACCAGATTCTTATGAGTTTGATGAATCTGTGTATGTTGTTGTCAAAGGAGATGCACCGTCCCTTTTCAGAAAAGATTTGTATGAAGTGGATTTCATATATGCCCCATTTAAGCTTCTTGAATCTCATTGGATGGCTGTTGAGATTAACCTACTTGAGTGGTGCATTTATGTTTATGATCCTCAAGCTGTCTTTGTGAAAGAAGATAAGTTGTAGAAAGAACTAGAGCCTCTTGCTACTTTGTTCCCCCATGTGTTGAAACTTCATGGTCATCACACAAGACTTGGGGATAACCTCAATATGCCATTCAAGATTGTCAGGAAGACATGATTGAACAGCAACCCTGATGGGTATGTTTATGTTTACATAACTTATTTCTTGTGTCCTATATTTTACAACACTATATATGTTTACATATAACATTGTTTATACTTTACATATTTCAGAGGTAGCTGTGGCATTTACACTATCAAGTATATTCAATTCCTAGCTTCCGGAAGACATGATCTATCAGAAATCAGTGATGTATCTCTCCCAGCTTACAGAGAACAAATAGCGTTTGCTGTATTTGACAGGGATTGGCCTACGTGGTTCGAAGAATTAAATCTGTGATGTTTTGTTATGTACTGGATGGTTCTAAAACATTTCCACTATCAGTTTCAGTCATCTTTGTGTGTCGTAACAGTTGTGTGTACTGACTTTATGTTGGAATGGCTTTGACTCTGTTTTAAACATTTAACTAATTGTGGTTGTTCATGTTTTGTTACCTATCTTGAATGCTTCTTCAGACTTTATGGGTTTAACTGCGACATACCTTGTGTAGTGATCCAACTAACCTTGTGTATTTGTTTTTTTATATTGTATTTCTACATAACCATCTCTGTTGTGTAGTGATCCAGCTAACCTTGTGTACTGGTTTTTATTGTATGTCTACATTACCATTTCCTGTTTACAACAAACATGTGTCATGACTTTGTGTAACTCTATTATATAACCAAAAGATATATGCTTGTCCCACAATGTATGTGTATGTACCTGAATATAGTATTACAATATTCCCTAGTTTGTATTATTAATGCATAAAAATATGCAACAGTTCAATATAGAGTCAAAGCATATCAAATTTCCTATTTCGGTTGATTGAGACATGTCTTCTTGTTGTGTCCACCCATTCCACAACAGTTGCATTTCCGTTTAATCTTCAATTCCCATGCAACACGTTTCCTAGCTTTTGGCAAACGACCAGACCTATTACGCTTCTTTGGAGGCTCACATGAAATTTGTGATACTGACGGAGGCACATTCCACTCTGACTTGTTAGGAACTGGATAAATTGTCTCCACATAACCAGCCCTCCAACTCTCATATGTATAATACTTATTGATTATATCAGATGCATTCATTTTTTTTTTTGGTAAATGGTAAATTCGTAGACCACCCGGTTCGATCGGCTTAGCCGCTCTACGTCCGAATCGGGTAGAAAGTCGTGGCCCATTGCTAGGGGATACCCTCCCAATATCAATTTTTCCATACATGCCGCCAGGAGGATTCGAACTCGAATCTCCAAGCTAAATACTTAAGGAGCCTAGCACCACATCCCCTAGACCAACTGAGTATTGGTAGATCAGATGCTTTCATACCCATGTGTTTTGATGCAGCCATTACATGTACACAAGGTATCTCTTCAATATCAAACTCCTTGCAGTTACAACTCATTAGCAAACAAACAGTAACTTGTTCATCTCCCTTCTTTACTTCAAACTCTAGCTTTTTTGCATCTAGTACATACACAAAGTAGCTATTACATTATGCGTACATTTTCTGTATTATTGCTTCTATTTTCGGTGGATACTTCTCTACACAAGATGTAGACTTGGTTCGACGCTCCGCAAACCACCTAGTCATGAATTGTCTAATTTCCTCAAGCTTTTATAGAACTGAATACTCTCTACCTTCTTTCATGATACCATTTACACACTCTGCGTTTTTGCTAGTAAGGATGTTGTACCTTTTCACTAGACAAAATGAACGTGCTCATGTTGGAATTCCAATTTCCCTAAGCATTTCCCCTACATATGGCTTTTCCCGTTTGTCAAAATACACACAACTTATTGTTAATTGTTGTCAAAAAAGCACACAACTCTTAAATTAACATAAATGTGTTTAATAAGATTATTTAACGTACATACCTGATAACATGATTTATCGACCTGTTGCAGTCATGCATTTTGTTAGATTTCCCCTTTCCGCATTCATGTTTTGGTCTTAGTTTGTGCCATTTATGTTTGTTTAGTGTTACTTTGCAAGAATAGATGTCTACACACACTATTTGTGGCTTTGTAGGTGATTTGGCACATTTTGGAGCTAAAACGACGTATTTGAGGATCAATGTAACACCCCAAATCCATAGGACTCGAGGTGCTACTGGGCTAGGATCTCACAATGGATCCTGACCCTAGCCTGACAACAAGTTCATTGAATCTTACAACAAGACACCAATAAATTAAATACAAAACATCAAACTGTTATAAAAGTATCAAAAGGTTTATACAAGTACTGTTGAGTACAACAAAACATAACCATAAACATAATCAAAAGATCCCATCCCACGAGGACGACCCAGTGTACGGAGCCCTCAGCAGATCACCCCTCTGGATCACTCTACAGCTTTCCTAACCTGCAAAGGATCTACAACACGGTATAAAACCGTTAGCTAACCATACACATATATAAGAAGATGCATAAGCACAATCACACACCAATGAATCATAAACACATCACCATGCTATCACACATTTACCCGGTTTATTATCTTTATAACATCCAGTCATTCAAGCGTATATATATATATATATATATATATATATATATATATATATATATATATATATATATATATATATATATATATATATATATATCAATACGAACGTATGTGACACGAGGAATATAACCCTCGCCTCTCGGGAATAGTACCAGCTAGAGTGGGGATCCGGTCCCACCTCCCGTGTACCCTATGGGAGTGGTGCAGGTGGTCGGCCCACTGAGCTAGACTGGCCTGCCCGTAGAGAACCTCCAGACTCCCAGCAGGATGAAAGGACAAGTTGTCACGCCCTAAATGGGCAATCACTAAACCATAGGTAGGTAATCATCATAACTCGGGCTATCAATCATATAACAGACGCACCACTCATGCACACATCCAATATATGGATAGCAGCTAAGTAAGTCCTATGGACTTACCTCAACCTCGGAAATCTCAACTCAACTCAACTCAAACGGCTCCAACTCTGGAGATCAACATTGCCTAAACAAGGCATAACAACATATATCATACTCATATCCATCACAGGGGTCACACCTAGACCCAAGGGATCCACGTATTCTAACTCATAAACCTCAAAGCCATAACTGACACAAACGATAACGTAGTCAACATCATTCCAACCTCATACACATACCTAATGCTACTAACCCGCTCATACTAGGAAAGGAAAGGATCTACTTAACTCTAGGTAGATCCGGGACAAGACACACCTGCGTGACACAAGAGACGCAGGGGCGGAGCAGTCAACCCGCAGGCGCGGCGGAACTCATCCGCGGGCGCGGTGACAAAGGACGCAGGCAAGGCGCGACGCTGGCGCGGGCGCTGCGACACGGCGTCCGCAGGGGCGACGGCTTCCAGGCGCGGGGGCGGCGTCTGTGCAGAATGTGAACCCGCGATTCCTCTTCGGCTATTCTCATAATCTACTCACGTCTTCTCTTCACCAAAACCTAGCATATACATATACATACACATACCAACATCAATACCCTTAAACATGCATATAATCCTAAGCTAGGAAGAAGGAATCAAAGAAAAGAAGAAGAGAAAGAGAAGATTACTCACCACACCTGTGGTCCTAGGCTGCAGGGAGAGATCACATCCTCAAAAGCTGGCTTCCAAGCTCAGCATACACATTAGCTCATCAACCAACATCAACCACACACACCAAAACTCTTCCAAACTCAAGAGAGATCAAGAACAAGATCAAGAAGGGTGAAGGAGAAGCAAGGAGGACGTGAGCACTGAGGAAGAGAAGTGAAGATGAAACCCTTGATCAGCCAAGGGAAAGAAAGAAGTAAGCAAAGGGTTAAGCACGGGTCAAAGGAGTCAACAAAACCGGCTGCAGCCGCCGGAAACCGAAGGGGCGGGATTCCTGGCCGCAGGGCGGAACCACGGGCGAGCCGCAGGGGCGGCCTCACTCCACACGCAGGGCGGCTAAGGCCAAAAGTGGCTCCAAAGGCTAAGGCTCTTACACCTCACCCCCCCTAAAAACAAGTTTCGTCCCGAAACTTGTAACATCCTCAAACCTCTCGGACTCAAAAGCCGAGGTAAAACTCTCTCTACCGGAGGAATCACATTTCCGCTCATAAAGTATCAACCTATACCACTCTATAACCTCAAGCACGAGCATGGAGGAACTCATCATCTCCAGCCATAAGATCACTATACTATCCGGGCATAGAGGAAAAACATCTCTAGCCAAACATCATCATCTCTCAAGGGCATAGAGGAAAGACATCTCTAGCCAAACATCATCAACATAACCACGGGTATGGAGGGAAAACATCTCCAGCAATACTATGTCCACCAAAGTAGCATGGAGGAAAGAACCATCTCCAGCTAAATCCTGCACGTATCACAATAGCATGGAGAAAGAGCCATCTCCAGCTATAAATATCCGACATACTAGCACAACAAGTTCTACTAAGATCACATATCACATCATAGCTACTACGAAAATAAACACATCATGGCATATAAGCACATAAGCATAACATCACCAAGATAGTACTAAGATCTACTCGTCGATCCTACTGGTACATCTATCTCGGCATAAAACTCTGGATAGTTCCTCTGGATACTATCCTCAGTCTCCCATGTAGCCTCATCAGGTCCTCGTCTCGACCACTGTATCCTCAACATAGAAATGTCCTTCGAACGCAGGTGTCTCATACCTCGTTCTAGGACTGCAATCGGATGCTCAACAAAGGAGTGGTCCGGCTTAACCACCAAATCATCATAACTCCCAATATGTCTCGGATCTGGTATATACTCCCTCAGCTGAGACACGTGAAATACAGGGTGAACACCCTCTAATCTCGGCGGCAAGGCCAACCTGTAGGCTGCGCTTTCCACCCGATCCAGAATCTCGAACGGTCCGACATATCGGGGCTCAACTTCCCCTTAATGCCAACTCGCCTAACACCTCGTGTCGGGGACACTCTCAGCCACACATGGGCTCCAACTCTGAACTCTAGAGGTCTACGCCTCCTATCTGCATACGACTTTTGACGGCTCTAGGCAATCAGCATCCGCTCTCTAATCAGTGCTACTCGAGCCACATCATCCTGAATCTGATTAGGTGTCAAACCACTGGCCGTACTAGGCTCATCCCAGCATAACGGTTAA